>JAPZDY010000017.1:5106396-5166688 GCA_029783645.1 Ctenochaetus hawaiiensis
CATCCGTCTTACCTTGTCAAACATCTCGGCTTCTGTATGCACACGCACACACACACACATTTGTAAGTACGGCAAGTGCATGCACTCGCACTCTTACGCCATGTCATCGCCGCCTTCCGTCGCGTGTCGTGAGCTAACATTTAGAGTGCATGAACCCTTTTCTTTGTGTGTGCGTGTGCGTGTGTGTTTGTGTGCGAGGCCTGTGGCTTGCCCGCTGACAGGATCCTGTTATGCCAAATGTCACACTTCCAAAAAGGATTCACCCCCCATGGAGAAAATGAAGTCAACACCTTCCTTCGCTCTATTCTCCCTCTTGCTCTCTTGCCTCCTTCACCTTGTCCCTCCATCACTCTCCTCCTCCCTCCTCTCCTCCTCCTCCTACTTCTTCTTCTTCACCTTCCACTCAGCCCCCCTCTCACTTATCCGTTTCTATCCTCTTTTCCGCTCCCTTGAACTATCTCCACCTCACACACACACTCACCTTGGTTTGCAGTCCTAAGCGTTTTGCTGAATAAAGTCTCCTTTAACTGGCTGGTTTTAGTGGATAATTAGTCTTCACCTTGGGAGAGGAGGAGACGACAATGAGAAGAAAAGCAGGAGGAAGAAAAAAAAAGGAGAGAAAATTGTGATTTTGGGGAATCGATAGGGGGCGAGGCTGAAGGAAAAGGGTAATGGTGAAAACGAGCGAGGACGAGAGCGATGTGGGGGGCAGGAGGAGGGGGATTGAAAGACAGCACCGTTTTTTTTTTGATATATATTCTTCTACACCTCACAGGCCAGGGCATGCTATTCCCTTCATCATGTCTCGACGCCTTCAATATTTAATTGTGCTCTGAAAGAAAGAACAAAGAAAAAGAAAAAAAAAAACCTTCTCATTTAATTCACGATTCACTGGCCGCAGCCATCAAGGAAACAGTACAGTAGAGACCTCTCACACGGTGCATGAGAGAAGTTATTTTTCAAAGCCATCACAGGGGGGGGGGGAAATAAAAACACGTAGGCGTGCGGTGGAGGGGAGGAAGCACGGTGCATTATCTTCACTTCTCACTGTAGATGTGGTCTCGAGCAGCTTTTTAATTTCATGTCAGTATGCAAATATTACAGGCAGTCGTAAAAAAAAACACAAAAAAATAAAACAAGTGCAAATCCCTTTCTGTTCCTGGAAGAAGACAACTTAGAGGAAACATCACACTCCCCTAGCAACAGACACCACCCTCCAAAATAAAAAAGAAAAATAGAGGAAAAAAAAGAAAGCCAAAGTGTAGTTTTATTTTTAGAAGGTGCAAACAAGGCAAAAGGGGGCGGGGGGTTGAAAGATTGTAAATGTCTCTGATGTGTTCAGTCTGTACAACCTTATTCCTGATAATGGAACTAGCTACTCTGTCTGTCAGTGCCTATTTACACACAAATGAAGTGGCGAGTAGCACGCACCCAGTGGAGCTGCTAGCCTCCATCTCAGCTGTCAAAATGGGTTAGTGGCTACAAGCGAAACACAACGATCCCTGGGATCAAACTGGCGCCGTCCATTCAAACATAATTGCTTCATCCTTGGACACGAAGCGTCTCTTTCCCTCACCGGCTTCTTCCTCTCAGATTCTTGCCAGCTTGTTGTGAAGTAATAGACTTCTCAGGATGCCAGTTCACACAAATCGGGGATGCAGCCTTTTATTTGCCCTCCACGGGGAGAGGTGTTTGGAGTAATAGGGATGAAGCAGACCATAACTACAGCTGAATAAATCTTCCTATCTTGGCTCAGCGAAAGCCGGTGCACACATGGCTTGTCAAAGCTCTATAAAATGTTGTTTGTTAGGAGTTCTGTGCAGTTTAGGACTTCTCCTGCTATCCACTCACCTCGCTTTCGTTCCGCGCTACAGCGGTTACAATCAATCAGTGTGTAATCAGCCGTCTTGCAGGAGCTGCCAGGTAATCTTGGCTGTCTTGGTGGCTATCTGTGCGTGTACGCGTGTGACAGCTGGCAGAGCTGCGAAAGTTGCCTGCCTGCCTGCCTGTCTGGGTGGGTGGGTGGATGGCACCATGCAGATTTTTCTCTCCTCAGCGTGTAAAGGCGTATCAGATGATCTGATGGCTGTTGAAATTGTCAAGTGGGATTTGAGAGTGAAGACGGGCATTTTCAGTGCAGATGTCCAAATCCGTGAACCCGCCTGAATTGAGTCTAAATTGAGTCTTTTCTTCTACTTTCTCCCTTTGCAGACCTGCCTGGAATTGGAGCGTTATCTGCAGACGGAGCCAAAGCGTCTGTCAGAGCTCTTCGACCAAGACCTGGATGGACTCCTAACTCCGGCCTACCTGAAGGAGGATGGTGAGGAGGAGCTGACGGATGCCCTGCTCCCCAACCTGCCCAGCCTTCCTGAGCCCCCGAGCCCAACTCCAGTGATCCTCTGCCCAACGCGGAAGACTTTTCCCTCCACCGGTGCGATGAAAAAAGACCTCAAACCCAAGAACCAGGGGTTGGAAAACGCAGAGGGGGTGGAAGGTGTCCACCAGGCCCAGCTGAGCGCCGTCACCTCACTGACGCCCCCGTCGTCGCCAGAACTTGGTCGGCACCTCGTCAAACCCAACCAGACACTGACGGCCTCGGCCGATGGGACGCTCACCCTGAAGCTGGTGGCCAGGAAGGTGGGGCTTAGTGCCGCCCGGCTGGTGGCGGCGCACGCGCTCCCTGTTCGGATGAAGGACGAAGAGGAGGGGGCTGCGTGTGTGATCGGGGTCGGGGAGCTACCGGAGAACAAGAAGAGGATCCACCGCTGTCAATTCAACGGCTGCAGGAAGGTGTACACCAAGAGCTCCCACCTAAAGGCCCATCAGAGGACACACACAGGTGAGATTTAATCATTAGACTAAAGAAATCTGTAGATATTTTTAAAGCAGAAATTGTGGTTTTAGTTGTATAAGCGGAAGATGAAACAGAAGTGGCACCATTTGTTAATCAAGGAATATTGCTCAGCTATTTTTTGTTTGGATGACGAAGAGTTCATCAAATCAATCAGGACTCTCATTTATTTCTAATGTTTCAGTTTGTATGTTCAATACAAGGATATAAAACAGACTTCTAAAATGTGCAGTAGTCATTTAAGTTGAGGATTGGTTAAAAAAACATGTTTGGAATTGCCAACATGGCTCACATTAAAACCCTAAATTTGGCAAAAAAAAGTCTATGCATGTAAATTAATAGGAGATGAACAAAAAGTTCACACTATCTGCATATATTTTGTGAATATGACCAGACTGGTTTGTGCACTTTTCTGACACCTTGTTAGACTTTCAGCAGGGCAGCTCTGAGACGCCTCTCTTACCAGAGGTAGCTACTTGATACACCTGCTGGCAATTAAATTGATTGACACACATGGTTGGTGACAGGCTAAAAAGACTCAATCCTGAAGCTAAATGACTGCAGCACACTGAGGAAGACACAGCCAGTCTGTACTGAACATAGAAACTGAATGAAAGGCAATTTGACTTGGTGAAACTTGAACTTTCTCTCTGTCTTTGGATGAGTGCTGTTATTTTTTTAGTTTTATTCTTTTCTTCAACACTTAATTTAAGTCTCAAGCACTTAGTCATGTCTGCCATATGTGGCAGCTTGTTTCTGGATAATTCTTTAGGTCTTATTTTAGTTAAACTGTTAGTATCTTTCTACAAAAAGCAAAAAATGTGGGCTGTTGTAAGTGTAGATCTGTATTAGCATTCCATCTATTAATGTGGTTTAGATGAGCACAACATCCAGCCTTCTAGCCAGCTTGCTTTCTGGATCTAACACCACCTAAATTGGGATAATTAAGAAAATTTAACCTTCTTAAGATTCTTGAAACAAGTACAAAATGCACCTAAAGTGAGAAAGAAAGAAATGTAAAGAAACAAACAAGCTTTAAGTCCCCATGTAAGAAAAATGATGATGATTTAAAAAAAGAAAACACTGCTCTTTCTACCTAAATCCTCCTCTGTGCAAAACCAGGACGAGTCCTCCTTGTCAAGGTTCTTCTCAAGAAGGAAGGGGGGAGGGTTTCAGGAGCTATAACTCTCCCGCTCTTCCATCTCAATCCCAAACCACTCAGACCCCTGTCGAGGAGCTGTCCTCTGTCTGAGTAACTGCACGGTGATGGATGGATTGACCTGGATAGGCCGCCATTTCCCCGGTTTATTTTCAGGCCCTCCCGTCCTCTGTGCGTTCTGTAAGTCTAGGTCAGTGGTTCTCGATCTGAGGTTGGAGTTGAAGTTGATAATAGGATCCTTTTAATGCTTGGAAAATATGTTTTTTTTAAATATAATGGCGCATTCTTGGGAGGCAGGTCATGAGGGATGCCATCTGTATGCTTACTCTAATAATGAAGGGAAAGGGAATGCGAAAACTGTCTGCCGTCTGTGTTTGCATTACTAATTAACAGGGTTAGGGATTTAGCATTCCTTTATCTTCCAGTCCCTATCACACCAAACACATTAGGAGTGTTTACTTGAACCCCTCTTATGGTTCGGAAGGTGTGAACAATGTGTTTCGAATCCTTGTGGAAATATGTGGACTGGGATGGCTGAAAGTGTAGATCAGGGAGACAGAGGGGGGGTATGAGACGAATGTAATAGCCTGAGCAACCTATTAGATATCTGCAGAGCTGGATTGCAGTCTGGGCACAATGCATAGCTGTTTTTACCCGTGAAAGTACAGCAAAATGCGTCCGGGGACTCTCAGATTTGCTCGCTTTACACCATTTAAATCTGTAAATCACTGATAACTGAAGCCGTTCAGTTCAGAAGCCAAACGTGACGCATTTATTCGCTCTGACTCACTCGTGTCTTCAGGGGTGTGAATATAAATAAAATCAACTTGTCAACTACAGTATGTTAGGACTGACGAAGGGATGCCGTATGTGTGATCACGCCCTCAGCGGTTGCACGCCGCAGGTTTAGGCTTCAGCCTGACCGCAGCAAAGGGCACAGACACGCGATCATTGATCTCCCCAGTGTGGCATGTCTGCAGCCCCTTTGCTTCAAACTCCATGCCAACCGGGCCTGCTGTGGGAGAGCAGCGGTGCCACTGATGCTGCTCAGACACGATGTCCATATGAGCAAAGAGATGGACAGGAAAATAAAAAGAAATGATTTGAAAATACAGACATGTGTCTTCTCAGTATTCATATTTGCAGTGGGGCTGAATTGACCGAAAGGTGCAGAGCTTTAAACTTATGCATGATTTTATTTTGAAGCAACATTTTAGTCTCGTAAAAAGCACATTAAAGAGCAGATAGGGGAGAATATCTGAGGTTAGAGTTTGCTAACGGCTTCTAGTTTGATTCAAAGTGTCTCAGTTGCTTTTGGATGAATTATTGTAAATTTCAGTAGCAGCAAGATGAATCCTTCTGACTCTGGTGATCCCCTGACCTTTCAAATAGCACCATCATCAAATTTCTGATGACTGATGAGGTTCCCATCAGCCCCAGCTGTTCTTTAGTACAGACGCTCAAATGTTATGCAGAGCAAATGTTGGCATTGTAACTCTGAGACGGTGAAAATGCTACACATTACACTGGATTAACTTTAGCATGTTAGCATGTGGGCATGTTTATGTTCGCTTTAAAATCAACCTAATAGTTTCAGTATTATAATACTCTGCACATCCAAATTCAGCAGTCTGTCTGAGAAAATAGCCGAAGAAGATCCAGCTCCTATTGGAGACTGTGTCATACTTTCTTTTGCTAGGATAATGATTTAATGGCGTACACTTAAACATTGCACCATAAAGGGCTCAGTTTCTTATCCCCGTCACTTAAGGTGCTTCAGATAAAAGCATTTACTCACAGTACATCTGTCTTGTTATATAAACCAGGCAGGTAGGATGATTAAAAAAAAAAGGGGAGGGGGGGGTTGTCGACATAAGATGACAAAAGAAAAAACACAAAGGCTAAAGAAAGAGGCAGAAGAGGAGGAGAGAGTGATGCCGAGTGAGACAAAAAAAAAAAAGTAGATGAAGGCAGAAGACGGGAATGGGGGGGGAGGTACAGTGGAGCGACCCTCTTCAGAAAAAGACAGCAGTGCCACAGGCTCCCCCATTCACCGAGCCATTATCCTGACAAGTTTAAAGATGTCATTACTCAAATCCTCTTTTTCTTAGTTGTTATTTCCATAAATTACCGACGGAGAAAAGGCTACGATTTAATCTGGAATTAGACGGGCTGAGTTGAAATGACAGTGCCCTGTAGAGCTTTTTGTGAATAGGCTTATGGCAGATAAGGAATAGTACAATTAGATTTTGGGCAGGGTGAGGGAACGGGTACAACGCGAGGACTGTTGGGTTATTCTGTCTTCTCTCTCTCCTCTTCGTCTTCCCTCCGTTCCTCATCTGCCTCTCCTGCTTCCCTTCTTATTTCACTCTCTATCAGTCTTTTCACAACATGCGTCTCTGTATAAGCTTCACTCGCTCTCTTATTTCATTTCTTGCAATTCTTCCTCTTTTGGCTGAGGCTGTGGATTTAAGGAACATATCTGCAACTGCAATTTTTCTTACAAATATTACATTTCTTTCCATAAGTTAAACTTCATCATATTAGAGAGTAAATGTTTTAAAGCTTTAAGGTTACATGCTAAAAAGTGCGACGTATTTTGATGCTTAACCAGCAGATTCTAATAACCATTTTGTCATTTACACTTGCAAGCTACCACAAATACTTGATATTAAATATTCCAGACAATCAAAATTCACAGAGCGTGCCTCATTTCTTGTTATTGTTTGTCAAATTTGCTAAATTAATTTAAATTAGCTGCAGTTTAAATTGTTTTTTCAATAGAAAAATTCTTCCTCTCAGCTCCAGTTCTCCATCATCCTTTCCTTCTCCATCTTTCATCTCTCTCTCCTAATCTGTTTCTCTCCTCCTGACGCTCTCGCTCTTCTCCCAGCCTGCAGTGCTGGTTGTGGGCAGGAACCTGTAAAAACGTTCTCCAAGAGCCCAAGAGCCTCCCTAATGACCTCTGAGACCCAGATGCCCTGCTTCGGCTCCGGCTAATGGAGGGAATGCAATTAACTTCAACACTGGCACCTGAGAGGCTGGAGTTTGTGCGTGCGTGCGTGTGTGCGAGAGAGCATTCAGAAGTCATAGATTACACGTAATGGGATTACAGTGACTCAGGAAACACCCAGTGATCAGATTACGGATTAGAAATATGTGATTACTTATTCGATTACTGGAAAAAAAAAAACATTTTCAGGGGGTAAAAGCATTTCGATTGCACCATCATTTTTGCCTAAAATGATTGACTGGTTTCAGATAATTGGGTTCTTGTTAAATAATGCAGAATAAATAATGGCGTTCAACAACAGCGCTGTCCACAATTCTGATTCTTAAAATCAGAGGAAATAATCCACTTAGCCTCATAATCTACATTATATGTTTAACAGGCAAAGTAATCCAAAAGTAACAGAGCGTAATCAGATTATGCTGCCGAGTTCGGGCTAATCCGGTGGATTAGGTTACTGATTGTCATTTCAAACTGCCAATCAGTCAGACTGTGTGTGTGTGTGTGTGTGTGTGTGTGTGTGCAACATTGATTTTTTTAAAAAGTAACCTTCCTCGTCCAGTTTGTGTGCGAATGTGTGTGTGAGGAGGCGAGTGTGCACCTGCTCTACTTGCCTGTTTGTATGAGGGCATCTTAAGGGAGAGGAGAGAGAAGGAGGAGGAGGAGGATGGGGGGGCTCTGTTGCTAGGCAACGGGGGGCAGCGTATCGTTGGAGGAGTCGGTAGCTGAGTGGTTCCTGCTGCAGGCTCTGGTCTCTTATTGCCCCCCTCCTCCTGCGCCACCACCACCAGCACTACTACTACCACCACCACTACCCGAGCCCCCTTTCTCCCTCCTCCCTCTTGCCCCGCACAGCTCTACGGTTACCGTCGCTAGGCAACTGCCTCCGCACTCTACCAGCGTGCTCGGTAATTGGCCGGTGGCATGGCAGCGTGCCGTTGCCAGATCCAGCCAGCTGCACTGACTACTGCCTCCTCATGTTTCAGCACACCCCCCCTCCCTCTCTCTCTCTCTCTCTCTCTCACACACACACACATACATACACCCCGCCCCCTCGCCTCGCTCCCGTTGCTAGGCAACATATTCAGGCATCCCTGCCTCCTGGGAATTTCATTGGCCAGAGCGGGATGGCCCAGACCTGCTGCTCCGGGTGTTTAAGTGAAGCAGTACGAAGGGAGACGTGTCCATAACGGGGACATGGAGGGACGGACAGAAGGGGACAAGACTAACTCCTGCAGTCTTTACCTGCCATTAATACTATTTTATCAGAAATAAATTAATTCAAGCATAATAAGAGAGATTTTTCATTTTACATCAATGTGACACAAAAAAATGACATTAAAGAGCGAGAAAAAAAAACAAATGAATCATAATTGATCATGTTTTATCAATTTGTATTCATTAGTTGTGTTTGATTCATCATTTCATCATTGCCTACTGGAGGTCACTCTCCCTTCAGCTTGTTCATTTATCACCTCATCACGGCTGTAACCTAATGCACCCCTGTTTCTCACCATCAAACCATACATGATTCCTGTTAATGGAGTGCTCTGTTACGCCGCTGCTCGCTGCGTTTGTTTGATAGAAAGAGCTTCCACAGGTCACATGTTGAGGGATTGGTAATTTTTTTTCCCCTCCTATTCTTCTTCTTGGCTTGTGCCATTCAGCTTTGCATTTTAGAAAGACTTTACCATGAAATTAGCTTTCACATAAGTGGCATTTTAACGCACCTAAAAAGCAGAAACATGGCTTTAATTGGAAGACAGACTTAGTGAATACATTATTGATTTTTTCAGCTTCTGTTCCAAGACCAAATCTGTGCAACAGCTGGTACAGATAATAGCACCCAAACGCTACTGTCCTTGCACCGGCACTCTTCTCACTCTTCCTTATCTTCACAAAAGCAGTTGATCCATTGATTTTGTCCCCTTTTGATAATCACATTCAACAAATTAAGCCCGTTTTTTTTTTTACGCCAAAGCCACTCAGGCGGAGCTGGTCAGTGTGTCAGTGTGACTGTGTTCATCCGCGGAGCCCACCGGTCCAGATGGGATGTGACTGATGCAGGTGACATCCTTCGGCGCTGGACGCAGCTGGCAGATTGCGGGTTTCCTTGCCATTATGCCGTGTGACTGGCCTAATTATCACCTCCACCCCCACCTCCGCCCCCCCCCTTTCTTCCCCCTGCCGGCATATCTGCAGCCTCCTCTGCCTTAATCCACTTCTGCGCCACTTCTCCTCTACTCCACTTTTTCCTTCTCCTGCTCTCATCTCACCTCCTCTTCTCACTCTCTCATCCACCTTGCCTCTAATCCCCCCCCCACCACCACCACCACCCAACCTCCCTCGTCCTCTCTCTCTTCACTTCTTCTCTCGCTCCACTTCGCTCTACCCTCTGCTCCTCTTCTGCGTGTTCAGCAAGAACGGAGACCAGTGGGAGCTTCTCCATCTTAGTGTTAAACATTGCCTGACTCTTCTTCCTCTTTTCCTCCCAAAAAAAACAAAAAACAAACGGGGGCACATGGATCTTTATCAGGGAAATAGAATGCAAACTCCTGCAGAGTCCCAGCATACAGGAAATAATCTTTAAATCAGAGTCTCTGCAGACCTCAGATTTGCTAAATATATCAAACATCAGCTTGAAGGTACCAAATATATGGATTTAGGTTTTCTCACCAGAGCTTCAGGAGTTATTTGCATGACCACAGAAGCATGCTGACAAAACAGGCTTGTGATTGGAGGATGGGTGGGAAAAACAGGTACTTATATGTGGGTTTTTTTTTTTTCTTTTTTCATCCCCCAGGTGAGAAGCCGTACAAGTGCTCGTGGGAGGGCTGTGAGTGGCGATTCGCCCGGAGCGACGAGCTGACGAGGCACTACCGCAAACACACCGGCGCCAAGCCTTTTAAGTGCAACCACTGTGACAGGTCTGTCAAAACACATCCCTCCCTTCCTCTGCCTTATGTGTTGTTTTTTTTTTCTTCCATTTTCCAAGGGTTATTTGAAGTAGTTCCACCAGCACAGCAGGCTATGTTTTCCCATTGTGTTGTGCACAGTTTGGTTTAGTAAAGAAGTGCCACAAGATGCTTGGTAACACACCCAAATGTGTTTGATACTGACCCAGTTTAAAAGTGCGCTGGCAGGATTACTAATGTGTGCTCCTCCGCAACATATGCAAGACCCAGCCTGCTCAGTCTTTCAGTGGGGATCCAAAGGGTGCTTATTCTGCTCTATACCCACATTAGGGCCCCGTGCAGCATATTAATAGTGCTCACATCTCTTCATCTCCTCACATGGTGTTACATGGCCTTGAGTTGGAGGCTGCTTTCACACTGGGACGGAGGTGTAAAATGGTTGTAGAACCTGTTAGCACTGTCACACATCACTGGTGCAGAATATTAATTTAAACTAAAGTTTTTTTGGGGGGTATTTCTTTGCAGAAGTCAACTTTAGTTTGGATTTGACTGTGTTAAAAAAAGGCTTTAAACTGGACTTTTACTTTAACATCAGTGACTCATGACTTCACTGTATTACAGCCTTTTGACTTGAAAACGCTTGATACGTTCCTAAATCACAAAGACTAAAAAGAATGTTATATCAAAAGTTTGCCACAAATCCATTCTTTCTTTTTCTTTTTCATTTCCTGGACCGACTGATATTGAAGCTATTAATTCCCAGCGAGTTGACACTTAATTCCTCAGATCCATTTTGTTTGAACCAATCAAAACAGCATCCAATTAAGTTGCAGGAGAGGAACATAAATTACTGAGCCTCAGCTGGAAAAAAAAAAAAACACGCCAAAGATAATATTGTTTGCTTTGAAAAACTATGAGTTGTCAACATAAAACAGATTGCAGAATGCTTAATGTGAGATGGAGACATAACAGCCTCAAACTCATTTAACACATTTGTTGACCAGGAATGCAGCCATTAGCTTTATCTTATAGCCCATTTAATATAATAATTCATTATTATTTTTGGTGTGTTGGACATTTTGGAGAGTTAATGTGTTTTTGGAATTTCTGGAGCAGCTACGTATGAATATACAGGTGTCTGTGTTACTATATATAAAGCCTCAGGCTGACCCAGTGATTGGAGAAAATATCCCATAAACCGTATGATTCCTGCTCTGATCCCTGCGACCTGAGCACCAAGTGTCCTTGAACAGAACAAACTGACCAGCAGAGCAGTTTTTCTCACACACTAACACACAATATCAATTTAAAAATCATTCTAAAAGATGGAATTGTTCAGTTGATGGGGTGTTGGTGTCATTCATTTCTTGAAAGCATTTTAAGAAAATGGGTCTTTAACTGGTTTACTGTCCCATGAGGCATCCTGTTATCCCCTTCTGCAGAACAGAAAATATCCTCCATATCTCAAACCGAGGTGAAGAGGTGCACGGGTTCGTCACTTTGAAGAGCGGATCTGATGTAATTTGCCTGCACCTCTTTAATTAGTCACTCTGGCGTCTGTTTAATTATGAACCACAGCAAAATGTTAATTTGCAGGGCTCCTTAAACGAAATCATCAAACATTCAGTGGCCATTATTCGCTATAAAAAGATCAGCTTGTCTCAGACACAAAAAAAAATCTTTACTCCTGTTTTAATTACATCCCTCTGTCTGTTATCGGGCCCTCGGTGACACCTCTGGGATCTCAGAGCAATATTGTCCGCAGGAGCCACCACAGTATTAAAAGCCCCCCGGTGAACCCCCGGCGAAAATTTGGGTTTAAAAAAAAAAGTCATTTTGAAGGATTCAAAGTGCAAAATCTATAGTTTTATGACATGTTAGTATATTTTAATACTTGTATTTCTATCATATAATGTATTTTCATGTAATAAAACTCTACAGTAGCCATATTCACAAGAAAAAACAAGTATCTGTGCACAAAACTCGAGCGTAAAACTTGAGTGTTGATAAATATCCTCCTAACCCAAACACAGCATGTTTGTAGAGGCTTTTTCAGTAGCTTTTCTCATTTTATGTCTTCCATAATACAAATATTTTGCTTTTTTATTTATTTAATCTATCTATATTTTTTAGTCTATCTATACAGTTTTGTCATGATTAAATCTGTCAAACTTACACTTTTCCTATTATTTGGAATATATTTATGTGACTTAAACACAGTTATGTAAAAGCTTAAAAAAGTAAAAGATTCAAAAAGATTACTTTTACTTTTATTTATTTATTTAACATACAGTTCTGTCATTAGTAAGAGTCAAATTTGTTTCCATATAATACCTCTAACTTTTTTGGCATTTTTTACAACATGCACACAGTTTGGCAATATTAAAGTGTTATCTTAATTATTTTAACTTTCTTTTAAATGTATTCGTTATTTTTATCACTCTGTAAATATTATTTTGTCATTTTCCCAAAAAAAGCCACACTTTCTGGTCAATTGCACTTTAAAGCAAACTGCCGCCTCTTTGGTCACAATACACAAGTCATTGAATATGTGACCTCTTGAATCATGTATAGGTTCATTATTAAAGGACAAAAAGAAATCCCTCCTCACCTGAGGTACTTTGCCTTCATGTGAAAAAAACAGTGTGTGTCCTGGTCATCCGTGCATGTCAGTGTGTGTGTGTGTGATGGAGCAGAGGGCCAGGCAGTGTCAACTTAATCAGGTCTCAGCTGGACAGACAGTAAATACAGTATCCCTCCCTCCTCCACCCTGATTTCCCACCTCTCCCTCAGCACCAGACCCCCACCTCCCTCGCAGGCACATCCCTAATTCGGGCCCACCTCTGTCATGTGTCACAAGGCGCCCAACCCCTCCAGCCCAACACACACACACACACACATAAATACATACACCCTGCTGAGATGAAGGAAGAGGGGAAACAGGGGAGACAGAAAAGACTGGGTGGAAGATTGAGGATGGGGGGGGTTGGTGGAGGGGAGGGGGAGGAGACAGACCCACGGTGTGCCAGCTGGTGTCGTGCCCCCGAGTCGTGACTCATACTTTACCATCTGTCTCACCCAGCACACACACACATATGCACTCGCATTTACAGTGACACACACAGACACCAAAACACTCCTGCACGTCTCCTGAGCCATTCATTAATCTCACGTGTGTGTGTGTGTGTGTGAGAGAGAGCGTGCACGGAAAAAGTGACGCACACACACATACACAGATACACATGCAGGTGTGACAGTAAGACAGATGACTGGTGGCTCATCACAGTGTTACTCCCCCTCTTGGCCAAACACTGATTCATCTCGACATCTCAGACAGTTGCCTTTGTCTCAGTGGAAAGGGCCAATCTGAAACCTGGTGTCAAAAAAACAAAAAATCAACAGTTGCAGACTCTGACAGAAAGTCTGACTCCTGAACTGGGGCATCATATGTAAATGTTTTCAGTTTACCAAAGTGGATTAAGACATAATATTCAATATTTGTACCTTTTTTAATGGTATTTCATTTAACTGTCGCCAAAACCCCTTTTTTGCGTGTAGAATTAGCAAATATTCATCAAAGAAAATGTCAATTTAAGACAAATTCTGCAGAACTAATGACGTCATGAGACAATGAACCTTTTCAGTCAGTGGTGTTTTTTTTTTTAAATCTGGCATTAACACCCAAACAGAATGATATGTTCTGCACTTACTCACACTCAGCTCCAGTTCCAACACATTTCCTGGCCTCCTATTAGGAAATTGAGAGGAGCCTTCAAAAAAAAAAGAAGAAGAAGAAAAAAAAGCAGCAATTTGGAGCAATTTGGATGTGTCTTGTCTTGTTTTTGTCTTCCAAACATTATTAAATGAAACCGCTTCGGCAAACTCTCAAACAAGTCTCCCATCTCAAATATTTCTTAGCGCACTAATCACCAGAACATGCAGCTCCCAGTTACCTAAAAGAAAGCAACACTTGCCTTTTGAAAAGCGCTCCTCTTGGGAGTGGAGCTGTAATATTTGTTCAGCGAGCATGCAACAGAAACACTGTTGATCTAGAGGTTGTGATGAAAAAAAAAAAGTAGGGCTCCCGTAATGGCTGCGTCTTTATGTAGGCAATACATGGAGTAAACAAAACACCAGCTGAAGGCATACATTATATCAATTTTTGGCAATCAGGTTGAAATAATCAAACATTTCTAAAACCCTTGCAGGAAAAAAAAAAACAAAAATAGGCCAGTGTACTTCCAGAGTAATTTATTTTTTTCACTGTGCAGCTATGCCCTAGCAATTCTGCAAGCCTGATTTCAGATGAGAGGCTTCGATTCATCTAATTTAACTATCGTTTTACAGCACATGTTTTGCGTGCTGCTTTTTTTTCCCCTCTCCCTCCCTCCGCACTGTTTCAACAGATCCATCTGCGGGCTCTCTAGTTATTCATGGCGCAGCTGAAGTCATTAGGAGTGCTGCTGAAAATGCTGATTATGAATTAGTTACACATATACTAATTGCGTGTGCATTAGTGGCTCAGCACTCACTAGCTAACAGCAACATTTAGCTCAATCGACAAAACAAACTTCTTTTCCCTGCATTGGTAACAAGCTGTTCTCTGTCTCACTCTCTTTTGGTTGCAGGTGTTTCTCGCGGTCGGATCACTTGGCGCTACACATGAAGAGGCACATCTGAGGAATGCGAGAGAGGTCAGCGGGAGTGGAAGACAGGGGAAGGGGAAGGAGGCGGAGTGGAGGAAGGAGAAGGAGCATCATCTGCAGAAAAATAACACCTTGGATGTTAGAGAGAGAGAGAGAGACAGGAGGGATGGACTCATAAAACCCCAGATTTGGCCATTCTGGACTGGAGGGAGAGGCACCACACGGGGACGCTGACTACAGACAGAAACACAAGCAGGCAGGCAGACGGATCCTAAGTGGCTCTGTCAATCTGTGCTCAACCAGTTGGTCCACGATTCCACAGCGATACGTCGTCACCTCACAAATGTCTCCTGGTGTTGCCGCTTGGACGGTACAGACGCTCCATCCCACCCTTCGTATGTGACTTGACGGGGATGAATGGTGGACCACGTGCCTGTAGTTGGCAGCTCTTAGCTGTAATTGTCCTTGCAAGTCTTTGCAAACGTCTCCCCCCTGTGAATCGCTTCCAAACTGTCGGCCCTGTTCATGCAGCAGTGCTCCATGTACCAGCGAGCTCACCACAACGCCAAACTGGACCAGTTGTACAGTAATCTTAGCTAACAGCACAACTGCTGTTTGTATATTCAAGATTTTTCTCCTCTTAGAACATATTGTACCTTTTAGCTGAGGGGAACTTTTTGTTTCCAACAGTAGCTGAAAAAGCATCATCTCACACAGGGTAAGCAAGCAAGAAAGCTTTCTCTCCCTCAAACTTGCCACAGCCTTTACAATTAGCCAAAGGGTTTCTTATCTTATATACAGGACAGATATTAATTTGACAATTTTTCACATCTGCCAACTGGATCCATTTATAAATCCTTCTGGTTCGATGGCATCGGAGCACTTGTTTGAACGGAGTGTTAGATTGGATTTTGTGAAAGATTTGATGATGGGAGTGTGTTGCACTGATGTGCTGTGAAGACTGATTGAGGTCATCCAGAGGACTGGCTTGCTTTATGAACATCATCCATTGAGGGTTACCGCTGGATGAGGCTAACTAATCTACTCTGGGAAAGACTGTTCATCTCCTAGACTGTCAGCCGAAACCCAGCATCTCAAGAGATGTTAGATGGCCCCTCAGAGTGTTTTACCTCTACAGGATCGTGGCTCTTGCAAGTCGTCATCAGGAACTGTTGCACAATTGACTCTTTGCAAGCTTTTTGTAAAAAAAATTGCCCCACCATCTTAAGTTGGGAGACAATGCGGGACTCACCAAATGCTGGCTTCCACACACCGCCGAAGTGTGGACAGCAACATGCACAAGTCGAAGCAGCTAGCTTGACTGCGATAGCACACCGAACGCAAACAAGATCACTATGTATGATAAAGGCTATATTGTTTCTAAGAAAAGAATCTCCTATTTGTTCAAAACAGACAATGAAAAGACCATTTTGAAGAACACATTGGAAATGGATGCAGCCAAAAAAAAAAAACACAAGTGTCTACAGTAGATGCCCGAAATGATCTCTTTGGCCTCCGAGAGTGATTGGCACCTAACTAGCCACTGGGTTAAGGAGGGTTTTGTCCTGTTCGCACCACCACCACCATGCAGATCTCTTCCAATTTAGCAGCTCTCAGAGAAAAGCAGCCTTCAAAAGCTCTTCTAATCAGGCCCTATGCATATCCAAGAACATTCCTGGTGACTTCCTTGAACATACATATATGTCAAAATGCAGATTTCTGCCCTACTGGATGCAGAAGGACTTGTAGGAAGACACGTGACACAAATTCAATCAATTTGTTGGCTCTTTCTCGGAGCAAATCATTGTGAATGTATCTGTTGTAAGTCTGTACATGTTGCTGGGCCCATGAAAACACTTGAGTGCGGTTGGTAAGATCATACCAGACACCATTTCTGTTCATACAGTAGTTTCTCTTTTTCACATTAGAAACGAATGGTTGGACTTTGAATAACTAGTCACAGCTGGTAGCTTTTGACATTTTACCGGTCGTACCGGACCAGCGGGAGGTCACGAGTGCAGATTTCTTGTGGGCGGCTGAAATGGGTTCGGGGTGGAATAGATCTGCTCAGTCAGCAATGATAACTGCCCCATCAGCTCATGAAACTGCAGTGAAGTGAAACCCACACACACACAAGACACACATATACAGTCCTAGAAAACTGGAACGAACATTTCTCTCTGGAGATCTGCCTTTTGTCCGATGATAGACACATAAAATCTATTTGTTGCTCTTTGCCGCATTATACTCATGTCTTTAATCCACAAATAGAAATGAATTTTGGATGAACAAAGACTCATTTCAAGTGCACGCAAATCAAAAAGGCAGCTTGGACAAAAGTAGATTGTCAGATCTTGATTGGGAACAACTATGTCAAGGTGTTTATGCATTATTTTACATGACTTTTAATACTGTGAGGCAAAGTGAGGCACACTGCAGTCGGTTTTTTGGCAAGGGAGACAGCAAATTGATTTCACTCTGTATACCAGAGGCACAGTTCAATTTTGGGACTGAATGCAGCCCAGCTCAATCATATCTAGACATGATGATCTGTCTGCGGCTCTGGAAGTAGAGGCTGCATCACCTGCTGCTTCGCATAAATATTGAATGCTGTCTCTCTAAATGTACAAACAAGCCAGACTTTCTTTAATAGTAAACATCTAGGTGACAGGCCTTCACTTGCAAAGACAGGGTGGAGCGAAACGATGGAAGCCAACGGATACAAGTTTTAACTGCAGTTTTGTTTTCAAGGAGACCAGAAATTCTCATCCGGGTTGCAACTACATCACTACAAGGGGTGATTGATAAGTTCGTGGCCTAAGGTAGAGGGAGATGAGTTAAGCAGCTTTTGTTGCATCAGTGTGCAGATCAAGTCTATTAGAGATTATGACAAAAGTTTGAAGTTAATAACTTGGATGATATTTTTGTTTTGAGTAATTGAAAATTGCAAGTCACCACTGCAAGAAAATGGATATCGGTCTGCACTTTAAATTGGTATCCACCTTGTTCACCATTCCATAAGAAAAGGCACCGTCCCTGAGCATTGGCTCCATATTCTTATGGACCTCCTTGGGCGTCCTTTGAGACGGAGGTTGCAGATGACTGCTTGAAGGTCGCTGTTGTGCAATTTGTGCATGTAAGAGAGCTCTGAAACTCATCTCCCTTTACCTCAGGACATAAACTTATCATTAACCCTCCGTCAATGCCACCAGTCCTTTTTTGTGTTTCTTGGCATTATTTAAAGTCATAGATTCTAGCAAACATATGGGATTTGGTTTGGAGGCTATCTAAAAATATCCAGATCAGATGGGAATATCAGAGCAGGTTAACAGGTCCGTGTTCCTCCTGCTTTAGGCGACTCTCCGTGGGGACGATAAAATAAAGATTAGCAGTTTAACCTCATGGGGTAAAACTGTATCATCAATGGCAGCTCTACTTGTGTGTTTCAGTATTTCAACAGGGCACTCTCCTGTTTTACCTTAATGGTTACGAATGCGTGGAAATGTGAAACTCGAGAGTGTTTTGTTTTTTGTTTTATTCTTTTTGTTAATGTTCTGTACAAATCATAAATGGCTGAGGATTTTGGACTGATACACTGAATGTGTTGTCATTTTTTCATGTTAATTGAGACTTAAAGGAGACTCGGAAAAACTCAAATTACAGGACGTTTCGCAATTTGGTCTTCTTGTGGCTTGACAAAAAAAACAAATATTTCTCCTCATGTGAGCTCCAAAACTGGGATTTCAAATGTGAATGTGTTTACTTTGAAAGGTTGTTTCATGTTGTCTCTGAGGATGCGGTTCAGTTCTGTGTCATCTAAATGAATGATTGTCAATTCTGCTGTGCCTGTGTGTTCTTCGTCTGTTTGTATTTGCACTCTGAATTTTTGGAAAAATCACTTGCATATCTGATGTTTTTTCTGTCTGCTTGTACACTACACTTCACACAACGACCCCTTGGTGATGAAACACTAATCACAAAGTCTGTATAGTAGCTGTTTTTAGCACAAATGTACACACTCACAAATGCATACTTGGACTCAGACATTGCAGACATACATACACACTCACACACACTACATGCATGCAGACACTCCCTACACAGACAGATGCGTACAAAGAAACATACACATAAATCAGCACACACACACATGCACAAGCACATCCCAAAACCACGCAGTCACACACAAACACCTGAACGTACTCACAAGTATACACACACTCTCTCTCTCCGTTCTCCTTGTGCATTTTTCACCGTTTTTCATGCCACCTTGTGAGAGTCAGACATCCAGACTGCAGCTCTTGCTCTCAGCAGAGGGGGGGGGGTGGAAACACGCATTACTATGTGCGACACCACCTCTGTTTCCACCAGGTCTGAATTTCAAATCAAACGCACCCCCTTTTTCTACCAGCATTCCCTCACCGCCGCCGTCTCCCCATCCCTCCACCGCCTCCATTTTCTCAGATTTGATCCTTTTCAACTCCTCTCTTCTGTCCGACTCCCCTTTTCCCTCCACCTCCCCTGCCTCCCTCGCCCACCTTCTCCACCTTTTTTCCTCTGTTGTCTTTCTCCTTTTCTTTCGCTGTACAAAGTGTTTCAAATTTATCATTTGTATATTATGATGTATGGGTACGATAATGTTCTTTATTATGGAAAAATGAGAAAGATTTATTTTTGTTACCGGTTTGTTTCATAATTCCTTTTTTAAATTGGTATTGTAATATCTCTATGCAAGGAACTGTTCGGTGAATCGTTTTTATTTAAGAATGTAATTATGTGTAATAAATGGTAGAAGCAGTTTGGCATGGAGTATTCATGGTTCTTGGCTGGTCTGTTAATGGTGGTTTCATCCAGCAACAATATGCACCTAATCATCCATCTTTTCATAGACTATTTTATGAATTCTTATCGGGTCTCAATCACAGAGCTATTCAGTTTGCTAACAATGAGCAACCAGAGTACATTTAAATACCCTTTTGCCTTTATTGTCACTGACCAGAGTTGTTTTAAAGGAGCATTTTTTAACATATGACCAGAATTAGCATAAAACGCTCAAAAATGCACTAAAAACATTAACAGAATGTGAAGAGGTAGCAGTTCAGATATTATTTTGAAGATGTATATGTATTGTGTTGAAGATATATCCACTGAAGTTAGCTTGCTAACCAGCCAGCCAAGGCCTTTCCTATCTTAAATGCCTCACCAAAACCATCTTAGTTTACCTATCCACAGTTCCAACTATGTTTTTCACAACATAAACCCTTAATCACTCAGTTAGATATGAAATTCCCCACTTATGATGCTCGACCATCCAGTCCTTCTTCCTGCCTCTCACATTCTCACTTGCTTTGCCCTCTTAGTCCCATGAGTCAGAGTCCTGGTCAGAGCTGCTGTAAATCACTTCAGCGCTGTAATTTCTGTTGTTAAACTGGTTTCAGTTGCTCTTGGAGGCCGTGTTCAGTCCAGGTACAGCTGAGTTTGCTGAACAAAGTATAAACACCAACTTTCATCCAGTGCTCCGAACTCAAAGGTAGTGAATCAGAGTATTTTGCATAAGCTAATTCACATGCTGGTTGAATGACATTAAAACTTAAATTGCCAAATTTTAATCAATGTTAGCTCGGTTATCCTTCAAGTGTAACCATAAGTCACTGCTGGCCTGTGACTGGGGTAGATTTTATAAGGTTTTTTTAATTGCTGTTTACCTCCAACTTTCCTTAAACAGTGAAGTAATGTAACTTATATCAACTGCATTAAAACAGAGCATGAGATGGAATATATTAATGTGATCCCTGTCCATCATACCAGCTGGATTATCTCTGACAACGTCCTGGAAAATTCCTAGAACATGATTTCTGGAAAGGAGTGAGAACCTTGAGTCTGCTGAGAAGCATTTAGGGGTTAAGCTGGTGATACGCTGGCCCCCAGCATTTTTACACATTGCACCTTTGAGGATGGCAGCTTTCGTTTTGCTGCATTTTTCAGAGCTAATCTGCACACTAACTGGGTTTAAGTGGGCAGGAAAAATTAATTTACACCCTCCCTTTCTTCCGCTATTTGCAGCAAACCACCCCTGGATGAATAAAAAAAAAAGCCTCTGATTTATCGTTCCTTTTGATCAAACACAGGAAATGGGCCAGAATGCCTTCACTTTGCCTGAATGCACTCTCTCGTCGTCTCCCTCTGAGGGAGCTATGGCATGTTAATTACATCTGTTACCAACCAAGGTGATGACTTATCCGCTATTCCTGCCTTTTGACCATGACTAGCTGATAAAAGGGTAATCGAATAACTAATGGCTAATTAGAGAGTAATTACTCCCTGGTAAATGGCCCTATGCAGTGTATTAATTCTCCTTGGGTCTGGCAGTGAGAAACTCCCATAAGGTTTTTTGTTTCATTTAATGCTCCCTAATTGAAATGGGCACCCTCATCAAGAAGCTTACATGTATCTGTCGAACTTAATGTTCTTTTATCTGTAATTACAGACAGCCCCATATTATCTACCTAACTACACCTACTACGTCAATCCCAGAGACACGTTATGAAATTAGAAACGATGGAGTAATTTTTCAATAAAAGTCGCACGTCTCATGAGCGCTTCTCGATCGTCATTTTCGCTCCATGTGATGGAAATGAAGGTGTGTGTGAGTTCACAGCGGAGCTAAATGGTCTTAATGTGTTATGGCAGAGATGGAGCCACATTCGCTGAAGGTTAACATTTATAAAAGCTGCATTGTGCAAAGTAACGCTGTGTATCTGCAGGCAATCTTTTATTTTGGTATGTTTGAGTCTGCTCCAGTCAAAAAGAAACTGAGTCATGCTAGCCGCAATGTGAGGCTGTGCAACGTAGGTAGTGCTTTATGCTAATTGCTAATGCTAGCACTAAAACAATCTCACAATTACACCACTAAAGTGTTGATGTTTTGCAGGGCTAATAATTAATAGTGGCAATACAAAAATCTTGATGTCAACAATGTAATGAATTTCCTTCAGCTTCACCTTAAAAAATGCAATAAAAACATGGTGCTGGAGTAACTGTGAAAGGAGCAACAAAGCTAGTTAGCATATTTGTCTGGGAACCCCAAAAGTTTATACAACATTTCATGCGATCCATCCAATAGTTGTTGAGCAATCTTAGTCTGGACCACAGAACATTAACCTGATGAAACACCATCAATTTGGTCAAACAAATCCATAAACCTCCGACTGAAAAATAAAAATTCAAACTCGCACACGTTCCACATATTTTCTTCTTCTCTAATAGCACTTGGCAGCTGGTGAATCAATGCACAGACACACTGTGGAAAGAGGTGGATTTGTTATCCAGCTAATTACACCGGGGATCCGAAGCAGAATAATCTGAATAATAGAAAAGCTGGGTTGATAAACACGGTTGTTGAATGCGCGGTTACATGTACTCAGTCACCCTGTCCTCGCTGTTGTTTCCAGTCATCTGCATCAAATGATAGCATCTATGTAAATCTTGTAGGACAACAGGATTAAAACATTGATATTATCTTGTTATGCTCTTCTAAACATGCATGTGCAGCATTCAGATTTTTGCTTTTATTTACAGTGTTGACCTTGATATGTGTACATAATATTTATTCCATGCATGAGTGACAGCAAAGTACTTCATTTGCACAGAGTGAAAAAAATCTGAAAAGACTATTATCCAACCTTCAATTTAAAAGCAACAATGTAAGCCCTGCATGCAGAATTTTGTTTTATGAAATGAAATTTTACATTTAATGGTAACAGAATTTCTGGCCACAGAACAGTTTTGTCTTTCCCAGATTTTTAAATATAGTCTCATTGTTCGCCATCCAACAGGCTTATCAGCTTGCCCTTGAATCGTCTACTTTCTGTGCTCCTCCATTCAACGCTGAAACACCTGAGCACATTTCAGAAATGTTGTCTTTGTCTTATATACAATGATTTAGCCATAGCCCGAGCCGTTGAAGGAAGGTTTAAATGGTGTGACGGCACTGAATTGAAGCGACTGTAATGAAAGAAAAACTGATTCTTCAGGCAAGGCAGTGATTCACTTAACCAGCAGAACATAAGGCCCCTTTTTTCATGTGGTTGTGCAACAGTAGATTTCACCAAGGGAGCTGCCAATGCCTGTGGGTGTCTTGTAGGCGTTTGGCTGCCATATAGGGATGTTATTGTCACATCTGGCAATGTGGAGATGCCAGCGTGCCGGGGAAGCAGAGCTACAAGTTTTAAACCTCCCTCACAATTCCATGCTCAGACCGTCGGCGCACTCTGTCGCTAACTTGGGCGATAAGAAGAAGTCCTCGTTAAGATTACATAGAACTACTTAGCAGCTAATCTGCATAAGGACAAGCTTCAATCTGCAATGCCTCGAAATCTCCTGTTGCGATGCCTACGCAGAGTGTAGTTCACCTAAAATGAGACAGAAGCTTGTCCTACGAAGGGTTTTGAACCAAGGATTCTTTGGTTTTATGCCATGAGCAGCCATGTGCTTAGGTATTTCCAATTATAGGGAATATGTCGAGGTGGCCCTCGATAATTAAAGCCTAATCATGCCGGTGGATTCAGAGAAGCATCCTCATCAAGCTTTCATTAGTCTCCCTCCTTGTGATGCCCAGCAGCAAACCAACCCCCTTTAGGAATGCTCAGATAGCTTGTTCCTAAACCAAACCTAGTTATTTAGTGGTGTAAGAGTTGGCCTTTGCTAATAAAAGGTATTTACCCTATTCTGCAGGTGGGAGTCTGATCATGCAGAGCTCTACCACAGGAATCTTGAATTGGATTTTGATTTTGATAAGGAGCCAGAGGAAAAAAATTCAAATCTTTGTCATGGGAGACCTTTTGGAGGATCTAGTTCTGAATTTTATCAGCAGAATTTTGGCCCACTTGCAAACAGGGATCCAAGAATGCTATGATGAGGAAGTTACACCAGACAACATGAGGTGTATGTGTCAATAATCACTTCCATCCCAGGCTGTGACACAATGTTTCTCAGCTGAGAAAAACAGGAACGTGTCAAACACAAGCAAATGAGTATCTGGAAAGACAGAACATGGCACAAGAATCAAGAAAAAATCACTTGTTTTGAAAGAATTCTTGAAAAAACAGCACCGGCGGATCTTTTTTAAAGAAAGAAAACATTTAGGACTCAATGACAGATAAAAAAATGTACAGATAATCCAACTTCTGCAATATATAATTGTGTTATTTTACAAGAGAAGCATCAAAAAGTACATTGTGAGCGCTGCATTGTGTTTACCTCCCTGAAGAAACATTTCAGAGCTAAAAATGGACCCAAACTGCAGTCGCATTGTTTGTGAGACAGGGAAATTAATTTCCCCTGTGTGAGAAACAACTGTGAAGTGACAACTCATTGAGTTGTTGCCACGAATACCAACCCCCCCAACCCCCCTTTCCTCAAAAAAAAAAAACAATAAAAAAAACTGCATGACCCTTGAAACAATAGTGAGCATTTGTCCTAGATCTACAAGAGCTCTGTTTTTAAAGTGGTTTCTCATTCCAACTGGGGCAGAGTGCAGCTCCTGAATGCTCTTACACTTTAGAGATGGAGTTGAATGAAAACCAAAGGCGAGATCTTGCGTTTGGGGAGGGGGGACGAGCAGCTGGATGGGCTGGTGGTCCTGCGTCTGAGTGAGATCAACCAGCAGAGCACCGTGTGAGAGCACCTGGCTCTTCCTACATGCTGCCTGTTTGACAGACAGCACAGACACCTGGAAGCCCGGTGAGAGAGCTCAGTGTAAAAGCCACTGCTGCTCTACAGGGCCATGCATTATGCAGGGAGCTCTCTCTCCCACTCTCTCTCTCTCTCTCTCTCCTTCTGCCCCCTGCTCTGCGGTAAAAATAGATCAACAGACCTGAGCGTTCAGCTCTTTTTTTTTTTCTGCTTCTCACTTTCACTTGGATCTCACCAGGTGCAGCAGCTTTTGGCTCCCGCCTCGCATTTCTTTGCCTGCATGTTTGTGCATCTGTGTGCAAGTTTAAACGCGCATGTGTTTGCGCACACTTTCGAGAGTGTGTGCACATGCACGTGTGCAGAGGCATGTGTGCATGTCAGCCAGGGTGAGACTGTTTGATCAGTTTGCCACTGCACTGAGTTTTTAATAAAAGCGGGATATTAGTCTTGCAGCAGTGTTTCTGACTACAATGGTGGCAGAGAGGATATTAGTTTATCACCAGGGGTCATTGCTGGCATGTTTGTAAAGCCTTCAATAATACCTGCACTACAAGGCCAGAAATATATGGACGCATCATACTTTTTTGTTCTCTAAGCTTTAGCACAGATAGAGTCTTTTGGCTTTGTTGAAGAGGAATGTTGATGTCACAAAACTGAGTGCCCCATGCATAATGCCAAATCCCTAAAAATAATGTGTTTTTTTCCAATTTGGTATGGAAACACCTGTCTTGCCCGCACACAGCCCTGAAGTAACACCTAAAGATGACCTAGAATGCTGATTACAAGCCACCTGACATCTCTTGCTGCTGAATGAGAGCAAAAACCTGCAGCTGTGTTGCAAAATATCGCCTTAGAAACATATTAATGCCCACGGTTGTGCCATGAGAAGCAGCAGCAGAGGCTTTTTACTGCCACACAGTTGTTTGAACTTGTGTTTTGTAAGAAAAAAACTCCAATCCACAGATATAGGTGCATAAAATTGTGGATCCTAGCTGCTATTTGTATTGTTTTATGTCTCTAGGTCTAAAAGAACTTTGACTAAATATCTACTAAAAGAGTTCAAAGTGCATCAAATGTAAAGAATCGAGTTTTTCTAACTGTAAAGGTGAATATATGAATGCATCAACAAGACACTGCATGCACATACATGTGTAAAGGTCTCCTGTTGCTGGGTGCAGAGGCTCCCTGAAGACCATTGATCCGTGTCTATTACCACAGAGGTCTCTGACTTCTCCCTAATTGCCATTCCACTGCTAATTAAACAGTCCTGCTTAACGAGTTCGCATTGGTAATAAGGATGGAAGGAAAGGTCACCCTATCACGCTCACATCAACTGGACGCAGTCAATAAGGACCCTGCCTGAGAGGACAGGTACACGCGCAGACGTAATCATCCAAAAGATAAAGAAGGACTCGGAGCATATGCTTTTGTATCGAAGCAGACAGATGAGCCACAATGTGTTGGTGGAGAATTGACTTCTTTTGTGCTGGTTGATCTTACATAAGCTTTCAGAATTTGATTAGTTTGAAGCGTCGCTCTTGGGAGAGAAGGAGAGCAATACCAACAGCACAGAGTTTTTTTTTTTTTTCTTATGCTGTAAAAGATGCACATTTTTTTTCTGCGTTCCTCTTTGAATTTCATGCCTTTAAATTTTAGCATTTAGAGCATCATGAAACACTTGAATTCTCCGCTGAATCTCAGACTAATGAAATTCATTTAGCACATTAAAAGCACTTCAAGAGTACTGGTGGTTTTGCACGTTTCAGACCATTAACTATAAATTTATATTACCCATAACCACTTTCCAAAGCATACAATTAAGTTTTAAAACCCATTTTATTAATGAAAACCAGCCTGCAAAGACTTTACTGAGATGGACAACGGCGGCCGTGTGGATATTCTTAACCTTTACATTTTGGTAAAGGTTAAATTTTGTAGTTGCTGGCGAGGATCCTTTTGAAAAAATCCATTTCTTAGAGAAGCTTTGACATGGAAGATTAGAGAGTAAGCTGTTGTTAACCTGGTAGTCGATAGAAAAACACAGACATCAAGGTAAGGCGCATATTTTTCAAAAATGTGGCATTGATGACAGGAAAATGGGTCAGAACCTTGAATTTAATAAAGATTCCCTGCAAAATAAACTCTTTTGTGTGGGTCAAACTGGTATCAAATATTTTTAATTTGCAGAATTGATTAAGTCCATCTTGTTCATTAATAGATCAGTCAGATTTGATGACTGAATAGGGTGCATCCTTCATTTTCTATTACCCATTAAAATAGATAGAGAGCAATATAACTGCTAACAAGACCCTTCCTTTTCCAATTAATACCCATGAGTGCCATCGTGCGTATATACTCAGTGTAGTTATATTGCCTTCTACAGCATCAGTTTTAAGTTTCCCACAAGGACCAGAATGCACCAAAAAGTCTGATATCAGCTAGCAGAGAAAAATACTGGCCAAACACATATTGGCAAACTCATATATTTTTAAGTGTTCTTTTTTTTCTTGGCAGAAATAATTTGAGACAGTCCAGAAAAAATAGCAAAGCTCAGATATGCAAGAAAAAAATCATTAATGTTGCTTAAATGTTTCTCATTTTGCTCATCTTGTGATACAGAAGGACCTTTGTCCATTAAAGAAAAGTGCTTTTGCTGTATTTTTTGAGCCTGTAAATGTCCACAGACACACAAACCCCGAGTCAGACACACAAACACACGACCTACATATACTATCTGGCCCTCTCATCATTTATCTTACAGCGGCAGAATCAGGATAGATTGGTTCAATTAGACTGGCCTTTAATGTAATCTGTTTAATCCATTTCTATCATCAAAGCCAATACCTACCTCTCTCCTTGGAGAGTGGGATTAGCCCTCCAAGTGCATCTAGAAGGGAGCGTCTCGGCTATAAAAACACAGCCTCGGAGTCACCCAGATCTTCTCGATATTTGGTCTTTACAACTGGCTGCGGAGAAAAACAGAGTGTTTCAACTGAAGTTTTAATGGGTAAAGATTTAAGATCTTCATATCCTACCAGAGATTGCAAACACTGTTTGGCACAATGCACAGTGCCACAATAAAAAGAGCATGCCTTTCCTTTTTCTCCTTAAATATTGCAAAGTTGATCCCATAATTGTAAAAAAAGAAAAACAAAGATTGTGTTGCATAAGCTACTTTTAATTTTCATTCCTTAACTAAATTTGCATGTGTAGTTGTTCCAAAGTTGTTAGTAATAAATAGTTTCAAACTAGTGGTTTACTAAAATGGGATGCACTGTTAAACTACAATGTTTAAGCTGTAAAGACTTAAATGATGTGTAAACTGGTCAGGCCTGGAAACATTTGCACTGCTGCTCCAATAGATGTCACAATAGCATCACAAACTGGAACAGAATTTCCAAAACAACAGTTTTACAGGGTCAAATGATGAATTAACTGATCTACCAATCTTCTGTAAATATATGGCTTTTGTAGATGCTAAATGCTCTACTTTGTCCTAACTGTTACTGTTCGGTGCTCAAAAGGCAGAGTACAGTTGTTGTTTTTTTTTGAAACTTTTAACAGAAAACAGCTACATTCTGTGGAAGAAAACACCATAAAAGCCCAGAGAGTGAACAAAAAGTTGTTAGCTTGATAAATAAACTTACCAAGTTTTGTACTAACAGTGGCTTTTTTCACATTCTCACATTGTTTTCATGTTGTAGTTTGATACATGGATATTGTAAAAGCGTTGGTTGTAGCTGTTTTCAGAACAGCAGGTCAAAGCAGCCTCAGAAACTCCAAGTTTGGTGGCTGTCTCCTATTTTTCATCTGAAGGTTTTTTTCATGCTACCTTATTGAGAAAGTGTGTTTCAGGACCCAGGGGCCTGTGAAACCCATTCAAAAGCCATGACAAATCTCTCCCCCACCAAAAAATGCATGGCTGTCAATGTGGCAACAAGACTGTTTTCTAAATTCATGGATTTCATCCAACAGCTGCAATCTGCTTTTACCTGCTGAGATTTCCGCGGGGAAGTGGGATTTTATTCTCAATACCCATCTATCCAACCCCCCCCCCACTACCCTGCATGTGTCAGTACACACACTGTCAGAAGAAAGAAGAAAATGATGCACATGTATTTACTACTGCATGTCTATTTTGGGCAGAAATGCATTTTAAAGATATATCCTGCATCCGCTTGGTGCACAGTATAACATGTTCCTACATGTTTTATTCCCTTTTCAACGATTCCTGACTCGGATGCATACAAATTCCTCTGCAGCCAGATTGGAAACTCCAAACCCTTAACTTTATGATAAAACCCAGTTTAAATGCAATATTTATATTATTTTTCTCCCCCTAGTGTGGATTACCTGTGTGATTGCCTTTCAGGAGAATTCCCCATGCAGCATTAGCAACACTGCTCGTCACAGTCGATGAAAGCACTCCCATAGCTCTTTTCGCTGTGTCGGGAATGCCTGCAGATATTAAAGCAATACATGAGGCTGCTTGTCTGAGTCCATTGACTTTGTGTTTTTTAATGGCTCGTCCGCGTGTGCGCCGAAATGTGCGAGGACGCCGTAATAAGACTTGGTTGTAAAGATTCTGTGATAAAACGTGCATGTCTGGGTTGGTTCATGTGCGTGAATGACAACACTGTCCTCCAAAGTGTGTGTGTATATCACGCCTCAGCTACACACACACACTCACACAGACACATGCACACACACACAGACGCTGCAGTGGACTGAGGTGTGACTTGAGTGCAGCTGACAGTTTTGATCAAAGCTGATTGATTGGACGACACAAGGCAGGGCTGCACATAGCAACACGGCGGGGTCGAGGGTTGGGGCTCCTGTGGCGTCTGAGGACACCCTGCCCCCCCCTCTTTTGTTAACACAAGCCCTATGGCAAAGCATATCTGACATCGGATATTGATTTGGTGAATAGAAAGGATCAATGCTTGTTGATTGGACAGAAAATACAGAGCCAAGATTGGCTGCTTGTTTACGGGGATTTCAACTTAAATCATTTCTTAATGTACAAAGCACCAAAGTGTGACAAATGATTGGCAAAAACAAATTATTTAATTTTATCAAAAGCAAATTTCTTATAAAAACAGACAAGCTTAAGTTTTTATGAGATTTGAAGTACTTTTCAGCATTAAGTGTTTTTGATCAAATCTCAAGTTTTCCTTTTAGCAACACATTTCCTTTTTCTAGATACTGTGGATTATTCAGCCTTCAGTATTCCAAATACGACATGTTATGGAAAATTTATTGGATTAATTGATGAACTCAGTGCAAATATATTTTGATGAAGAACAGCAGTAACATGTGATTCCTGAAGCATAATCACACTGAGCAGACTTTCCTTTTAATCACCTAATGTCATGTCTGTGCATTTACTGCCATCTGCTGCAATTTGCAAGCAAGTGCAAGTGAAAAAATCAAAATTAAGAAAAGCCAATCAGACAGTACTTTTTCTGTAATATTTGGGAAAAACATCATTTTTTGAAAGGCTACTCATTGCTGCAACACTCGTGTTATTTTTTAACATTTCCTCATATGACTCTTGATGTGAAAATCACAGCTTTACATATGATACCTCTTCTTCCCTACAGTCACCCTTTAACCCCTGAATGAGCTGTGCCTCCACTTTGACAACTGCTTGACAGTCAGAAGAAATATAAAACACTATTTTGGCTATTAAGCTTAACAAACTAACTATATAAAAAGCAGAGAAGTAATAACATATTTACTTCAGTCTTTTTCTGCATCTAACTGATAAAGTATCATTGCTCAAAAGTATCAGACTTTGTTCTGTTCTCAGTTATTCTTCTTTATATCAGTTAAGACAGAATAGTATTTGTAAAACAAGGAGCATAAAGGCTAATCGTATGTTCGTTTCTCCACCCATGGCTTGGTGGAGTAAAGACTCAGAGTCAGACATATATAGAGTGTGACATGAGGGAGTTATCCGGCACAGAGCAGCTTAAACTTGAGCAGTTGGGGGTCAAAAGTGTCTTGCTCAGGGGCATCTCAGGACACAGTGTGGGGACAGGAGACTGTTTGTGATTCATTCTGCAGCCGAGATCTCTCCTCAAGAGTCCACTTTATTCCACTTTAACATCAATCACTCACAAGATTACATTCAGCATGAGGATAAATCATTATAGATGATTTCATGGTGTTTTTTTTTTCCCCACCAGGACTGACTGTCACTGGGTCAAAAGGAAGAATCACACCACTGATGGATACATAAGCATGATGCAGCCTCTGCCACTCATCGGAAAACTGCAACAAAAGGCTCCTGCAGAGGCTGAAGGTCTTTCTAATGACATAACAAACAAGTGAGATATTAACCTGAGACTATCCACAAGTCTAATCGATAACTTCTGGCCCTGAGCTCTCACCTCCACCTGCTTGTCCCTGCGTCCTGATCTCAACCCAGGTTCATTTATCGTTACCAACAACCGCTGAAATCCGTCTTAGAATACTGTCGCAGTCTCGGGCATTAATCAGAAAAGCCAAACATTGCTTGACTAAGCTTAACCGTTGAAGGCTTTTACTGCCTTGATAATATACCCACCATTAATTCCCCTGCCACTGACGGGACAGAAAAGCCCAGCAAGCAAAATATATGGAGGGGAAGTGCTGAGCCATAACTTTTACATGGATAAAAAAAAAGTGTGATGTTGTGTTTAATTATTATCACAGTTTGAGAAGATTTACACGCAGTTCTGCTGTCTGTCTTCAGGAAGGTTGACCTGTGTTTTGTCATGTGTGGTGTTAAACAGTGGTTTTCATACTTTTCTGGCAAATGTGGAAATAAATCATGCCCTCCAACCCCACTTTTTTTTTTTAAATGATGAACAAAAAAAGAGAAAGTAACAAATTAAACAAAGATGAGCTGTAATATTTGATTCTGCGGTACATTTTGTTGGTAATAGTCTGTTTCTGCAGGTGTTCCTGTGTGTGCCAGCACATCTTGAGGAGGGTGACAGTCATTGCCCATGATGCTTCACAGTCTGTGCAGCATCCACTTAGACCTAAGCTCCACCCCCAGGATGGAGCCTGCCTTCCTGATGTGCTTGTTCATACAAAAAATAGGGTGTTAGCTTTTAAGTGTTTTGAAGACTGCAGATATAGCTCATTTTCCTCTGGTGCAAAGTGATTTCACTGTTTTATGCCATAAAAGCTCATTTTCTTTTCTCCTTTCCTTTCTTTCTTCACCTTTTTATCAAATTTACAGCCATAACTGATCCAAGTTATTGTTTTCTCCCTAAGTGTTGTCCTCTCTACTGTTATTTATGTCTTCACTGAGTGTTTCGGGCCAAGAAAACAAGCGGTTATTAGCATAAATGGCCTCAGAATATCAAATATTTTAGTCCTTTCCCCTGCCAAATGTTATCCACTTAAGAGGAGTAAACAAATAAATTGAATAAATTGTATTTTTACAGCATACAGAGCAATTTTACTTTTCGGTGCCCGAAGGGATTTTTCAGCCAAAATGTGACTTTTCAGCACCAACATCCAGCAACTCTTTCCTTTTCAGCATTAAGCATCATAATGTTCATTTACTGCCATCTGTTGCTTTTTGGAAGCAAGTGCATGCGAGACAAACTTTTTAAACTGATCCTTCACTATTTCTTTTTGCAGAAACATGGCATTTTTCAGTGGTCACTCATAGCTGCAGCATTTTTTTTGATTATTTCCCTCTATTTTTCTCTTCAGCGCCTCTTTCCATGAAAATCAAAGCTCTATCTATGGTCTTCCAAACTTCCTCTGAAGTTGAAAACCGATTTCAGTAAATGCCATTTTGAAACTGGCATGCATACGTCCAAATTAAAACAATTTTCTAAACAGCATTATCAAAAAAACTGCAGAGTCATGAAAGGGAAATCCATTGCATAAGCGTGATTTTTCTTGGCAGCAGTGCAGGAGGGCAGGACGAAAGCAGTTCAGGCAGTTAATGTGTAGCTTGGCGGCTGAATGAGGACAGACTGGCGGTGAGGGGTCAAAGTATTTGCTCAGTTTGGTGGTGCTGAGCGCTGAAATACAGAAAAATGGCTGTGCGTCTCTTTGAGGGGAAACACCATGCATTTGCTTACCTGCAGTACAGAGTAACACCACAAGAATTAGTGGATAAGATGATGAATTACATGAAGCAGAAGGTAAGTGCATGCCTTCGGATTTCCAGCATTATAACAAGCTGTAAGCTGCTTATTTGTGTTTATGTGTCCATAATCAGCCAGCCAGCAGCACAGTTAATTAGGATATTTAACTGTAATCACCTTCCAGTGCTTGAAGAGAACATGCACTCTGTTTTTCCACTTTTACCAAATAAGTAACATGATGATGAAAGAGTAAACTGAGCTGCAGAATCTGTGGTCCTCATTGCTGCAGGTTGACTCATCTGATTCATTATCATCAGTTTGCAATTAGCAGGTTTATTGCATGACTCCATTCCTTTCAGACATCATCCAAATACAACCTTGCTGTGGATGTCGGTTGCGGTTCGGGACAAGGGACGGTGCTTCTGGCTCCGTACTTCACTAAGGTTGTTGGGACGGACATCAGCCCCGCCCAGCTGGAAGCGGCGCTGACCAATAGCATTCCTCCAAATGTATCATACAGGTGAGGCGGAGGGCAGGTGTGGGCGGGAGGGGGATTCAATGAAAGAGGCACTTTCACTCTGAAATATCGCGCATCGTTTTGCGACTACAGATGACATGTTGCACTAAAAAGATGTGTGAGGTACGTTTGCGCTTGTCTGGTTGGTGTGTTAGAGCTGTTACCCAATCAGCAGCGACGTTATTAATCTCATTGCGTCAAAGAGGAAGTGCGCTTTTCAATGCATTCATGCATCACACCGTTTTCTGTTAAATTAACGTTTTACTTCCCTTTGTCAGCCCTGCAAAAGTGTCTTTAAACAGCAAAAGTGGAAGAAGTACTCAGATGTTTTACTCAAGGAAAAGTATTTATACTCAAGTGTTTAAGTTCTCTGAGTTGAAAAGCATTATCATGAAATGTTTGGCCCATTTTCAGAATAATACTATCATCAGATCACTTCAATGAACTGATCAAAATCCAACCTGGTTGTCTAATCGTTTTATTTGCTTCAGTGGTCAAATAACATTTTACAGCCTGAACTTGCTCACATAAGGTCAAAGGACCAAAACCAAGTTGTCAGGTGACTGTGACCTTGCAAACGTGACTGTGTGACCTCCACAAAATTATTTTTTGTTTCTTTAAAAGTCATTTTTAATACTTTTTGTTGCAAAGGTGCAATACAGGATCTCAGTGTGTTAGGAAACTATGTCTACATGCAGAACTATACTTAGACTCCATTTCTCTCTGTTTCTTCTCACATTGATGTCTTGGACAACAGAGAGTGTCCAGCAGAAGATCTGCCGTTTGCCGCCGGTGAGGTTGACCTCGTAGCGGCCATGACATCAGCTCACTGGTTCGACCGCCAGAGGTTCCTGCAGGAAGCAGACAGGGTGCTGAGGCCCGGAGGCTGCCTGGCTCTCCTGGGCTACACGCTGGATATGGAGCTGGAGCATGGAGAATTCACCAGCGCGCTGAACGACGTCTGTAAAGAGGTATTCACAAATTTTATAAAGTCAAAATTGATGATTTAGAATTTTGTGAATTCTAGTTATCAGAATACAAATAAAAGCCCCTGACATATGAGAATTTACTTGAACAGTTTTTAATACACATAAGGTCATGGGTCAGACAGTGTATTAATAATTCAAATTAAGTGGCCTTTCTGGTCACACTTGGTTTTTTTATGGATGGTTATGAATTGCAATTACAAGAAGTTTTAAGGTTCACAAATACAATATGCACAGATTTATGGTTTAACAGATAATGCAAGAAGTTGTCAAACGTTTTACACTGACTGTAAGAGGTGACACACTATTGAAAAAAATTGTACCATTTTGCCATTTAAAATTTGTTTTTGTTTTTAATAGTTTTACACTGCACTGCGTCCATACCGAGATCCCCACATCGGATCGAGCTCCTTGAAAATCTATGAAAACATGTATAACTCCTGCACATACCGGGACAAAGAATGGTGAGTGTATCACATTTTACCTCCATCTGGATTTCCACTAAAGGTCAACTTTATTTAATTTTCACAGCAATTACCTGTAAGATTTTATTCGGTATGATACGTGTGAGATGATTTTGTGTTTCTGATTTTCACCAGGACTGAGCGTTATTGTGTTAAAAGGACTGTGTCACTGAACGGATACATCGGCATGGTGGAGACTTTCTCCCCCTACCAGATACTGTACCGAAAAGACCAAGCTGAGGCTGAACGCCTTTCTAATGACATCAGAAAGAAGTAAGACATGAACCTTCAGCTCATTTACATGTCTAATCAATAACATCTGGCCCTGAGCTCTAACCTCCACTCACCTGTGTTTTGACATGTGTGGTCTTGAAGGTGGACAGAGAGTCATTTTAGATTTTAAGTTCAATTTTAGTTCAATTATTTTGCAAAACTTTAATATCTAGTCTTTAGTCTTTCCATTATTTCATTTTAGATCCCATTAACCAACCCTGTTTCTTCTTGTTTTCCCATTTCTTTCACCTCAGGTTGGTGTCTGTCATGAAGGCGTCTTCTCCCGAAACAGAAGTTACGTTGATTGTGAACTTTTACTATTGGTTTGCATGTAAACCGTTGAATTCATGACTGGCTGAAACTTTCTAAACTGGTGCTTTTTAAACTATTTGGTCCATTACCTCATTAAACAAAGTGATATTCTAATAATTCTAATCCAATTTTTAATGACCCAAAATGTGAAAATGAACAAATTGGTCTTGACACAAAGTCAAAATAAATCTTAATTTTTTCTAGTGGAATTTTTTTTGTTGTTTTTACCTCTTAACCCACCATATTTATCTCACAACACCTTTGGACAATCCCTGTTCCTCAACTTGGAAACTGTTGCTGTGGGTTTCATCAAAAATGTGTTGCTGCTGTCATTCCAGTGTTGAGAATCGATGCTTGGTGCTTGAATAGATGACCGAATGAGTCTTTTGGATGCCGGCTGTGTTACTCAAAGTGTGGAGGTCCCACGTCCAGAGCGTTTGTTTGAAATTACTGTTAACTTTTCCATGCAAGGGCTAATTATATGACTACAAAGAGACACAAAATGACCCCCAAAAGACACAAAAACTGACAACGGAGACACAAAACTGTCGAGCAGTTACAAAATGCACAAGACAATCACTAAGGGACACAAAAACTGCAGTAATGTGAAAGTCTCATAATCTCTCCATGCAGGTTTGCATATGTATCTGTTCAAAAAAGGCATGTGTGTTGTGTTTACTTTTATTTAAAAGTATTTACATTTTTTCAACTTGTAAAAATATTATGCATACTGATGTGTGAAGACATAGTTTTCCAGATTGAACACTAGATGGAGCCCTCTCTTTGAATACTACACAACTGATGTCCACTTTGAGCTTGCGAACAGTCTTAAATATGTACTTGTATTTAATGAGCGTACTTATTCATGACCAGGATGAGAGAAATTGACTTGCCTCCTGAATGTCCATAATTTAAATTAAAGTTCACTGAAAACAAACCATCAGTTTCTCACATGCACAGAACTTGTTGTGTTTGATTTATTCAGGGACTTTTGGTGCATTTGAACAGATATTTAACTGCTCTCCTCCTCGTAAAGATGATGGAGATAGGCTGACATTACAGGAAAACCACTGTCCAAACCCATTTCCTCTTTTCATTTGTCTTTTCTCTGTTTTATGCTCTTCTTACTTCATCCCTCTTCAAAATTTACAACAATTATTTATCCCAGCCACTGGCATCTCCCTGAGTGGCTTCCTCTCCACTGTTATTTGTGTGTTCACAGATTGTTTCAAGCCATGAGAACAGATGGTAATTAGCATGCGCGGCCTCCAAATCCCCTGAATCTCAAAGACTTTGTCACTTCCTCCTGCCATACTTTGACACGCTCATACTGGTGATGTTATACACTGAAAATGACTGCACACATACATTCAGTTTTTATATCAAATAGAGCTTTTATTATCAAATATTGCCATAACAAACTCAACATGCTGCAGTCAAACTGTTTTCTCATGAGCCATGCAATTGTTTCACTTCACTGTCCACACACTCACTCATGTTAATACTGGAATAACACATATGAACACAAATATCCTTCATCTCATCCTCAGTCTCTGCCTGTAAGGAGTCCAAATGTATTTATGAGCCTTGGCTCTATAAAACCCCCTCTGTGCGTTTACTCCTCCACACCACCAGGGCAGTCATGAGCAGGGTGACCAGTACGGGCACTGCGATGAACGGGGCGAGGATGCTGGCCGGTGGGTCGTGGAGGAGCCGGCCGGTGAGGGCGCAGTCGTGGAAGTATGTGCGGTGAATCTGCATGAAGAAGCGGTCGACTATCTGGTTTGGCCAGAAGCAGTCCATCCTCAACGCCACCTGGTAGGTGCAGTTTGTTAGTCCCTCGTAGATCCTGCAGAGGGCGACACCGCACAGTTAAATCCACCTTAAAGGATTCACAAAGGTAAAACTTGATCTCACATCAAAACACAAACATCAGCTGTTATTATGACCCCATATTTTCAAAATTAATCTAAAGAAAGTCTCTGTTCCAAGTTGAAAATTTCAAAAACTACATTCTCTCAGACTGAAATAGTCCTTGAAAGTGTCTTTGAAATGTCCTTTCAGAGGGGGACCAGTGGAAAGATTCCAGTTGGTAGGAAAAAAAAAAGCAAAGCAGCGTCTAGAATTACCAGTGGGCTTAACACAGCTAAATATAACTGCTAGGTGGTGGAGGGCAGTGGAAATGGAGATGCATACCAACAGGGTAGCACCCTCCTTGCATGACCACCTCATCCATACCAGGAAAGATTCATATCTCTGTGTTTAACTGCATAGTTTAAGGCCGAGCGGGCGAGTGGTCAAGAAGCCAAAAGAGGAAGAGTCCACTTAACTCAAATATTCTTCATAAGTGCATTTTTTGCATTGATCAGTGCAATTTTTTAACAACATTTCAAACAACATGCTCAAGGTTCCTCACTTCTTAAATCACAGCGGCACCAGTCACCCAGAAGGCCTTGCTGCAACATGGTATGTTGTTTTTTTAGTGAGGGACACAAGTGAGTTTTCTCCGTCAGCCTCTTAAGGTTGTTTACAGCACTTTGTAACAAAAGCAGTGCTGCAAAAAGTCAACCGAGGGCCCTTTTTTTTACCACCCCGTGTTACACAATTTGATTTGTTTGGATATCACATCTGTTTGAGGAAGCAAATTATGTCAGCAGGATGTCGAACAGCAAATTAAATCTAAATTTTGAAACTAATAAAAGATACAGGAGACACTTTATTTGTTAATAAAATTAAAAACAGTCTGGAGGGGATCAAAATGATGATGTAGAGCAGATTTTTAATGCATATAATATTAATAACTCAATGCACATCAACTGAAAGTCATTTTGGACAAAAGCATAAATTGCCTGATTGATGTGTAGATGTTTAATATGTGTGTGTGAGCTTCTGTTTGCCTGTGCTGGTAGATCATGTTCTGCACTTTAATGCTTCTAAAAGCCATTTTTCATCTCTAGAAGCTGTTTCAGGAGCTGGTGTTGCAGCTGTCAGAGCTGTGATCAGCATTAGGTTTAACGGAAAAGGTCAAAGTTAATGACGGTTCAGAAGAAAGACTTGTTCTTTTGCTCATGATTAAGATTTGGACTTTGATAAGATTAAGAGTTCAGTAATTCTCACATCTGTGTCAATACAAATGTGTGTTGAGCTAAAGATAAGAGAGGCTGGAGTGTTTTTATAGCTCTGAGTAATACATTGTGAATGTGAATGATGTAACCTTGTTATTTAAAAAAAAAAAAAAAATTGTTTTTTAACCAACGAGCAAGTGTTGGAGTGAAGCTGCAAACAGGATTCACACCCACACACACTGATGCACCACAACATGTTGTGGAGTCCTGCTGTAGCCCATTGTGTTGCATCTTTTCTGATGATCCAACTTATTTGACTTTTATTTTCCAAACTCACCCACACACACACACACATAAGCCTTACTAGTGTATTAACATTTTTCTATCCTGCAACAAAATCTCCACCACGGCATCAAACGTTGTTGCTAGGAGTTTTGTGACGTAACTGCAAACACTTGTGTGCCCGTACAATCGATTACAATGAGTTTTAACTGCACACACAGACACAAAGAGCACCGCTAACACCACTGATGTGCTGGGCAAAGAGAGGACAGTGAGCCAGGAGGGAAATCACATTTGTGACAGGAGCTTCTCCTCTGGGTCTCTCAGCTCTTTCCCCCCCTCCTGTCTGACTCATCCTCTAAGGTGCCAGTGTTTGGGAAATGGGCTGATCTGAGACACCATCTAACACACACAAATATACACACAGTAATATGTGAGAGATACAGTTAAAGGCGGTAACCGAGCGATGTGGACGTGAGTAGAAAAACAGGCTGGAGAAGTCTTCTCAGAGCAACACACTGAGGGCAGCATGAGGTTAAGCAAACAACACGGATCCTCCACAAACCACTAAACTACCATAGAAATGAAAAGAAACTACATTTGATCTAAAAAAAAGTGAAAGAAAGATGTTAATTTGTTAGTTTTCAAATCCATTCAGAATATATTCTTTAGGCTTCTATCTGCAAAAAAGTGAACCTACGTTATAACACATTAGCACCTAAATTTAGTCTGAAGTCGTGAGGTTATTTAGTCAAATTTGAATTTATTTGCTAAACAAATGCCAGTATTTTAGCAAAAATAGCACCACAGCTTTGACACCTGTTTGTGATATTATTGCTAAAAGGAGACTGTGAAAAACAAAATGGTATCTGGACAGATTAACATACGGTGTATAATTGGATTTGAAAAAACAGGTGATTATTCTCTGCAAAATCAAACTATCATTTGGCCATAAAATTGTAGATGAATGTTTTTGTTTTAAATTCTGTTGACACCCTTTTTTTTGGCCCACTGATTTTGCATGACCCCAGCCGGTGAACTCACTCCATGGTGTCGGGCCAGCTGCACCACAGGCCTCGCTCCAGCACTCCCATGTCCAAGTTGAACATGACCAGGCAGAGATCATTGATCACCATCTCGTAAAAACCCCCGTTGCAGCCTGACACTGATGGCAGGGCCTGAGCTGAAGAGGAAGAGTGACAAAAACGGCACAAAGTGCATTAATCAATCAAATTACAAATACAAGAATGGTGAGTTTTGGTGATTGAATCCATTTGAGAAGCTAAGCAAAAGATCTTACAAAGCACCACAGAGGTTATCTGTTGCATTCACTTCTTGATAATTAGGAATATGTTAGTACAACAAACAAGGTCATATCCTAACAGTGCTTGTTCCTATTGGAACGTTAACTCCCCTATTAGGCTGTTACTTTCACTAAGAAAAGATTTTAATTTGCAGTCAGAGTCCCAATCCCATTTGTTTACTTCAGAGATGTGTGTAAACAGCCTCTTAGACCGCAGCCGTCCCGCAGGACTCGGCGCTGAATGTAACACCAAGGAGCAGTACAGTTAGAAGAGGGAGCTTAAGCTGGCGGAAAAGGGCCTGTGTGGAACAAACAGGTTGCTGTTACGGTGGAGAAACAAGGAGGATCTCGGTCTGCGGCGGCCTGATAAGGTCCAACTGTGTGCCCGTTCTGTTTGCTCCGTCTCTGCTGGCTCTTGAGGCCTTGATGCACTGAAAGGAAGACCAAATGTGTTGACACAGGGGCGCTGAAAAGACATGCTGCTGAAAGAAGAACGTGCAAACGGTTGTGACCCCGTCGTGGTGCAGCACACTTCTCAAACAGAGGCTTAAGGGGATCCAGTAATAAAACTAAAGTGCAATAAAAAAAAAAAGCATCAAACACGCAAAAACTGAGCATCTATTAGCTTATTTATCATCCACAGAGTTGCGAGGACGATGTGTTTCACCTGCGTGTCTGCTTGTTGGCAGCTGCTCTGACATTCAGGCATCCAGTGACGCCATCCAACTTGGCTGCTAAACAGCGTTGCATTCACGTTCCATTTTCCAGGAAAAAAAAACAAGTAAACCATGACAGATGCAACGGCACTCTCATTGACACCCTGCCTTCAAATGCTCCCATATTTTAGGGAGAGGAAAAAACCCATCAGTCTGGCAGGAATCATAAATTCTGCCCTGCCACTCTGGGACTCAATAGTTATGGATTTTTAAAACTGACGCTCATGAATATGACATGATCCATCTTGCTCAGATGTCACTCATGCTCAACCCACTGCTGCGCTGCTGAGTGTGAGAGCCTGATTTTCATGTTCTCCCATTCATGTAGGAGGGAAAGTACAGCAGAGAGGAGCGTGCTAAAAGCATTTTCACATCCAGGCTTCCTGTTATCCTGCACATTAGTCCTCCCTAGATACATGTTATTGTCTTGGCAGACAGTGTGAAGGTGTCTGAACATCGTCTTCATGCTACAGACCTCATCTGTCCTTAATTAGACACATTGTCATGAGTTACACTGCAGCTGTGGAAAACCTATCAGGGGAATCGGAATATTTAAATACCTCTTAAGAGTCATTAACATCAATTATGTTTACAAGATCGTTTAAGCGGAAAATTGTGAGTATCCTTTTAACCTGTTCAAACATCTTCATTACGACAAGCTTTAATTTGTATTTTTTACTGATTTTGACTTGTATATTGCTCTTTCTGCAGCCACAGTTACTTGTTACTTTACAGATTAATATGTGGACATCCAACACACATGCTGCACTCATAGAATATGATGCATAATTAATAGATTGGACCACACAACAGTATTTGAAGTATTTATAATCAGCTTCAAATACAGCAAATCCATTCTTAGTGTGTTAGTGTTAGTAAGTGTTATGACTTCTGAAGGGATCAGTTGCTTTTACTTTGGATTCTTTAAGGTAAATTTTGCTTGAAATACTGAAGTACTCCATTAAAGTAAGAGTTGATACAGTACTTTTACTTCTACAAGAGTTTTCTGCAGTGTGATGCTGCTACTTTGACCAAATAAAGCTCTACATCCTGGACCTGCTGCAGACTAGAAACACATAAAACTTACCGATGGTTGCTTTTCAAAGTTCAAAGCCAGGCATGTTTATAGTTTGAACCATATCAGGTTTTTAAGACAAGATTATCTTATCAAACATAAAAACAGAAATGGGATTTTTATTGCCTTTGTTATCTCTGAAATATATGCTCTTGCAAATTTTATTAATACAACTTTCAAGTATCCAGATGTTTATCTTGTGTATTTCAGAGTAATTTCCCCTAAAAATCAGGTAACAATTAGTTAGTTTAAGCTATAAACCTTTAGGATTCGCTAACAAACACTCACCTGCTATCAACAACACAAGCCCTGCTCTCAGGAGCGACGCGCTCTCCACAGTCATGCTGGACACCGACTCCAACACGTTTTACGCACTCTGCTCACTTCCTGGACTTTAACTGCGCATAGTTCAGTCTTATTCTTGTCAATGCCACAGATTCAGGCTTTACACCGCAACGTTATACACGAATTAACCGCAGCTCCCGGTGTGAAGCCAAGCGGAGCTGCGCGTAAAAGCCCCTTGACCTTCCCCAGCGGCAGCCTCCGTCTCTCAGCGCAGCCCCTAATCATAGACACTCTGCGTGTCATCTGATCCCCTTGTCCTGTGGTTTCAGCATGGAGCTGCTCACAGGGGACGAAACAAAGTCAGACCCCCCAAGAAATTAGTGCCAGTTCTAATGAACCCAAGAAGAAAAAAATCTATCAGCCTTAACTCTCATTTTGTGCAAATATCAGAGCATGTGGGAATATTGAGCTGCATGAGATTAAACAGATAAAACTCAAGCAGAAAGAGTTGTAAAAAAGTCTCCATATATTCACACAATATCTCCTGTGTGGAATATTGTTGGAATATTAAAACCTGGAGAAAATATCTAAGAGATTAAAAGTCTGCAAGAAAATACAATAAGACTCCCAGAAGAAGAGCTGCTGTGTAAAACCCTCTGCATCCAAAACAGGCGCCTAAATGCTCATAAACTCTACGGAATAAGCTTTTAAATACACAATTATCACAATTTATAATCTATAACATGGATGTTTTTTGCTCTAATTTGCACAGACTTTTATTAAGTTTTTAATTAAATACATGAGTCATATCTCCCTCCCATTACTTATTTATTATTTGTAATAGATTACTTGGACTACCCTCTCCAGTGCGAGCCGTCCAATTAAACCTCCATCTAGAGTCACTCTGGGAGCCATTTTCGCAGCACAAAGACAGAAATTCCCATTTTCATGTCACCCGCGTATCAGCGCAAATCTCATGCAGCTTCACTAATTGAATGTTTTATCTGCAGATTTCTGCACAGGAGCGCAGTGACGTTCATTGGTATTCTCCAGGCTGCTCTGCGTTATGCTGCCACCCAGTGAGGCTGTCTGCGCCGCGGTGTGTGTGTGCGTGTGTGCGTGTGTGAGACTAATCCCACCGCTCAAATGACTGTTTTCATGTGTCTCTGCAGTTTGTAGACTGACAGCCAGCGCAGTGAATTTCCCTCAGGTTCATATTTTAGTCGGTAGATTTGTTCTGTTCATTATTTTTGCTCGCACTAAAGGGCCTTTTACACTTTTGTGCGCTGATTTACATGTTTGCAAAAGGCAGATTTTAATAAAAGCTTACGATGCTGATTTTTAGAGATGTTAAAAAAGTTATTGAAATGCACAAAGAGGAGCTGAAACCTCTATTTGTCTTTATAAAAGGCTCATCGCTCCTCATTTCGAAACATTCCTCGTTGAAGCTTTCCCTCGAGTAAATAAAAAATCTACCCTCAATGTCTCAGAAAAAAGTACATTTCATTTTAATCTCATTAACTGAAAATGTATTAGGGGGTTCTGGGTGATGTAACTTGATTGAAACCAAATATGTTAGTAAAAAAATATTTTACGCATTTTCAAAATTACGACAGGATTTTACGTGGCCAAATGAACTTTCATGACATTTGGTATGACTTTAAATAAATTCAACAAAATTCCAATAATCCTTTACCTCCGTGTTTTTATGATCGAATACGATGTAAACTGGACTTTACAGTGATAATGTTTCCGTCAAGTTAAACTTTCACTGTTTTAAAATAGTGTTTGGGAAAAACACAGATGTAGTTTCATGTCCCTCCAGAGCTTTAAGATTCATGCCAGCTCCAGAGAGAAAGGGGAATGGAGTAATTCTTGATTAATTCCTCTAGAGGGCAGCAGAGGACGCTAAATGAACCTTCTGTTTGGCACTGTGGGGGCACATGAGGGATCATTTCGGTCCTTTTGCACACTTGCTGCCTAATCTGTGGAGTCGTTTTGGCAGCGGAGGCCGTTTATGCCTCAGCTTTCATCTTACACGGATCACAAATCAATATCTTTTTGTGCTCTTTGATTTTCCAGACGGTTTCATACTTTCACATCAGTCCACAAACGAAGCCAGAGAGCAGAAGACGGTACACTGGCTTGTAAAAAATGAGCGGCCCTAAAAAAGGTATACTGCCTCAGCTGCAGCCCCATTAGAGCAGCATCATCAAAGTTTATAGGCTGTGCCTTCTAGTGGCGGATATTTGCAGAGACACTGCAGAAAACTTTCTGTAAGTCTGCGTTTATGACACAAAAACAAATGAAGCTGATGCTGCCTGTAGAAAATGTGAAAGAAAATAAGTGTCCCTTTGATAATCCTCATAATTTATTATTTTTCCTTCTTTTTCTTTGAAGACATTGGTTGCATAGCTGTTGCATCTTTAAATTCATCTGTCTAAATTCGGAATTTATTGCTGTGATAACAACCAATAGGCTATATGTAATAATAATAATAATAATAATAATAATAATAATAATAATAATAATAATAAACATTTTTTGTTGCCACGCCACCCAGCGGGAAACCCAAACAAATCCTGCTCCTGACAGGTGTAATGACAGCAGTACTGAAGCCCATTAGCCAATCAGAAGAGGTGGTAAGTGAGATGGGCGGATTTCCAAACCCCCCCCCCAAAAAAACGTTCCTTAATCTTCTGTAGAGTCCGTTTTAATTGGCTGAAAGGGATGTCTATCACACTGAAGAGGCGTGTTCAGCCCCCCCACCCACAACCCCGCTCCACCTCAGCACACACACTCACCACCACCACCACCATCCCAGCACCCCCCCTCCACCCCCACCCCCACCCCCCCCACACACACACACACACAGCCACCGGCGCTATGGTAGTGTGAGAAGTAAATGGCTCAGAGTATCCGCGGCGGAAACCGACCTAAACACTGGTCTGGGAACTGATAAACAAACACAGCAAAGCGCGGTGCGTAAAAGCTCTCCACGGCGCACGGGAACTGTGCCAGTTGCCCAAGAAGCCAAGAAGACTCCGACGTTTTGTTTTTTGTGTTTTTTTTTTCTTCCTCTTTTCTGGTTGTACATTTTTTTTTTGTGTGTGTGTGAGTGAAAAACGAGGATATCTTAATTGGACATGTGAGTTACGGGAGTTAACAAGACGAGCAGCCTTCGCAAAGATGAAGTTCCCCGCTTGCGTCCTCGTCACTCTGGTGGTGATCCGATCGAGTGCAGCACAGTCAGGTGAGTGCTTCAGTGTGCCCGGGTCGGACTTCACAAGCTGGGGATCAAGTGAGGGTCCAAAACACCCCCCTCAAAACCCGCCTTTCTGTTTGGGTTAAACGTGTACGTACGGGCAGAAGTGAACGATGCGTTCACGGCACTTGTTTGCATGGGTACGATAGTCTCACACCTGTGTCGATGGCTTTACATCAGTGGTTAAAACTTAACACAACTTCACATCGAGCACAGCTGATGCTGATTTCAATCATCTCACCCGAGACTCACACCTGCAGCTAATTGTGAGAACCAGCTGCCTGCGGGAGCGTGTCGAGCTCTGCGTAAAAATCTCAAACTCTCCATCCTATTTTTCTTGATCCGACCCCTGATTTAGATATTTAAGATAAATAACTGCTATTGTTTTAGCGGAAAATATGCGAAGTACACTCTACTCGTTTGCTTTATATCAAGGATCCAATATATTTAAAAAATTACTGAATCTGGGGTCTTTGCGCAGCTCGCATGAACCCAGCATCCCGTCGTTTCATATTGCACTCTAAATATGAATGAATGCGCAATCGTTTTAATTTAATCCCCTCACGCGGACACTGACCGCGGCTATTTGCGCTGATTTATATGAACTGAGCTCGGCTGCACCAGTGGCACAGTTTTCATCCCTTACTGTCTTTGAATAATTTAGATGTAGCAGATATACTGAGGGCTACACCGGCAGTGGGAAAACATCTCGCTTTCATCAGTTGGACCCCTGTGGTGTCAATCCCTGGACGAAAATCACTTTAATGTTCTTGCAATATTCCCACAAAGACTCGTAATGCGTCCGTGGCACTCAACAGTCAATTCACAGTGAAGTTCATATTATTTGCTCTAGGACTGATATCTTCTTTTGGCATCCCTTCAGGATATTTGCACATAGTTTCTCGCTGTGATGTTTGCTCCTTCAAACATGTGACATTCGAGGTTTTTGCCTCTCGCTGTGTGATGTTTTGTTCATGATGCAGCGATTGCAACAAATTCTCACCGCCTATGTAACCAAGCGAATAACAGCGAGGAGGCTCTGATGCTGAGAACCGTGGAACTTTTTTGCAGCTTTTGTTCACAGACCTGCTGATCAATAAGCACTTAAAGTGCTCAAGCATTCTGTTTGTTTTAGAGTTTGGTGTCATGTCTGCTTTTGGAATAATCAGACCATTAGATGCACTCGAGTTATTTGCTCTAATATTTTGTGATTCATTGTGGGCTGCTGAGGAATCCACGATGCCAGAATGAGCCTCCTTACTGTAATTGATATAATCAAGCTTTGGCAAGTGATGTTGTGAAAAAAAAAACATGAAGAAGCAGGAAGTGGGAACGCATGAGAGTTTGCGGATGAGGTTTAGAGGTGAATTTGACTGTCAGCCAAACTCTCCGGGCACAAACGGGATTCTTCCTGCTTTTCTTCCTGCCTTTAAGGACAGTTGTCGGGAGTTTTGGCTCAATCTCTGGTGGTTTGTGGTTCTCAGGCCAAGCTGGTGAAACAAACACACACACACACACACACAGGCAAAAACACACTCCCCCGCTGGCTGGATCTTTGGATGCAAGGGTGCTGAATGCCGCCTATTTAACAAGAGTGGATGGATGCACGGATGGATGGATGGATGGAGGGATGGGTGACAAACAGGATGAATGGGGAGGAAAGAAGTGGCACCCTCCCTGGTTTATTTATTCTCCGTGCATACGCTCCCTTCCAAGATATTTGTGAGGCAAATTCTGCCCAAGAATCTGAGCAATGCCTCTTGGGAAGTCCATTGTGTGTGTGGGTGTTAGTGGGTGAGGAGATATTTGTGTGCTATCTGTCCACTCTTTCAATTCATCTCCCTCTCTGTGTTGTCATTCTGGAAATTCATACCCGGCACCATAAATCCAACACAGTTAAAGCCACATCAGGCTGAAGTAAGTCAAGGCTGGAGATGTTCACCTCACTGGTGTTTAACATGGTGATTGAATCTGTCAGTGCGCTCCTGCTGCGAGACGAATGTCTGCAGCATTCCTGCCAGTCAGCTGGTCTCCTGTACAACAGTGTGTGTGTGTGTGCGTGTGTGTTTGTGTGATGTACAGTGCAGCCACATGTGTGCGGAAAAATGGAGATATTCTCACCGTGAGCGACTTGATTGATGTTTCGCTGTATTCTGACAGACTGCTGGCAGTGCGTCTGTGTGGATGCCTCTGCAGAAACATATTAATCTTAATTTTGATGCAAATCAAACGCAGAAACACACAAAAAAAGACAGATTGAAAGATCAGGATTGTCCCTACTGAGGCGTTGAAGTGTTCATTAATAATTCAAACTAAGTTCACAATTAGGCTGATCAACTTCCTCCTCCTCCTCCTCCTCCATCTTGGATTTGCCAGGCTTTGTTCATGAAGCAAAAACCAACTATGTGGTGACAAAACAGCACAAAAATCTCAACAACAAAGCCAACTCATCTCTGCACAATTTCCTAGGTCTGAAGAAAGTAAAGCAGTGTCCATATCTTGTAGTGCTTTCTGCGGAACAGGGAGGTCAGGAGTGCAACTGATTACATCACAGGTGTCATTACTGATAAATCTGACATATTTCCTCAATTTATCGTTAAGAAAATAGTACTGAAAGTCTGTTTAAGTTTTTTACAACCTGAGGAAATGCATCTACACGGCTTTTTTGTTCAAATAACAGTCTTAAATTGAAAGGCTGTCAGTTTAACATCATAAATGACACTGATTTTTCACATTTAAAAAATGTTTGGCGTCTTTACTTAGAACAGTCACTTATCGAAACAGTTGTCATTCATTCTGTCTTGATAAATGAACTAATTAATCATCTAATCTTCATGGCTGCAGGGTTACTCCTTTCAAAAACCTGGCATGTTTGATGGATGCAAAAAGCTGCAAAAGGTCATGAGATTTCAGAGATCTGTCTTAAATTCTTTGATTTTATGTCCTTTCTTTTAAGAAGACTTTATTGCAATTGAAAGCTCTGAAAATGCAGGAAAATCTGTTAAACTTCTGCATCCAAGGTCAAGAATGAATTATTGGTTGAATCCAGGATCGTCTATGTTCCAAAACCTGAACTTTGCATAATGCTTTACGTATATTTAAGAACTGTTGAACTTCTCACCCTGTGTGGATGTTAAATTATGGATGTACCTGAAGTGACACAAGTATGCTTGTTGTTTATGGATATGAGCAACTTTTATGGTGAAAAATCTGTGAATTTGCGTTCATGTTCATAGGATGCTGCTGGGAGGTTGAGTGTCTGTTCTTTAAGTGCTCTCTCAGTGGTATCAGATTGGCACATCGACTGAATGATACCCAACACATGAGCGGTGGAGGCTTTTTCGACACTTGTATCGGTCTTGGAACAGCCCAAGTGTTTGCTTCCAGTTTGTTTGGGAGTCTATTGATTTGTTTTCAATGGTTGGAGAAGAACTCAGCAACAAGCCAAATCAAGGATGATATCCTCTTGAATAGCTGATCTCTCTGCAGAGCCTGACAGGGTAAATCTGTAGTATTTTACCTGCAAGTGGGGGGGGGGGGTGTCCTCGTCTTTGTTGCTGAGACAGCTGTGCCTTTGCAAAGCTCTCACCTTTTGCACCTTTTAAACAAAGCTCACACCATGAATCTCACCACCGTGTATAAAGCTGTCTGCTCGCCGAAACAGATGCCTCAAATGTTTTAATCGCCACTGCTCTTGTGTGTGTGTGTGATTGTGTGTGTGTGTATGGCAAAACGCTTGTTTGCATCTCTGTGTGTGTTTTGGGTGACATTTAAAGACGCGCTCTCCTGCGAAAAATGTGAAGGGGGCGGCAGGGGAAGGAAACCCGCCGAATGCCAGTATCAAATTACTGGGCTTGTGTCAGCTGGCACACGCGGAGCGGCGGAGCTGGCCGAGGCTTTGTGGAATACTGACGGAAATGAGAATTTATTACAAGCTAATTAAGCTTTTTTTTTTTTTTTGATAGCATCAGTCTAGACCGCGAGCCCTTTATTTGACAGCATGAGAGATGAGGCGGGTGAAGGAATTCAATCTTGCTCTAAATTAGTCAACATTGCTATCATAACTTGATATCTGCCAGGCTTTAACCCGTGCCAGTGCTTCGGCTGGATGTTAGTCAGAGGTGCTGTGATGGCTCCTGACGAGCTGATGGAGGTGTGGATCGTCTCTGCACGTTTGTCGGAGTCTCCCAGCGACGGAGACAAGAAAGACTGTGGGAGGTGGGGGGTAAAATATGCCTATTTGCACAAAGATTAATAATCGCCGTTCAGTGAGGGTGACTTTAAAGTGTGGGCTGTTATTTGCACCCTCCGTCACAACTGGACCATCTCAGCAAGGGCTGCAAGGGAAGCCTTTTACAAATGACTATGTGACGCGTGGGGGGGGGGGGGGGCTGTGTGTGATGGAATGCTTTTCCAAGGCCTGAGACAGCAGTCCGCTACCTCTTGTGGTACTCGCCATCTGAATCAGCGCTCAGATCATTATCCACACGGAGCTGGACAAAGATGACGCTGTTCCCTCTCTTTGGGAAAGCAAAAAAAAAAAAAAAAACACAAAACAAAAAAACACTATAGCCTACAATGTAGTGAATGAGTCCTGATGAATGCTGACAACAAGTAGAAATAAAAACAAAAGCTTTGATTTGATAAAAACTTTAATGATGATATTTTAATGAAAACCTCACAGGATAAAGATGAACAGTTTATTTGCAAAAACAGATTAACACAATTCTGAAAATGATTACTTGAATACCATACTGATTGATATTCCCTTGAGTGCACTAAAAAAAAACAGACAAAAGAACATTTAAAAAAGGCCATCTTATCAAAACAACTCAGCAACATTTTGATTAGTATTCCCTGGAGTGGAAAAAAACATTATTCTTGAAATTAAAAAAACAAAGATATCTGCTCCTGCAAATAAACATCGTGGATGTAGATGCAAGACAGTGAGACAGGCAGATAGACTGGCGTGACAGGCTGGACCTCAATTAAACTAAGTTACCATGCTACTGATCTGGCAGGGCTGCTGCGGGCTCATAATTATTTTTTACCAATCATGGCTCTATGTGAGTAGACTCATTTGGACATCATATCCCAGAAGGCAGTTTGAAGGGGGAATGAGAACAAATGGCATCCTCCCTTGTAAGGACATTTGTCCCTCTTTGTTAACTATAGATTTAGTGTCAAAAATGTATATAAAACAATAATTTACCTCATCACAATTAATTACAGTACTGCTTGTTAATTTGCATGGTGCCTATCTCACTATCTTCCACCTTCCCCCCTCCTCCTGTAAAAATACAGAACTGGGAAAATGCACCTATGATGAGCATGAAGGTTTTAGCTGTATAGAATTAGACTTCAGTGTCAGCTTTTTCCTACCTTGTCAGCTCTTTCACTTGACTGGAGGTAAGGCTGAGGAGATGAGGCGAAAAATTCTTTGGGCCTATATCAGCATCATAATGGGCTGCAGATTTCCCTGCAGCCACTAAGGAGGAGCTGTGTGGATGCATTGCTATTTGCAGTCCACAGCTGTTTGTCAAAGATATGATTATATAGAATGACACAGATACATCAGAGATTTCAATCTCAACTCGCACAGCACGGCAACCTAAATGGCTCTGCTCGTTTCCATCGATCGGAAATCATACAAAGAGTGACATAGGTTGGAAAAGGGGAGGAGGAGGTTAGACAAGGCAAAAAGATGATCAAAGCTTGCTTACCAGTGTGAGGATAAGACAATCCCATGCAAGCATGTCTTTGTTGAGATAGTTTCAGAGTGCCACACTCTCCTCTGTGTTTAAAAAAGGCTGAATTCTGAAATAAGCAAGGCCACATAATTCAGCAGCAATGTGTGTTGGACGAGAGAGGAAGATCACTAAATCTGCAGTTTCATGCAGCTCCTCCTCGCCTCTGATTTCTGCCGCTTGGCTTGCCAGATAAGATTCCCAACTTCAAACATGCAGTCGATGCTCATCCTGTTAGAGCAGAGATAGGGGATGAGGCTCTCTGAGTTCTGAGATGTTTCTACATATATGGTATGTAGGCCTGCTGCAGAGACGGTGATAATGTTACACCACGCATACAAAATGCAGCACATGGAAAGTCACACGTACACAGCAAATCTCAGAGTGCTGAGAAAAGCTTGTGTACATACTAAACATAGTCATACGAACTGTTCAGTACATCATCAGCCTCAGTGTGGCAGTTTCATCAGAGACAAATATTTGCAGAAATAGGTTACACTTTCATCCAAACTGTTTCCGATTCTCCTTAAACCCATTCTAAGTGTTTCGTAATGAACATCCCAGGCGTGTCTGTCTGGAATGCTGGTAATGGAATATTTATAGAATATTTTGGGGAATACTTATGGGAAACTCTGGTTGTAACAAGCGTCTTTGTTCAACTGAGGCACAATTTCTTCTCTCCTAAGTTGCATCTCTCCTTCTGTCTCTCTTTCTGTCTCAGTCTCTCTGCTACTCTCTCTGTTTCTGTCTTTGTGTCTTGTCGTATATACAGTATCTTTTTCTGTGCCTTGCTACCTTTCTGTCTGTCAGATTTTTCCAACAACCTCAAAACCTGAGCTCAGTCAGTACCCCAATCTGAACCTCATACCCAATGCATTAAAGTAGTAACCATCATATCACAGAAATCCCTCACTGCCTATCTGTCCTGCTGGCTACTCTTTGCCCAATGTCACTACATGGAACTACAGTACGTACACTGTATCACAAAACTGTCTTAAATAATTATGCTGCATATCACTCTGTGAGCCCTCTGACAGCTGCAAACAGCTGGAAACTTCCAAATCCTTCCTCTTAGGGAACTGGGCCTAAGCGCAACAGCAGTTCACTATTGCTTGCAGTGCAGTGTTGTCAGTGAGAGCTGACAATGAGAAATGTTCATTTTATTTGTTAAGCTGCAGAATAAATGTTTAATGTTCACTATAACATGCAAGTTTTTCTTTTGCGTAATGCACCGCAGGCTGATCCAACACAAACCTGACTGAATTTTGGGCTGGGTTTCTCACGTGAACAACTCCACACCCTGGCATTTGCAAAATGGCAGAGCAGCATGTGTTTGATGTAAGCATGTTCCAGAGAGCATTACTGTAAAATGTCGCAAGGTGTTTTCAGATAAGCACAAAATACTCACATGGTTTCAAATCCTCTCTGGACCTTCTGTGGAAACCTTCAAGGAGTCTTGAAGAACATATCAGAGATGTGTGAATGTTTGTGTTTGAGCCACATTTGTAGACAAAGTTTGGACTACGCATTAGCTAATAGGAACAGCTTGAAAGAAGGGAAGAATAGTTAGTCTGTAATGTGACGTTATTTGAGATTTGTCTCTTTTAAAATGGATGAGCCAAAATCAAGCTCTACCCAATTTACAACCTCGTAACCTATTGGCCAGTCTGGTGCAGTGCATTTCGGTTTTGTAGGTTTCTACCTTAGAGCAAAAGGAAATATCACAGCCCATTTTCTCTGTTGTGGTCTGGTTAAGTATGACCAATTTAAAACATATTTGCACCCTTCTACTGCATAGAAAGCTCAATTTTATGAGAAAACCAGCTTCCCAGAATTGGAATACTCATTTAAAGTCCCTGTTTTTGTGCTGCACACATCAAACGTCAACAGAACCACGCAGATGTTACACAGATGTTGACCCTGCTCTGCTACAACCCCCACTGCCAACCTAAAGGCAGAAAAACAATGTGTTCATGTGTTTTTATGCAGAATAACAACACAGAATAACATAGCAACAGTTAAAGGTCACAGTCGGTTAAAGTTTTAATTCTTCAAGCTGCCTTAGGTGCCCCCCCCAGCCACACATTAGTATGACCAACCTATATAATCACCTCAATAATCATTGCCTACCTTTACATAACCTTATCTTTACAGTAGATGTCATTTTTTTCTCAGCAATAGACATTCAATACAATGGCATTCTATAAAGTTTTCATAGTTACTTGGCAATGTCTTCCTTTCTTTTAAGTGATTGAAATTGCATACTCACACACAAGGGATTTACAGGTAACAAGGTGTGCACATACTGGATGTGATGCAGGAGATGGAAAACTTCAGTAGTTTTCTTTCATTAAAACAATGTGATGAAATGAATCCTCTGAGCCCAGTTTGTTATGGTTAAGGTTTGCACTTCCTCCAATGCATTTAAGGCAGTTTGTCTGTGTGTTGTTTTGTGTTTGCTGCCCCCAGTGGTTGACACAGTTTACATTTAATGTCATCCTGAAAAATCTGTACTATTTAAACTCATTAGTTGTTTTTACTAGTGGTGGCAAGTGTCTTTAAAATCAACCACAGCTGATATCTTACGGATTACTTGGCACGAGCTTCAAGGAAGAAGTCACAGAGTTCAAAGTGTATGCTTATAGGTGGAGGGGTTATTTAGGTTAACAAGGTTGATAACCTTGAGCACAAAGAGATTGTTGATAACCTCAAGAGCAAGGAGACTCTCTGTTGAACAGAAAGACAGAGGACATGGTCTATAATGACATCATTACAGCCAGCTTTACGTGGAATTTACTCACTGAATTCAATAGCTGTTAATTTAGAGAAAGAAATTGGAAACTAGGGACACTGGGGACAGAGTGAAAGAGTATAGAAAGAAAAAGAAAGAGAAAGCAGATACTGTAGAGGAGTGTTGATGTGAAGAGAAAGAGAGAGAGAGATACTGTTTCAGGAAGAGGAAGAAAGAAGAAGAAACGAAAAGAAAGATTTCCCGGAGGCAGAGCTAGTAAATGAGTCATCGGAGTGGATCTGCCATCAGGTCTATTCTAACGGCGCTACAAGTGAATGGATGCCTTAAAGGTTAGGCATAAAATGATTTCTCATTTTGCTGCGATATCCCCCCAGGTAGACATTAATGCTTTAGTTATGGACTTGACTGTAAAAGCTCCTGAGGTTACGCGCAGCTTGTCTGCCATAAATATCACTGGCTATGTATGTGCACATTGTGATTTCAATGAGGCTGCTTTTATGGTGAGGAGTGTATTTTTGTGCAAATAGTCAGTAAAGTTGATGTGATGTTATGTGTCATTTCTACAGCTAGGTAGTCACCCTGTCTGCAGAGCCAATTCCCCAGGTGCTGCACATCACAGCTGAGACTCTGTTCAGCTCTGATCATCCTGACCCATTTCAGCACACACTCACAAATGGGCACACACACACACACACACACACACACACACACATACAAACACACACATACACCAACTAACACTTGCAAACCAAACCATGCATTCATACAAAGTCAAACAGCCACACAAAAAAACACTTACACATGTGCCAAGCTTCATTTCTGCTCTGTTGAGTCTGCTCGTGTCGCAACTTTGCAGATGTTTTAGCCATGGGGACATGAACACTAAATTTGCGCATATTCTCTTGCCAGTCGTTTGGTTGGAACAGTGGGTTTTGAAATGATAATGAATCTGTGGGCCAGAATCTCCCACGTGGCACCATGTCTGGTGTGGAAACAGAAGAAATAGAATAAGGCAGCCCTGAAAAGCAGCAGAATTTTTTTTTCCTATCAAATGTGAAAGTCAAATTCTGACTGAACTAGATATTGAAGCAGTCTGTGCTTCTAAGAAGTAATAAAATGTTAAAAAATGTGAATCAGAGGTTACTGTTACATCCACAGAGCCCAGATGGTTCTCAGTTTAAAGTCCTGCTTCATCAATCAGTTCCTTGGTAGCCTAAAATAAAGATATTAATGCACGCTAATATTATCAGCAAATGCTGATATCATGATGCTGACAAAACATTATGACAAAACGCATGCCAGCACACTCGAGAACATATGATATCTGGTGTTGATTAGAGGTGTAATTAACAAATAGATTCCGTCTCTCTCTCTCTCTCTCTCTCTCTTACACACACACACACACACACACACACAAACTGTAACAGAGGAAAGAAATGGTTAAAAATTTGACCCAGGGACAAACAGGGAGAGGCAACGTACAGGTCAGATTCCACAGCAATATAAGCACAGAGCCAGAAACTCAACATCCAGAGTCAGTGTGTGAACATGACGATGGTGAATGAGATGAGGCTAGAGAATATATCACAACATCCTCTGGGCGTAGCAGCTGCCCCTGTGCCAGAGCTGCTGTGTATCTTCGGGACAGGGGACTTAGGGCGCTCTCTGGGCCAGCGTCTGCTCCAGTCTGGCTACAGCGTGGTGTACGGCAGCCGCAGACCCCACAGCTGTGGCCCCTTGCCTCAGGGTGCTCAGGTACAACACTTGGCAGAACATAACACTTGGAGCTTGCCAAAATACTGTACACCTGAGTGCTTGTATTCTGCTCATATTCATGTGTTTTTGTGTCTTAAATGTGTGTTTTCCCCAGGTGATGAGCCATGCAGAAGCAGCGCAGTCAGCCAAATTGATCCTTATTTGTGTTCATAGAGAACACTATGAATTCCTGGAGAGCCTCGCACCTCATCTTAGAGGAAAGGTGAGTGTAGACTCTGTTATAATAAGGTATACAAGAAAGAGAGTATAATTTTTCAGTCTTTCTCAACTCTAAATCATATACATATATAAACACATATATATATATACACACACATACACACACACACACACACACATGTATAATATTTATTACAATGCATTGATTTCAGCAATTTTTGCAGTAAAGAAATTGTGTTTTGGTTTAATTAAACAGACTGCACTGACTGAAAAAAACCAACACACAGTGTTAAGTGTTTTCCTGACTGATTTTAAGATTAAATACTGACTTTTAAGCACTTTTTGTTTAATCCTCTAAATTTACAGTAAACTAAAAATTTAAATTGTCTCACAGCTGTTTCAGAATAATTGGTTGTGTAGCACCAGTGGCCTTTAAGGCTCTGTTTATTTTATTTCTGTTTATTTTTTTTCTGTTAATTACTTGGATAAAATGCCTAATTTTTAAAAAAAAATTTGCCCACAAATTCTCATCCACAGTGACCTACAATAAGTGGATACAGCAGAACAGGACAAATTCATGTGCAATATTGGGGGCAATATTAAAACATTGAAAAACTGCCCCCAATAAACTTTTAATTACTTGATGATAAGTGTCAAGTAAACAATGGTTAACCAGTTTTGTGTTATCATGCACATATCAGCTACTACTTTTGTGGCCCAGTTGTAAAAGTTGTTACAAAACGCGTCATGTAAGCTGATCACAGAGTATTATGATGCTTTTTGATCCCTCTTTAGAAGGACCCAAAATTAATCTGCACGTGACATTAAAAGAAGCAAAGATACATTTTTAGTAATATGTTGTCACCTGATATGTCAGTCTCAACTGAGCCAGTGGTCTCAAGAACGTTTTCACATCCTGAGCTTAAAAAAGGGGTCGTCTACCCATTGTTTATTTTAGTATTAATGTATGTCATTGACATGTGTTTTAAAGGCTGAAATAGGTCCAGTTTTGACAAGAAACAAGCAATGATTGGTCAGAAAATTTACCTTTTTACAGTATAGTTGGCTGTGCTTTTTCTTTTAATCATCTAAACATCTTATTGTGTTGTTTATGCTCAGTGGAGTCCTACTCCTCAGGCTGAAAAACACTTAGCAAGGAAAACACAAGCAAGTTTTCAGCATGCAGACTCAGTAAAATTAATAACAAATAAATTAAATATGCAATTAGCCATATGATAAAATATATTTTCCCTGTGTTAAAATCATTCAAACTTGTTCACTGATGCTTTTTCCCTCTAACAGTCATCCTTTACATTCTCTTCAGTAACTACTGGAGACTGAATAATGTGTTATAAATTACCCCTGTAACACTAGAATCTTTAAAAAGCCTGTGAAGTGGCCATTTCTGTTAAATAGTTATGGATTTCTCATTGCAATTTGCACATCCTAAAATTAACGAGGGGATTTCGCTGAACCACAAGCGTGATTTTTGTTTTTTGCTAAAAATGGATGTACTATCTATTTTAATGTAGCTAAAGCAATTAATAACCTAATGCATGCAGACAATTTCAAGACAAAGAGGCAACCACCTCTTGGAAAATAGATGAAAAAAAGGATTAAAACATTTCAGCACAGCAAAACACATATTTTGGATTTTAAAATAGAGAAGTGAAAGTAGAAAATAAGAAAATTAACAAATAATGCAGATAAGGTGATTAAAAATTAAAACACAATTCTAAAATTAAGAAATATGAAAATAAAAAAAGGTATGTAAATGTAAATAAGGTAAATGACTGTATCTGTAATACTGCAATTGGAACAGCAACATAATGTGAGTACAGTAATGTCTTAACTTGTAAAGCACTTTAACTGTGAATCAGCAACTTTTCAGGTTACTTTAAAAGGAGTGAAGTCAGCTCTGTCCTGTTCACACCTTTATGATAATTTCTGAATTACCCAACTATCTCCATTTATTCTTAAGTGAGATAAGATAAGAGTTTATTGAATAGATTTAATGACTCTTATCTTTTGTTTCATCTTCTCTTTCAACGCTGATGGGCTGAAAAGGTCCTGGTGGATCTTAGTAACAACCTGAAGAAGGGCATGTACCCAGAAGCCAATGCATCCTACCTGCAGAGGTAACAGACTTCTGTTAAGGCTTACAGAGGGCAGTGAGGGTGTCTCACACAAAAATATGTTGCATGTGTTAAAGCTACTTTCTCTGTGAATATGTTTTATTTTTCTCAGGATTTTAAAAAATGTGAGCTAACTTTTCATCAGAAAATCCTGGTTTGAATCTATCAGATGCTGGTTTGAAGCAGCAGCTGCCTCTTATTCTGAACACTGGATATAATTTTGGGGAAAGCACTCCTTAAACAGAGCCAAAACTCTCAACTGAAAACTCTCAAAAGAAATGAAAAAATTTGCAGGGCTGCAGCTCCCACGGCAGAATGGCCTGCTCAGTGTCTATTCTGTTGAAGTGGAAACATTGATTCTTACCATTTTGAGAGACCCTCCCTCCCTTCCTCCCCCGTCTGTGTATTTGTAGACAGAAATAAAAGCAACTCGAGTCCTTGTTGTGTGTTCTTCAGACTGGTCCCTGGAGCCGCTGTGGTGAAAGGCCTTAACACGCTGTCTGCCTGGGCCCTGCAGAATGGAAATCTGGCAGGAAAACAGGTGAGAGAGAAAGTGGTTATCTGTTAAAAGATGTCAGAGGGATCAAGGCGAAACAGAGCCAGGAAGCTTCCGAGCCTTAAGGAAGGCTTTGATTGACTAGAGCAAAGATACAAAGACAGAGCAGCAACAGGAGGAGGGATTACCAACTTGATCTTTTCATGATGAGACATGTTTGACTTCAAATCCAAGCAACAATAATAGCTTTCATCATTTCCTGGATTACAATGGGATAAGTGGCTCTGAGACTTGCTAATAATAGGGTATGAACGCCTCACCACACACCATGCAAAATTTAGGAATTGATTTCGTTTGTGTCGCTGCAGGTGATTGATTTTTTTTTTTTTGTCGTGTTTCCGAAACAATGCGAGTGAAAATGAGGACAGCGCTTGTATAAACACACACGCACACAAAAAAACAAACACACTTTATGATGTTACAAAGTAGAAAGACCAGCGTTTATTGCAGCTTCCGTTTCACAGCTACAAAGAGTAACACAAACATTGCTGGAACCTCAGGAGACCAAACCTGAATCTGCCTCGAATCCTCTTCAACACAAACAGCCCCCCCCCCCCATACATACGCGCACATATCACTGCAGTGCTCCATTTTCTTTGAAAACAGGTAGCTGTGAGAAAACATGAAGAGTGTGTTTGACTGTGTGTGTGTCTTTATCAGTGTAAGTACAGTATATATCCAAATGCACATGCTTGTACGTATGTGCTATTCCCTGGTCAGCAATTTGATTAGATCCACAGCGGGGCAGTGCCTCTGTCACATTTACATTCAGATGGAGATTTAGTCTGTCGGCCGTCCCCTGCTGTTTCTGCTGCAGTAATGTAGGTAGACATGGCTGGCTGCCCGGTCCACTTATACACACACCTGGGGGAAAACTGCTCAATCCTACTGACTCCACTATACGCCTGTCAAACTGCTCTCTCTCTTACTCTCTCTAGCTCTCTCTATGTGTCCCCCACTTGTGTGATTCAGTTTTCTTTCCTTTTACAAACAGCTTAATCGTCTTATCACAGAGCTGTGAGTGTGGTAATAACCTTCAGCGTGGTGAGACCTAGAAATGGGATTACATCCTGAGTGGCATATGTACTCATATATATATATAGTATGCAAGCATCTTAACATAGTTGTACTTTTCTGGGGGGCCTCATTCTAAAATTACTGGGGAAAAAAAAAAGTGCTGTGGAGATCAACAAAAAGAGAATGTAAATCTGTAGACACACACTGCTGGTGCACATGCTGCAGTCATGTGTTACATATTCCAAGCAGGGCTGGGGAGTCATCTAGAATAATCTTGGAGTAATTATTAAGCAACTGAAAAACAAAAAGCTCATCATGATGCAGCAAGAGGAAACTATTTCTATGTTTATTGCTTTTCTGAGGCATTTCAAAGAAAGGATGCACAAGTTGTTTTTTTTTTTTAATTTCCTTCTGATAGGCTTTATAACTGCAGGTATAATAATAGTAAAAATAACAAAACACATTTTTACATGTGATGTCAGAAACTTTTCATATTTTTAAAAGTGCTTCTTGGGTAAAACTCAACAAGCATATGAATACAAAATCATATATATACATTTATCTTGCGAATGTCTTAGATAAATATGAAAATATTCTTATTTTCATCTTGTCGAGGGATCAAACTAAAAACAATGAGCTCATCTTAATAGTGTTCATTGTCTGTGTTGCCTAAGTCTTTGAGCCATTTAAACTGCACTTGACAAAAATCTGAAAACAGTTTGTTTTTTCTCTCATTTTTTTTCCAAGAGTTTCACAGGTTTATTAAAATCCCTTGTAGTACTTTTCCTTGATACAATTAATCCATTACTCTCTTCAGGTGCAGCATATCATGATGCTGATAAAACGGCATGATTACATGGGTTGGCCTTGGGCTGCTCTCAGTAAAGGGACCCTTTAAAATGTACAGTTTAATAAGTATCTTGAAATAAGACATTTATCGTTCATTGAACTATGAACTTCATATAACCAGGCCTACAGATGTGACTTTTTTTTAGGGGGATCAGTCAGCGTCTGATATGACCACCATTTGAACCCTGACAGAGTAGATCAGGTTGTTAATAGCAGAATGTGGAATTTTGGTCCTCATATCTTAAACAGATGTGCAAAGTTGCTGGATAGCTGTGTTGGGCAAGATACTTCAAAAACATAATGCATTGTTTATTACTTATTACTGTCATTTCAAAGTAATTCGTTACATTATAATATTACTGTATTTGAAATGTAAGGCATTACA
>JAPZDY010000017.1:5166788-5176887 GCA_029783645.1 Ctenochaetus hawaiiensis
CTGCTATGCTAGCGTTGGAATTAGCACAAAGTTTAGATATCAAGTGAAGGCTTGATCAGCCTCGTCACACAAAAAATGTACGTGTGCAGATGCATCTATTTGTGTGTCTGCGCTTGTGTAAACAAGTGTTGGCTTGAATTTACATTTGCAGCGCTCGCTCAGGCACGAAGCCAACGCAGGAAGTGGGACGGCGTTCAGCTTCCTTTGATTGGCAGCACTTCTGTGGCGAAGCAGGATCAAGTGCCATCGACTCGGCCTTTCACGACGAGTCTGGGCTTTTTCTTTCGGTTCCTTTGCCTTCTTTTACTTGCTTCTCTTGCTTTCTGTTCTGCCTCTCAACGCAGCACAATAGAGGGCATTAAAACCACAATAGATTCCTTTTTTTTTGTTCCTCTCTGTAACCTTGAAAAAGCCCTGTGTTTTAATGAAAGTCTGTGAAAAGAGAAATAATCACTGGCCTCTAATCCCTCATCTGTGCGTGTGTCAATCCAGCATATCGACCCTAACTTGTAGATTTGTGTTTTTACCTCAGTTGCATAGTCTCTCTCTCTTTCTGACTTTCTCTTCCTTTGTGTGATATCACCATACACACTCACACACACACACCTTTGCACACCAACTCCTCTGTCTCGCAGTTGCATCTTGCAGTTATTAAAAATCTAGCTATTTTAGATGTTTTTCATTAGTAAACTCCCTCTGTGTGTCTAGTCTCGTGTATGTGTGTATGTGTGTGTGTATAGTCAAGCCCGCCTGGTGTATTGTGTGCGAACTAATCCCTGTTAAGATATTCACGGCAGCTAATCTGTTTAATTACACTACAAATTAAGGATATTTACTGTTCCAAGACTTTTATGCGACACCCGCCTCAATCAGGACCTTAATCTGTCTGGCAAATGTGTGAGTGTGTATTACCCTGTGTGTGAGCATGAGTGTCTGTGTGCGTATGATTGAGACTCTGTATGCTTGGGCATGTGCGTCTTTGTGTCAATCAGGCTATTTCTGCCAGAGTCTGTGTGTATCACTCTGTTTTAATTCCTTTTTTTTCCCTCCGAATTGCTCATAATAAAAGAGAAAAAAGATGGGGAAAAAAACAACAGAGAGATCTTTGTATCTTCCAGTTGTTGCCATGGCACAGAGAGGCAGTGTTTACAAGGATTATAATGTAATATCAGTGAGATGTTGTTACAGTATTTTAAGGACACAAACCCGTAACCACAGGAGTATCACTGTCCTCCATTCAGGCTCATGTTTCGCTAATTCTTTGACATTAAAACTGTGTTCAAACCATAAACATACTGTGTTTACTGCTGCAGCCAACTGTGTGTCTGTGCATGCATGTTGCATATACAGCAGGTATGCTAATGTGTTGGCTACCTAAATTGAATGCAACACTTTTAATGTCATAAATTTTGTCAGTTTCTTAAAGTTGTATTATTTTAAGTGGCTTCTTTAAGAAATGGCAAATATTTGCAACAATTTTGGTTATATAAAAACATCACAGTTAGCTCAGTGCTTTCTTTATATATCCAACAGAAGTGCATAGTTGGCTAACAACAGGTTTGGCAGTGACCGACATGCTAACATGCTAGTGAATTCAGTGTTTTCATGTTTTCAGCTCAGTTACATCATAGATATTCGGTTTGAACAGATCAGCGATGCTATTCTGATCTCACTGTTCTTCATAAAGTTTTCCTGGAAGTGATGTAATGCAGCCCAGACCCATTTTTTTTATGTGTTTGTTTGTTTGTTTTATAGAGGAAACACTTCACCACACGCTTAATTGCTTGGCATCCGCTGGTTATATGGAAACTTAAGGCATTTGGCCTTGTGTACTCTGATTAATTTGCAGTGCAGTTAATACACCAGTCATAATTTTGTTTTAATAAAAAACCCAACTCCTGGCATTTGTTCCTTGTGTTTTTCACTAGCACTTTGGAAGAAGAAAATAACGATGAGTAACAGGCAAGCCGGCTTTAAAATCTGTGTATTTTCTTAAATAAGAGCTGTGCAGTGGATTGAATTTAATGCCGATGTGAAGAGTCTTTCATGTGGATGTCAAAACGTAACTGATGAATTTTCTTCGGCATGTCTGCATCAGTGAGTAAGTACAGAAACTTTAGGTGTCAAGTTTCAGACTGGAATTTGGTGTGATGGTAAAACAGAATGAGTGTTAAACTGGATTGGATTGACCTCGTTTGCAGAAGCCTGAGATAACGAGTTCTGGGGAAACAAACTCCTCGGATACACAGAAGTGCGGTTTTAAAATTGGGGCCAAAGACTCGATAAAGATGGACAGCATGAAGCTGAAATATCATGATCGCCCCCTGGTGGCTGGCCTCAGGACAAGTCATCAATCATATCTCCCCATGATAGTGGACTGGCCTAAAAATCTTTCCTTTACATAGTTCTTGTAAAGCCTGTGTCTGTGTCCGCGGTTATTTTTTTGCCAATTTAGTTTTAATTACTTGTTCGATGCTATAAAAAGGGGAAGTAAAGCATGATGGGTAGCTAACCCTCACCACCAGTTGTGTACCTGTGTGATTTTATGTGTGTATAAGTGTGGAAAGCTAATCTAATCCACAAGTATGCAAAATTTCCTGCATGTTAGTTCCCGTTAAAGATTTCCACGTGTTTACAGTGTTTACCAATCCATGTATACTGTATGAGCTGGTGTGTGTGTGTGTGTGTGTGCAGATGGGACACGTTGTCCTTTTTAAACGGCCCCTTCTGCGATGGTGACCTGTAATAAATGAGTGGGCGCGAGAAAGTGGCAGCCGTGACAGCTGACTAGGGAGGGAGGGAATAGAGAGAGAGAGTGGGAGAGAAGGTGGAGGTGTGTGTGTGTGTGTGTGTGTGTGTGTGTGGAGAGGAGTGTGAGTTAGAGAGCCAGGGAAGACAAAGCGAGACAAAGAGATGGAAAGTCTCTAAGGATAGATAAGGAGGGAGCATGAGAGGATGAGCGGAAGACAATGGAAAGGGCGATCGTGAGGGATTGTGGGTCGCTCTGCGTTGAACAATACCTTGACCGGAGGTGGAGACTGTTTCTGTGCCTCCACTTCTTCTTCTCATCCTCATTACCCCCACCTCCCCCCGTTTTTTTGTCTCTCTGAAGTCACCTTGCAGTCCAGCAGAAATATGGCCGCTCCTTCGGCTGGTTTAAAGGTACATAAAACTCGTGGAGGAGAAAACCTTGGCCAGGCTTTGCTGTAATTGTGTGTGTGTGTGTGTGTGTGTGAGTGAAGGTGAGTCACCTTCAGCGCCAAGAAAGATGAGAGAGCGCCGGATAGAGCACCCTTATAAGAATCTGTTTGTGCATTTCTATGGTTTTGCGGGTCGGCTCATTAATTTGTCTGCAGCTGAGAGGCCAAAACACACACTCTCAGTCTCTCTCACACACACACACACACAACTGAGTACTCCCCTGTGTTGTACGTTAACCAGTTGCTCCGCGGCGAAATACTATCGCTATCGGCAAGGTGAAAGCGAGCTGATGGCGGGTCATTTGCACGATGGGAGATCGAGTGAAAAAGCAAGAGAGGTGGTCTAATTTCAGCTGAGAAAGGAAGAGAGGATGTGTGTGTGGGTGTGTGTATGGTTTGTGTAAGTGTGTGTGTGTGTGTGTCCAGCAGAGGTTAAGGTGAAGTAAGAGAGACAGTGTTTTGTCTCCGAGGAGTACAGCTATCACTGCTGCTGAACGCTCCAATTAATCAGCCGGGGCCACACAGGCACTCGCTCTGTGTGTGTGTTTTGTGTGTGCTTGTGCGTGACAGTGTGCGGTTGTGTGTGTGTGTGTTTGTCAAGTATCTATTGTGGGATTGTGAAGTGTGTCAAGATCTATATTTGCATCGGTGGGATGCATCATCATCACACACACACAGCCTTGTTTTGTCTCATCTCCATGGATAATGCTAATGGGGTCACACATATGTTTGTTGCACCTGAAGACAAGAAAAAGACGGAGAACAAACACCGCGTGTGTCGGCGCATATGTTTGTTTGTTTTCAACCATTTGTCCTCAGAATAAAATCACATACACATTAATTGAGTATGCAAATGTATACATTGGTTTGTAAGGTATTGCCAAGTGGATTATGCAGCAGATCTACAAACCGCTCGCTGCCAAAACAGACTGTTCATTGATTTATTTCTCCTGAAATTCAGAGTCTTTTCCCTCACAACTTGAGCTGAAGGAGAGTTGGGGAGGTTTTGGGTTCAATTCCTCCCTTCCGACCAATAATCCTGCACGTTTACAGGTGTAATCTTAATGTTTCTAACTGGATTGGATCCTCCTGGTTTCAAATAATACATTTCAAACATGTTTATTCGTTATTATTTAACATCCTGTTGTGTTAAAGGAACAGTGACGGAATATTAAGCAGCAACTGGATGTAGCGTCCTTGTTATCGTTAGCTTGTCGTGGTGGCTGCACCAACTTAATTTCCAACTCGCCTCCAGCTCCAGCTGCAAAATGTATAACCAGCGCCGTTTCCACATGTTTTCTCTTTTTTTTTCGTAAATCTTAGCACATACAAGTCCAAGCAGCTGACGTTGATAGCTCATCTTCATGTTTGTTGGTTTTTCTGAAATCATGCTGTTTTCTGTGAGATCCCAAAACCCCCAATCACCTTTTTTGATTTTAAGTATACATGCCAAATTTGTGGACCTGCGTCTTCTCTGATCATGTGTACTGTGTGCTCTTAAGATTGAAATATTAAAACATTACTCAAATCTGTCAATATATCTGGCCACCCATGTATTTAATGTGATTTAAACTAAACTATTGCAAGCTCAAATAGCCAAAAACTAGCATATTTGCTCTTGAACAAGTTTGGACGTGAATGCTAATTGTGACAATTTGAATTTCCCTCAAACTTGAAAGATAAAATGTTATTAGTAACAAAATTATACATTTAAGAAACAAATCCTTATGTTTGTAGAACTGGAACCACTGTGTGTTTGGTATTTTTACTTGATAAATTAATTCAACAAATTGATCTATTATCAAAATTGTTGTTTTTTGACCTTTCCGGGCGACTGACGATTTGATTATCCAGAAAGGTCATTGTTTCAGCACATGAAGACCTGCACTGTAATTTATAAGCTACAGTTGAAGAGCCAAAGCAAATACAAAAACAGTAATCGCAGCAATTTAATTAAAACAAAAACCAAATTGATATTAAAATACTTGATGTCCTGATGTTTTTTTTTTTATTTTCCAGTTCCCAGGTTCATTCCAAGTCCATTAAATTCCAGAGTGTCTGCTGGTATTCATGTGTTTTCCTGCTGATAAGCTCTGTGAGAAAATACAGAGGGAGTATGAAAGACAGACATACAGACAGACAGACATTCAGAAAGCCGGAGATAAACACACAGGCTGATAGAGTGGGGGAAACACACGTGGTTTTCTTCGTCCGCCGTTGCAGAGAGCGCCTCATGCCGTCACGCTGCTGCCCTCTGCGAGCTCGTGTTCCGCTTGGAAATTAAATTCTCGAAAGGCTTTCACTCCCTTGAAATCATGTTTCAACCGCGGGGCAGTGGGGCATACAAACAGGTTCACTCACAAAACTCATTGTTGTGGTCTGTCGGAGCTTTTTTGTGCCGGATTATATACTGCTTTCAGAGGTTTTTCCAGTTGAGGAAACACTATAAATCCAATTAGGGTAAAAAATAAGATCCTGCTCATGAGTCAGTATTTTTGTAAAGTGAGAGACAGATGTGTGTTTTTTGTTACCTTTTTTGGGTATTTGAGCTCATTTTTAAATGTTTCAAGGCCTTATAATCCATATGTCAGAAATGATGCATCCCATGTTTTTGGTTCATCGAGATTTCCATCCTGGTGATTGTGATCTCTTCAGAGCATGCGTTCTTCTAAATCCAAATAGCTCATAAAAAGTCCACAAATACCTGCCCAGTTTTCCTTTAATAGGCCTATATTTATTAATTAGTTAGCCATAAGGTTGGATGATTGGTTAGATGGTTAGTTAAGAAGGTTAGTTGTGTCTAATACTACAAGTCAGGGACCAGATAGAAGAGACCCTGAAAACCTTCAGTCTCCAAGAAGGTGCAGCAGCTCAGGAGCGTAACAAAGAGCATGCTGATAGTTTTCTTTGACATTTTTGAGATTGTGCACCAAGAATTTGTCTCACAGGGTCAGACTGTTAAAACAGAGGACTATTTTGATGTTCTGGGGCAATCGAAGGAGAACGGTGGGCACAGAAGACCTGAACTGTGGCACAATGACTTAACTCCCTATTTTTTCCTGTTCCCCAAGTTCAGTCTCTTGACTGTAGCTGTAGACCAAACTTGAAGGTCCTTTGTGATATCACAAATAAAGATGTAGCATTGGTCACAAAATGCATGTAATTCAAGTGCTGATAAAGGTCTCGTGATGTTATTTTGTATACTTATTTAAAAAAGTTATAGTTTGCAAGTATATAACCTGCTCCATGCATAAAACTCTGCAACACTCAGTTTTTGTACGGCAACAACAAGAAACAGTCCCTGAAACTTCTGAGTGCACCTCAGAGATGAAAAGGAATTGATTTTTGGAAAACTTTCTTTTAACAGATAAACATTTTTTCATCGAATTTCACCCATTTGAGACATTTTCTCGTTGGTCATAAGGATGCCAACACGGCCGACATTTTCGATCACAGCCACTTCACTCGGACAGAATGTCACTGATCGAGAGAGCTAGCACGCTGAGTCCGTGAATAAACTTTCTTTTTTTTCTTTTAGTTGAAGATTTGAAGGTGAGAGAATTGTCTTGTTGCACACACACATCTTCAGACACACACCGTCAGGCCAAGCAGCACAGAAACGAAACTGACATGAAATATTGGGAAGGTGAAAGATGTGCAGTTTGTCCTACATAGGAACATATTAGATACACGGACACTCACGCAGGCAGTCATATTTCATTTCCAGTTTCCATTTCCTTTCGGGGGACTTGATATCTACCTGCAGGGCGTTCGACATGTGCGTACAGTAAGCACACACACACACACACATACACTGATGTAGAGGCAGAGACGGAGGAACAAGGGTAGAGGGAGGGTGGAGAGAAACAGAGATCACATGGATAAGAGACAAAGAGATCTCGACAACAAGAAAGCGAGCGTGATGTGTGTTCTTCCAGAGTAAATTACCAGAAAAAAGGCAAGCAAGCAGAAGAAGTACAAAAAAGAAAAACAAAAGGCAGGGGTGAGAGGAAGAGAAACAGTTGCAGCCCTGTGGGCTACCCGGACTGAAAGAGGAGGAAGTGTGGCTATTTGCCTTTTCTTCATCTCCCACCATCTGCCTCTGCGATTCTCTCATTTACTTAATTAGAGTGCTGCGTCTCAAGGCCGCTGCTCCCAAAAGGCATCAGCTGTGCGTGTGCACATCAGCACCAGTGCACATACCTCAGGCGTGCATGAGCAGCGTGTTCGTGTGTGCGTTTGTGTGTGCATCTGCAGGTGTGTCGAGCCCTTTGGCAGCCTCGTATACATGAATGTGTGTGTGGAGCCTTTAGAGGGGTGACCTCAGGCTGGTGTAGTTCAGAACAGAGAGAGCAGGTGACGGCTCTTTCATAAACAAAATCTGGTAATGTGTTTAAAAATGAGCGGTGACCTGCATTTTAGCACAAATTAGCACAATTACTTTTTCCGTCACTGACTTTTGTAAAAGATTTTAAGCTCTTCTAAGCTTTTTTTTTATTATTAATAATTATCCTGATCTGCTCTGATCTCAACTTGCCACTGATGCAAAGCAATAGTTCTTTGTTCCTGAACATCCTTTTATTGACTTTTTTGTCCTCCTACACTGTCTTACATAACAGGCAACATTTTAGCACTGAGGGGAAAAAGTAAGAAAAAATAACATGTTTGCTTCATAGAAAACTCAGCCAGTTCACTTTGGAATGAACTGGACTGTGACTCAGGTCATATGACTGAATGTGGGCAAATTCCAGATTTTTCTATGACGGATAGGGCTTTATATTAAACTGTGTGTGCACTTTATCGCAGAGTACTGGAGAAAAAAGATCACTCACCAAGTCAGAACAGTGATATTCGATAAAATAATTGATAATAAAGGCTTTCAAGCAGTGTTGACAGATCTTGCAAGAGAAACAAGCGCAAAAGTGGCTCAGCATATTGAAGAAAATCTGTGTGAATGCGCATGAAGCAACACTTAGAATATCTGCACAGTGGCTTTGCATCGTCTTCCTCTTGAGGTCAAATTCAGACCTTTAATGTTGTCTATTTCTCCCACTTTTGTTGTTTTTCCCCTATTTTTTCCTACTTTGTCATGTTGCTGTCTGAAAAGTCACCAATGGGTGTATTTTAAGAGCAAGGAGAGGGAACTTTGTTGCGGATGAGTCCTGCAACAGGAACAAATCAGCCATTTTCTCTATATGAATTAGCTAGCTCGCAAGATTAAACATGCAGCTACACTCTAACAAGCCCTAAAAAAACACAACCCACAACTTCCAATAATTGTGAGCAACTTTACAGAAAAAACAACACACATTTGCAAACTCTGCTTCCAAGCTTTATGGTAGTTCTAGAAAACACATCTCACCACATTGCATAACTGTACTGCACATTATGTATTCACTGTTAGTCACAGTTGGGTCTCTGGTCTTGAACTAACATGAAAACTGAGCAGGTTTGCACTGCAAACTCGAACAGTCCTCAAGTGCACTGAGAGAAATAGACTTAATCAGCTGTTGTCTTGAGTGTTGCTGCCACTTTTGAACAAGTAATCTCTTGTCTGGAGGAGTAATCCAAGTGCACAAGTGCATGCAGGAGAGACGGGGGGATGCAGTCCTGCTCGGGCTGGCGTGGGATGGACAAGACCAGGATCTGTCACTCACTCTTCCTCCCCTCCCTTCTCCTCTCTGAATCCAGTCATCTGATGGATATCATGCTCCTGCATCCCTCCGTCTCACTTTCTCCGCCTGGAAGTTTTTTTGACTGGCATGAGGGGAGAGAGGGGGGAAAAAAAAAAAAAAAAGCAGGGGAGGGAAAGTCAGCAGTGCCGAAAGCTGACACGGCATTCTAAGTTTGTAACTGTGCTGTGTTGCTGTTTCGCAGCACAGCGCTTCCAGGCTGAGCGCCCTTTGTTGTGTGACATCAAACATAAAAAGAAAACCACATACGCGCTCCTTCATTCCCCTCGCGAACAAGTTCAACTCGGCAGCTCCTTCAACCGTACACACATGCCACAGGAGACCACATAAACCCTCATTCAAGGCAAATGGGAAAGAGGAAAAAGAGTCAAAGGCAACCCTTCTAGGAAACATTATGAGGGTGTTAAATTTCTGCCACACGCCTGCGCCGTTTAACATTTGAACCTTTATAAAGGCCTTCTTTCACCTCGGAGAGCCGCCTCGGTTCTTTTTCTTCCGCATTTTCCCCTCTGATTTATATTCCTGCTAAAAGATGCAACTTCCTCAGAGCGATAACTCACATCATCTCACGTCAGAATTTTTTTTTTCATCTGGAGCAATCCTCCTGAAAGTAAATGTATTAAAAAGGGAAGAGGGAGGAGGACAGCGCTAACGAAGCTTGGTAAGGAGAGACGGTGATGCAAGACCCCGGTTTTATCAGTGGGAGGGCTGCTGTAATCGGCTATCTAGGGGAGTGAGGCGGTGGGGGGTCCCTAGTTATCAAGACAGCTTTGGAGATTCAGAGAGAACCTGCGACAATAGAGAGGAAAGCAGGAGGATTTTATATGTGTGTGTGTGTGTGTGTGAGAGAGAGTGCAAACGCAGTAAAAGTGAGATAACCACTTTTAAACTCTTCTTTTTCGTTAAGAAGTGAATGCTGCTCGGAGGTAAAGATGAGGTAATTAATTATTTTGACACACAGTGTTTGCTCACAGTAAGTCAGGCTTTTGTAGATGAAATCATAGTTAATTTTTAAGTAATAAAAGCTTTTTCTTTCCTCTGCATAATGGAGACGGTGTTTTGAGAGCTTTCACCGAAGTGTCAAAATCAGTTGAAACTGTGCACTTAGTTTTTTGTTTTTTTTCAGAGCGTCTGGCAGCACTTCAGCATGACATTGCAAATGAAAAAGTTCATTTTTTATGCTCTATGAAAGGCTGATTCATGGAC
>JAPZDY010000017.1:5186641-5205971 GCA_029783645.1 Ctenochaetus hawaiiensis
GAGCTGCAAGTAAAAAAAAAAAAAAAAAAAAAAATCCAGCAACACTGATCTGTTTTAATGTTTTGCAGCAGCGATCCGGGCTGCAGAACGAAGAATCTATCGGGAAAAAAACACTATAACATGCCGATGTTAAGCCAACATGAAGATTACTGCATTCATTCATCTTATTTGAGCATGTTAGCATGATAACATCCGCTAATTAGCACAAAACACATATGATGCAGATGGGAATGTCATTAGATTTGTAGATAATATCATAATATCAACATGCCGATGATATTATTGCTCATTAATGTATTCATTAGAACTTTATTTGGAGCTTACTAATTATTTATGCCTCACTTAATTACCTGGTTATAGTCAGGGGACTACAAGTGTATTTCATTTTACCACCTTGTGATGTTATTGACTAAATATCATCTAATGAATGAGATCTAACCGACTGCTGATTAAATGTTCTACATAAAAAACATCCTCATGGTGGCACTAAAGGAAAAATCTACTCTACAGTAATCAAGGTCGTTAATAATTAGAAAAGTTGGACTCTATTGGACTCAGTTGTGTTAGTAATATAAATTATTCATGTTTAGACTTGTGTTTCCTCTCTTTACCTCCACAGTGTATTATAACCCACTGACTCCTACAGTATAGGAGGCAGTATACAGTTTTTTTTTTAACCTCCTGAGCCATTATGTGGCCACTTCCTGATGATCTGTGCTGTTGTGAACATCGCCCGCAATGACTGTTTACAGTAATGTGATTTGTTTTTATTATCTGTCCTTTAAGGTCACCATTGCATTAAGCAAATTTGCTCAGGCGCTCCTCTCCTTGTTCGGCTCTGTATAAATGAATTAAAGCCGTAAAATCCATCCTGTCACGGTTCAGTCTAAACTGCTAATGAAGGGTCTCATGGTCTGCTCAATTAGAGAGATATTTTTGCTTCATTTGGTTGATGTTTGCGCACTTATGTTTGCTGCTTTAGTACATTATAGTGTAGTACTTAAAAACTTTACTCTGATTTGCCTTTTCAAGTGACTTTCAAGTTGTTTGTCTGCAACTTTCTTGTTTTTTTTACGCTGTTTCATCGGCCATGTGAGGAAAATGTGTGTATCATGTGCTGAAACAAGCTGATTAAACTAACATTCATCCATCCATCTTTACCAACTGTATCTTTGCAAAGCCGTATCTTTGTAATGCTCCTGAATCCTCCTCCCAGAGTGGCAGATTGCCACAAATGCTGCTCATTGGCTGTCACCGAGCAACAAACCCCTGCCATTTTGTAATTAACACCCGCTGTGTGATAACAGACACCTGCGTTATCCTGCATTGATTATTTTATGGTGACAAAATCCAATGTAATGAATGACTGAATGCTTTTCCTTCATTTACGTCAAAGTAGCGTCCTTAGCACTCGATACAGGCACATTCCTACTGCAACTATGCAGCGCTCCATTGGCTTCAGGACAATTTTAAAGGAAACTGTTATGGAAAAGGTCAGCCACACACAGTCATGTAATTACTTATTGAAAAATACGCCGCATGCAGTTTTGGTCAATACTGTTATGGCAATAGTAACATTAATATGTCAGGTTCTGGCTTCAAATTTGAACTGAAGTCCTTTATTTTAACACTCAATATGTTTCACAATGTTTACAAACTCAATTTTTGTATGCATTTCTCTCACTACAGTAATTTTTACCTGTTTTAAGCAAAAAATTCTGAGTTCAAAGGCTTTAAACACATAATTTCTTTTGGCAAAACCAGGTCTGTAATAGAAGTACTCGTTGATCAGACAGCACTGTAACTGCAGATCAAACCTTATTGTCATTTTCTTGGATTGTGTGTTTTCTCATCTTTTCTTTAATCATCCAGTTTGTTTCTCGCTTAGAAGTGGTGGCCAACAAAACAATGTCACCACAAAGTTCATTTAGTAGCTGTTTTGGAGCTTTTAATTGCCTGAAATGATCTTACTCAGCAGGTGAAGTTGTTAGGTCAGTGAATCAAGAGATTGCAGATGTGCATATTTCTTCTTATCAAGTAGCGCAAAGGTCTTTTTGTCCATGTTGGCTGAAAAGTATTTGATTTACCAAAGTTCTGAATCATTCTCTATTTGCCTCATGCAATGTGATTTAAGGCCTTCCTCAAATCATTGACTAGGAAGCCCGGCACACATATGACCTGCCAGGCTACGGTGGCATTTAAAAGAAATGTCAGCATTTATTTCATTCCTCAGTCTTCAAGCTCCCTGCTGTGTACTCCACTTCCTTTATGGATAGTGTCTGTTTTCAATTACAAGACTGAAAAGGTTTCACCTGAATCGCCACGGACAGGCGGTGGAGAGTAAACTCTGCATATTCAACTCTCTTGCACTGCATCAGAGGAGCTTTACCGTTTGCTACCAGACATTCAAAAGAGTGACAAAAGGAGCAGGCTTTAGGTTTTTTTTTTTTTTTTTTGCTAAGTTAACTTGAACTCAAGAGAAGAGGCACTGAAAGCAAATTAATTCATCTGCTTCTCCTTTGCTCTTCTCTGCCCTTGTGGGCTCCATCGAGCAGCATTGGATTTGGCGTTCGTTGGGGTAAGAGAGTATAAAGAGCCAGCCACTGGAGAAAGGCTGTGCAGAAAGGGTAGCGATGCTGAAGGCCAGACAGCACGGCGGCATCTAACAAGAGGAAATAACATGCATACCATGGAGGAGAGCAGGAGAAAACAAACACAAGATTTTGAATGAAGCCATAAGTGCGCTAACGTTGTTGGAGCCAAATACTCTTGAATTTCAGGCGTACTGCTGTTGTGCCGAGTCATTTTGACCCCTGCACTCAATCTTATTGCTTTCTTTCTCATCAAATGGAAAAAAAAAACAAAAAAAAGCAGCGTTGGCGAGAGTGGCGACGGTTTGCTCTCATGTTCACCCGCTGTTGTATTTCAAACAGGAGAGCAGTTGAAATGTATGCTAATCCTCGCAAAGCGCACCCCGCCGCACAGAGCAGCATATTTCCATAGCGATTTGGACATTTTTGAGGGATTAAAAGGGGGGGTGGGAGGGGGTTAGATGGTGGTCGGGGAACCCCAGGCAGCTCTACACATACACACACACTTCATCAGCTGACAGTGAGCACAGTAAAGGGCATGTGTTTAACAGTGATTGATGCACTGTCAGTAATGTAGAAGACAGTAGGAATCCAGATTAGAGAAAATGACCCGTGGGAGTGCAATGAGAGATTGGTGGAGGAGATGGAGGGAGAGAAAGTGAGACGGACTAAAGATGGCTGTCTGTGAACGTCTGATAACCCGTTTCCTCACTGCTACACATTTCACTTTGAAGCCCAGTCAATCGCACGAGTTTCCTTTTGCTCCCTGCTGTTTCGTTTTTAATCGACATCTCTTGTTTTGTAAAGAAGGCTTAATTTCAGTCGGACACTAGCAGAGGCGAAACCCAAAGCCCCCTTTTCAAAGTCCACCCAGTGACTTTAGCAGAGCAGCTATCACGCTGCGTATGAAATTAAAGTGATGTGGGCAAGTTGTTCTTCGCTGTTGCTGTCAGGGCAGGAATCTGTTTGAAGCAGTAGGGATGGATTGATAACTAATCACTTCAAAGTCAGGTATCACCTTTGGTGGTCAGGAAGTTCAATCTGATAATAAGTTAACACAAATTTACAGTTTGCACTTGTAAGTGAGTTGCATGTGCATATGATTGAAACTTGGGTTGAATGAAGATCAGAAATCCTCGTTACAATCCACAAACATTTTCTCCGAATGGTACCTGCAGGAACTAATGCAGACCTCACATTGAAATATTGTTATCATAGAAAAAAACTCAACTTTTAAGCTACACAGGGCCAATTACTTTTCATGTTGAAATAGTATTTAACACTATATCCTAGAGTGCAGAACCCTCAGCATTCAACAGGTGGAGTATTAAATATATATAAAAGGAGCCAAAATGTTTAACGGATTGTTTGCTTGAAATGCCCCAAAGCACTGAAAAAACTAATTAAATTCATCATTAAAAGAATCATATGCTCCAGATAATACTCAAGGTAGTAAAACTTTTATTAGAACATGATGAAAAACAGACAAAACATATGAAATTATCTAATGAATATGAAAAATAATACAAATGAGGAAACTGATGTGCAGTTTGGTGCTTATAATTGAATGTTATCTGTTTAAAACACTACAGTTTTCCCAGGAAGGGAGTGATATATCAACATGAATAAGGGCTCTTACAGGACAAAGGCAGCAACCCCCACCCACTCCTCTTTTTTATTTGCTTCTTGACTTCCGGATTTAAAAAAAAAAACAAAAACAGATTAATTCTAAGAAGGACAGAAACAGCGGGTGGTTATAGTTTCTCTGAAGAAAACAGATCTCCAGAATGTGTCAAGCTTTGTCACCCATCGACCGCAGGGGGCCTTTGGTTTTATGGACGTTTGCCTCAGCTATAGACAGGTTTGTCAGTGTCAGGGGCCCAGGGAATAGAGCTGAAATCTAGACTACGGGGCCCTGACTTAGGGACTCTAGGATGTAAAAAGAAATAGAAAAAGAAAAGAAAAGAAAAGTTTTAAGACTGAGAGTAATTGAAGTATTCTGGGATAAGGTGTGAGATAAGGTGTGAGATAAGTGAAATCTGAAGGCACATTGATTCTGAACTCGTGTTTGCATGGTTTGTATAATATTTGTGTGTTTATCTCAAGTATAAATGGAGAAAAAGTACCCAGGAAGCCCATCTATTGTGGCCGTAAGCATGGCCCTGACAAAGGGTAATGGCCCTTATTCTAATCCTCTAAAAGATGAGGGGTACAAGAGGTTCAAATGCACAGAGACGAGCGGGAGGAGGAGACAAAAAAAGAGGCAGGGGAGGGCCGGAGAGGCCCCATTCTTCGCCTCATTGAGTCCTCATTCGGAACGGCCGACACTTCATTAAAAAACGAAGTCGTCTTCTGCAGGGAACAGAAAAAAAAAAAGGCCTGCTTGTTGTTCATACTCCATCACAACACGGAGAAACCCACGGAGTGTATTTACTTTTATCGCAACCACAGAGCACCCGAGCGCATCTTTGAAGGAGGCGGGCCACAAATGTGTAATTTATGATAATTGTTTTCTCTCTTTCTCAAAAGTGTAAATATATTATGACGATTATTTCCGGGAGGAAGCGCACAGCGGCCCGACGATGCGACGTTTTATCAGATGAGGGCAGAAGAATTGCTCAAGCACAATGCTTCTGTCGCCGGTGAAGCGAGCGGGGCGGAACATTGTGTCAAAACAGCTGTACTTTCACACATGAATGCATGCAGACACGCACACATAGGCAAGCACGACTTCGAATAACTCAACAGCAACTTGTCCTCACTTTTTTTTTTCATTTTAACTTGAACCTTTAATAAACCAGTATATTCTAATTAAGTCTATTTACTCCATTTCACAAGTACATTCATCTTATTCCAAAGCAGTGGACTTGACTTAAATTGTCATTAAGAGCTACAACAGAAATGCAGTGAGCCAGCTCTTTTTGTTTTTATCTGCAATGATAGTAATAATTATGAAAGTTTCTAGGCTCTTGGAAACTGAGAAGAAAACTATAATAAAATCGAAATATTCATAAGTCATGTTAACTCTAAAAGCGGAATGTACAGCAGTTTTATAGGCTTCACAGTGTTTTTGTATTTTCTTTCTGTGATAACACTGAGTTTCTCTGACTCATTCACACTTCTAATTACCTGTGTGTGATATGTGCGTCATGCGATATCCTGCTCTCACACCTTCGTGTTTTAATGAGTTACTTTGTCCTCCTCTGCTCATGTTTTGGTACTTTTATGTATCACATTATCTATTCATCCATTCATCCTTAGTCTGAACCGCAGTTTGGTAATTGTATCCAAATTGTTTAAAGCCAGAAATTATGTCCAATTCCCTCTTATAGGCTCTTGCATATCTGCATTACAGGCCCTTTATTGCCCACTGCCAGCCTTTCTAGGTGCTGTGCATACATTTGACTGTGGAGAAACCAATGCTGTCTCAGCATTGATACATCCATCCCTGCAGAGAGTTGAACTCAAGTCTTGATGCCTTTCAATTGTAAATTTCCTTTCATGAGGACTTGTTCCCTTTCCAGTAACCTGGATTGGTCTTTGCTACCAGATGTTTCTGCCACTGGCTGCCCAGTTGGCCAGGGTCAACATACGTTTGTTCTCTCTCCGAAACCCTTTTCGTGGGAGGGTAAAAACCACGAAGCGACACGGTGAGTTCCTTTTATCTGAGTCTCTGTCTCTGTGTCTCCATCCTCCACATATTGATCGCTCCCCGACCTTTAACCCCGACTGTGAGTAATGGAATTGCCTGTCCTGGACACAGGCCCTGGTCAAGGTCTTGTAAATGAACGACGCATGTTTGCACGAACTCGCCGATCGATGCCTTGCCTGCTCCCATGTCAGGGAGAATAGAGCCCTCCGCTGTCAAAGCCTTATCTCGATTCCATAAAAGTCCTTGAAATTGAGCTGAAACCCAACATTTTGGAGAGCACAACTTTCATGTTTAACAGCAACAGCCTTCCTTTTTTCACCTGAAGTACTCCTACTTGTGCTTTTAATCATTTATTTCCTGTTTTGATACCTGGAACAGATTTAAAATTTTGTCTTGAATTGCCAGACATTGTTAAAAGAGGTGTAACACCTTGTAGAAAGGGATTCTTGATGTATTTTTAATGAGTTTAGTTCTAAATATGAAGCACTTGAACATGGTGGACACCTGCTCTTACAAAATGATCGCTGGCTTGAAAGGAAGTAGGAATCTTGATGCTGTGAGTCATCTTTGGATCTTTGCTCACAAAAACACTTCTTTAAGGGGTGACTCATGTGGGCTGATGAAGAACTGACTGACACATTTCAGGTTTGTTCCCTTTTTCAAAATTAAATTTCTCCCGCAGAAGCAGAGACACTTTGACACAGGCTGAGAGAAAAGACCTGGCGTCCATCCTGGAGAATCCCTGGACCGAGATGACATGACATACCACTCGAGAGCATATCAGATGGCATTCTGACGGATAAGACCAGTGTGGGGAAGTACCGCCTGGTGATGGGAAAGATTGTGGTTGAAAATAGGGTGGTGTGGTTTACGGAACGTGTGAGCCTGGGGGGGAGGTGCCATGACAGTCTGTGCAGGAATGTTTGTGGATGGTTACCACAGTGATGGAGAGTGTTTGTTTGTTTGTGACAACAAGAGGATTACTGATATTTTGGGGTAATAGATAGGAGGGTGGCTCACTCAAAAGAACACTGTGAACTTTACACTGCAAAAAATGGTGGTAGTGTCAACAGATTTATTTTGCTTCTCATCCCTGTGCAAGTTATTTTTAGTGTTTTTCTGTGCTTATGATACATGGTGTCAAGTGTCCTGGCTGCTGCTGTGCAGCCCCTGTCGAGGTTTCATCTGACTTTATAACCTTTTGTGACACAAGTAATAGCACATAGCACAATTTTATTGGAAAATTGAGTTAATTTTACTAATAAATAGATAAATAAATAAAAATAATCAAAATCTATAGACGTGCTAGCAGCTAATTTGAGGTTTTGCTTGGACACAAAATGCTCCGAGCTAAGTAATTATGCACTTTATTGTGCAACAATGCCAGCATGCCAGACGTTTGGGATGTTTAATATGTTCAGCTTGGTCAGTATGTTAGCATGCTAGCTAAAAAAGTACAGCTAAAGCATATTACATAGCGATCCCTACAATATCTGCCAAGGCATTAAATCAGAAGCACAAATATGAGCCTCATGCTGGAAAAATTGAGGATTACCCAAGTCATTCAGAGAAGTCAGGTGGAAACCATGAATGTGGTGCAATCTGTGTTTTGACGGTAATGTTTATCTGTAACTTTGACCTGCAAATGGTGCCAGAGGAAAGTTCACCATCACCAGGGTTATTAGGATTCTTCTTGTGAGGACCATAAACGTTTGAAAAGAATGACATGACAATTTATTTAAGGTATTTTAGTCTAGACTAAACTAAATTAACCAGCATTGCCAACTCAAGAGTCATACCAACTTTGCTTAAAATAACATAAAATTTACAATACAAATTAATATCCCGCTAGTAAAAGTGTTTTCATCTAACATAATTCAGCTTCCATTGTAGGACTGGATACAAAAAAAACAAAAACAAAAAAAAAGTTGGTAATTTACTCTTTTTTTTCAGTGTAGTGTCTGAGATTTTATGTAACTCAGTAGCTTTAGCCCTCACCCAACACATGGAAAAAGCTCTCGCACACACATTACCAGACACACACACACACACTTAGACTAATGCCCGGAATCCAGACTCCCCTTGAAATAGCTGCACCCCCTTTGCTATGTTGATGACACACACGCACACACACACACACACACACAGAGCACCCAGAATAGTTGACGGTCACATCCATTGCATTCCACTACCCAGCTGGCTGCCTGTGGACATAACATACTGCCGAATTCTTACACACATTCCCAGTTACAGCAGACATGTCACACACTTTATATCCAGGAGGCACACACATACATACTGTATAATCATTCCCCTTTGCCAGAGACACATTGATACCTCTTCATCCCCGCCACACACTTCAAACTCTTCTCCCATTAGTCTGATTTGGTGCATAGTGCTCACTGCTCGCCTCACCCCATCAATGAACAACACAGGTTCGGCCTCAGAGGGGCCGGTAGCTAATCCCTCAGCTGTTTGGAGTTGGCAGCGGACAGCCGAAACACTGGAATAGTCTTTGCCCCCGCCAGCTGCAGCGCAGATCAGATATCAATTTGTCAACAGAGCTGGCTGGTCAGCCGGCCGGCGCTCTGCACTGGCTGGCTGGTACAGAGCCTGGAGGCAGAGGTGAGTCAGCAACTTAGACAGCCAAGAGTGGAGAGCCAGACAGCAAACAGCAAGCCGGTGTATTCAGCTGCATAGATTCTAAACTCGGACTTTTTTGGAGGAAAAAAGTTAGCAAAAGTTGAGAAAATGTCCACACCAAACCTTTTTTTTTTTTCTTTTTTCATTTTCCCCTGTGGATATGTTACATTCTCACCACTTTCTCACTAATTCCTTTCAGATACCAATGGTGGTTTGATAACAGTGGTTTTACCGCAATGTCGTGGGCGTATTGTGTTTCTAAATTTGCTCTTCTGCATGTGGATTATGAGCCATTTCAGCCCAGAGGGTTCAGTGCCACACACACATTCAGAAGATCCCACGACCAAAATAATAAAAAAAAATTCTGCTATTGTTCTTCAGGTTTCTAGTATTTACTCTCACCTCGTTCTCCGAGCACACTGATCTTGAGAATCTGCACGCAGGGGTGTTTACCGACTTGACTCCTGGTCTTACTTTTCAAATTTTATCCCATTTTATCCCATCAAAGTCCTCCGTTTTAATGAAATACACTGAAATACAATGAAATAAGAAGTCGTTGTCCTTCATCTGCACACATAGAACATACGCATAGAATAGAAGAGGATAAAAATATAAAATAGAGCATTACAAAGGGGTTAAAACCTTTTTTTAGGATGTTGCTGAGAAAAAAACTACTGGAAATAAAGTTTGAGATATTAAAACATGACTCTAATGTCATGTTTGTCTTCACTCTCATTATCTACATATATAAGAACACTGTATAGGCAGATTTATTTGCTTCATCACTAAGGTGAAGGACTGAAGACTAAAATTAGTTTTGATTATTAAATTTTGTACATTAACTTAGAAATACACTGAGATAGAGACCTCATTCGCAGAATATTGGAGTAAAATCGGTACCCTGTTGTTGTTGGCGTGGCTTTGAGTAAAGGGGAAAGATGTAGAGCTGTCCGTGCCATGTGTGAGGTCATTACCGAGCATATGGCTTCAGCGTTTTTCTGACATAATGTTTTATCTTGCCCAGGCAACAAAAAAAAAGAAAAAAAAAAATCCTGAGGCTTCTGGTGCTTTGTAAATGATTTGAGACCAGCCCAGCCCCTGATAACCACAGAGCTGCCTGTTGGCGGGTCACTGGCTCTCGTGAACAACTTCTCTCATCCGAGCCGCTGCTCTTGGACTCGGGCCACATCCTGCTGTTGGGCCGTCGTCGGCTCATAAAAGGCTCGTTTTTTTCCCCTTGCGTGGCACATAGCTGAATTAAAATCTATTAAGAATTGTGACAGGGCCATTAAGAAGACGGATGGTCAGAGGCCTCCGTGGGTTTGGCTTACGCTTTGTCAACCTCGAGTCAGGGGGCCCTTCCTTCACGACAAAAGCTTGCCCCCTGGCAGCCCCCTGCTGGGCATGTGGCTCTGACCTGGGGCTGTGTTTTTTTTTGTGCATGTGTGCAAGGATGACGAGTTATGCAGAGACAGCATCCATAGTGGTGGGTAGGGGGGCTGCCTGCAGAAACATTCAGGCCAAAGCCGAATGAGTTTGTACAGTAAGAAATGCAGGTTTGCAAGGTTTTGCAGTTGGCCAGTAACACCAGCAGGACAGCAACCAGGTCAGGACTCCTACAGTCACACACCACCGCACCTCTCCTGGGTTCAGGTTGGAGGACGAGGGGTGAGGGACAAGGGGGTGTGCGGAGACATGATGGATGGTAGGGAAAGAGCGCTCACAGCTCAGTGGGAGGAATTTATAGATCGAACAGAACAGTAAGTACTTGTCTGTGTCATCTCCTGGAGCGTGCGCGTAGGTGTGCGTGCGCGTTTGCACTCCCTCCTGTGCACGAGGTGATTCTCCCCGCTGTCTTCGGAGATGTGTGTTCGCTATCGGATATGTGCGAAATGTTTTGTCTGTAAGCACTCATTATTCAGGCCAAATGTGCAATACTTTGCTTTTCGTCTGCGCTCCCTCTTATGATATACGACGCGCACTCCCTTCCTCCCTGCTCGCTCTATTTGTAGCTGCCTGTTTTCTTCTCGGACTCAGGTGTGTTCGAGGAGACATGGCGCTGCTCAAGGTTTTCCACATCGATTTCTGCTGCGCTTGACAACATGTTTATTATTATTTTGTACAATATCATCAACCCTGGATAGAAACGAGTTCTGGGTAATGCAAGTGGAGCGAGGTCTTTGAATTAGAAACACCCTGTAGAATAAAATAAACCATCGCACCTCCATATATCTCAAACTACACCAGGAATTGTTATACTAGTGGCATCATAAAAATATGGACCAATATAGCTCCCATGAAGCCAATTCCTGACTGCATAAATATAATTCTTGATGCTCCTGAAGGGAATGGCATTGAGAAAAAAAATTCCCCAAAGAGATTTCGAATAATAAATGAGATAAGAAGAAATGCAGAAGGAACTGTTCTCTCTCACACACACATAAGGCTTTCAGGAGCTCATGCATGGCGGTCATCTATCACCCCTATTGACCAATTACTGTGCCAAGCTGGCCAGTTTCTAATGAGCTGCGAAAAAACACAATGGAATAAGAGTCGATATCAGGCAAATAAATTATTAAAGGGTGTCTCGAGGTTTTATTTGCTCGCTTGCGGTTACACTTGGCGCCGGTTGAAAGGAGTGGAGCTAAGAAAAGGGGGCGAGGCCGTGGCTTTTCAATTATCTGATTTTTATGAACTCTATTGTGGTCTGTAGCTGTTGCTGGTCTGGATGGATTAGCCTCTGTGTGTAATATATTTGAGGAGAGTTTAATCTGTTTTTCTTTGTTTTTAGGATTTTTTTTGTGTTTGGCTCGTGTTTGTCTCAAGGGTGATGGACATTTTCAAGCATTTAGAAAAACTTTTTCTAAGTTGGGTTCCAGGTGGAGGAAGAATTAAGAGCATTTATGTGAGTGAAGTAGCAGAACCACACTTTAAAAATTCTCTGTTACAAACCCTGCACTGTGAAACAGAAGTTTAAGCAAAAACCAGGTCATTCTGCAGAATATTCTGGGTGAGCGATAAAACATTGGATTACAAAACTACTTTATATTCTATTTTATGACCAGATCACTGCTTCTAGGTATAAAAATTCAAATTTTAAATATAGCTAGTGACTATAACAGATAACTAACTTTGTACTATTGAAAAAAAGTGAAAAAAAGGCTGTTAAAATTGTGTCCAACCAACAAACAAAAACCCAAAGATTCTACAAAGATTTCTATGTTATGTTACACAGTAAAGGAACAAATTCTTTACATGAGAAAGCTGGGACCAGTAAAGTTTTAGCATTTTTGTTGTATGTTTATGCTATTAATTAAGTGGTTAATCAGAAGAAAATTAATGTATTTTTAATAATAGGCTTTTAGTCAGAGCACTAAACAGTCTCTTGTTCCTGCTTTTCCAATAAAAGGATTAGCTCTTCTCTTGTTTCTTGTTTGAACATCTTTGCAAACTGACCATCTTTGGGTATTTGACTGTTGATTGGACAGAACAAGTCAGATAAAGACGTCATCTTGGGCTGTGATGGACATTTCCAACTACTTCCCAAGACTAAAGCTGTAACAAAAGAAAATAAAGATTAATTCTGTAAAAAAAAAACATAAATCAGTTGGAGCCCTGTCAGACCAAATTTGGAGAATAACAGCAACTTGACCTTTTTCATTCCATCTCAGTCCTTTTCCAAATCAGTCAACAAAATCTCACAATGTACACCTACTGCATCCAAACAGCTTGTGATGTATATACCAAGCATTTTCTAGCTCTGAAACAATTGCACCGTGCGCCCAAAAGTCCAATATTTACCTAATTATCTCCTGTATTTTCCTCACCAGCGATCCAGCAGTTGAGTGGGTAGTGCACACTTATCGACTGTACTGTGTGAACTGTGAACCCTGTGAAAAAATGTATCCAAGTAAACCCAAACATCACTGGGTGTACAATCCATTAGCATCCATCTGTTTCCCTGTATCTTGCCTTGTTTTCTCTTAACTTGTTTGCATTACCTTTGCAACGACAAGTGAACCGCTTAGATGTGGCACCTGCGTGTGTGTAACATTCAGATAGAAGATCAGCAAAGTATCCATCCAGATTAACCTCATCACACTGCTAATACACACCGGAGGGATCACTGTTAACAACTGCAACACCTATTCATGCTTCAAATGTCCCCTCAGGTGCAAAATGTACATCTCATTTGTTCTTTTTCTTTATCTTACAACACTTATCATCTTAAGAGTGTAATGCTGCTGAGCAGACTCACCATGGGATACACAGACAATCACAGACATCAGCATGTTTGGCTATTATCAAGGATGTTGGAGCTTATTTCCTCTAATTGCTCTTGTATTATACTAAAATTATTTTTTATAAAATATTAGTTCAGAACTCTTAGAAAGAAATCAACTACTTTTTATTCTCCTTTCTGTTATAGTTTTGTTATCAAAAGAAAAGACACCGAGTCAGGCAGGTAAAAGAACAAAAGGTAAGTTTCAATAATGTAAAGCCGAGATAGCAAGTAACAAAAACTAAGGGAACAAACTGAGGCAAATCTAAAACACCAGAGGAATACAAAAACTGAACAACAAACCAGGATGACATGGGTAGCAAACTCAGGATGAAGAACAGAGACAGACAGACTGACGAAGAGTGAAGGAGAATCACAAACTTCGATTCATTAGGGAGGAAAAGCTGAAAAGGGAAAAGTGACAGCTACCAACTTCCTGTCAACAATGAACAAGACAGAAAAGCACACAGACAGACAGACCGACAGAAATTGTAACAGAACATGACACATGAAGAGAAAACTTAAACCACAAACCATAAAAAAAAACACTTTCTGTTGTGTTTAGGGCTGAAACATTTCCTTTAAAAACTACAGTTGCATGATTTAGTGAAGCAAGTGCGTCAGAGTTTCACAAACACGCACAAAAGCATGACCCCCATCATGCACACACACACTGACCCTTCTCTTATCGATGCATAAAATGCAGAAAGCAAAAAATCCCACTGTGTTATTACAGCAGGTATATATTTAGGTTAAATTTGAATACAGTGAGGAGGACAGTTGTTATGTACAAATCAATGTACTTTAGCTAATCTAATGAGCTTACAGTGCGATATTAAGCTGTTTTAATTTAATTTTTGCATTTCATACAATCTTTTCTCTTAATTCCAGAATGTAATATGACTCTTAAGTGCACTTAATGGGTTTAGATTTGACAGAAAATATTATTGCATGCAATAAAAACATTAAATATGTTGATTTTTTGTTAAAAGGAAACCGGTTAGTTGTTCGTTTCAAAGACCTGTATTGTTTTCCTTGTTAAACATATTTTCCTTTATTAAGCCAAATTATTGCTTATCTTATTACTTGATAAATCTCTGTAATAATCAGCCGAATGCTAACAAGGGATAGTGAGCTCTGCTGTAATACCAAGAAAGCAAAAGTAAGTCTTTATTATGGTTAAATACAGCAGAACAGCAGTTAAAAGGGAAAAAAAGTGAGTTCCAATCTGTCCTCAGATGTCACTAATCCCGTCAAAGCAAGTATATTTTTCCATTGTGTTCAGGATATAAATAACTTGGACGTGAGTTGTATCCATTTAAGGTGGTTGGTTGAAAACTGTGAGGAGAAAAAAAAGGAGACAGATTATCATCCAAAGCGGTGTGACCTCTGGCAGTGCTCCTCTCTCACTATCTAACTGCCTTTAACTTTATTTGGCTGTCGACTTGAAAGAGTCTAGCTGGGCTGGCTGCTGCGACTGTGGACACACACACACACACACACACACTTACTCATACACACACTTGCTCAGAGATATCCTCCCATATGGCATCATTTAAAACTCCTGGCATCTAATGTTTGCGTTTATCGGGACAACAAAACCCACTCCTGGACCACAACGAAGAGGCCTGAAAAAAAAAGGTTCCCGTTTAATTTAGCAAACATGCTGACAATTTATTCCACCACTATTACTGCAGAGATAGGGGTTACTAGAGGTCATGGCCGGACTGGGCACTTGCTTATATTTAGCCCACACTTGTTTCTGTCCAAAGCCTTGATAGCGAAACCAGCCATTGCTCCCATTTGATACATGCATAGTGTTAGGTGCTTCAAGTTAATCCTCTGATAAGGAATTACTGCTCCCATTATGAATTAATAAGTGGATTAGTGTTGTAAAAGGCCCGTAAACAGGCGAGCTGCCTGCATAGCAGCATTAGCGAGGCTTTAGCGTTGATCCCTGCTAGTGAATATACATGAAAAACATGTGTCACATATTCATGTTAGAGGGTGAAAGAAGTACCTGAAGTTTAATTATTCAGCTAATTTAATTTATTATTCAGTGTCGTTGAAATATAGAGCAATTACTCATTCCAAGAGTTATCAGTTTATCAGGCGCAGGATCCTAAGACGCTGAATTTGTCTTGAATTTTGCGCTAGCTGTCAATTTGAAAGAGTAAGCGTCATTTGAGCTTAATTTTGGAACAAAATGACTCATGAACCGTTAATAAAAATTTTTGCCATTGCAGCCTGTTAGGTGTCCTCTCGTTAGCGGAGCACGGGGATCAGCAGTTAAATGAACGCAGACCTTGGCCGTGTTTTCTATGTATAGTGTGTGAGTGCATACCACCGGCCCCTTTTTGGACTTAGTATTCCCTGCAATTCCTGTTATTCACACCGCCTGCCAATGAATCCACACTTCTGGGACTCGACTCTGACCTGCAGAAAAGCAAACCCTGTGTGTGTGTGTGAGTGTGTGTGACAGACAGAAAGAGTGAGAGAGATTTTTGGGTGGTGTGGAGTTGAAGTGTGGGGGGAGGGGGTGGGGTAATGGAGGAGGTAATGTTGACGGTGATGGTGATGGTTATGACTTTGAGCAGAAATAGCTGGTCTGCGTGGCTCTGCCGAACAGACGGATGAGTGATTGTGCAAACGCCGAGGCACGGGCACGGCAGCGGTCGGCGCTCCCGAGAAAACAAGATCAAATCTTAACACACACACACACACACACACATTCACCCACACACACACACTTTTTTTTCCTCCTGTAATGGTGACCTGCTGTCGAGGTCAGCGGTGTTAGCGCTCAGCTCTGTGGACCCGGTCATAATAACAATAAAAAAAACAGCCTCTCGGAGCACGGCCTCCACCTCTGTGTGTGTGTGTGTGCGAGGGCAACTCGGTCTGGGTTTGCATGCGAATGTTAGTGTATGTGCTCCATTTAACCATCCTCCCCGCATCCGCCCCCCCCCTCCTCCCCCTGCTCTCCGCCTGCATCTGAGCTTGAACTCGCTGAGGGAAAATGGGAAACAATCAGAGGCAAATTGCCGTGCTGCCACTGCCCGCCGCACACAAGTGGAAGAGGGAAGTGCTGCGTGCTCTCACCGGGCGCTCACTGGCGGTTAGCGAACAGCAGCTCGCTGATGGATGTGGGGCAGAAATGATACACAGTGATAGCACTGCATCTGCTCCTGTCCTCTGAAAGATAGATTGAGAGCTAGCGCCGCGGTGCGAGTCGGAGACGATGCCTTTTTTTTTTTTTTTGCAAAGCATCTGGCGAAACAAGGCCGTGGAAATGTATTCATGACACCATTCAGGTTGACTGTTGCTCAGTTTAAAGCACTCCTGGAAATAGCCTGGAAAAAGACAGGCAGTCAAAACAATGCATGACTGCTGCCAACTCACTTGTAGCAGCGGTGCATTGTGTAACAAACACTCACTTCACACAGTTGTTTTCTATTTGCAACATAATGGAGTGAGAAAATAACTCTGGCAAACTGGCTGTCCAGGTTAAGAGCGGTCCAGTATGAAATCTGTTAGCAGCGATGATGAGTATCAACATTGTTTCGCAGGCGGAGAGATGCCACGTCAGCTCCCACCTAATGGAGAGGTGATGCACAAATGAACACAAACAGGCCAAAGGCTGAGGGAGTGAGTATACAGGTGTGTGTGTGTGTGAGCCAGGAGGAGTAGGGTTTTTATTATTTTGCTGATTGGCAATTTGGTGTCCAGTTTATGTTGAGCTCTGCTGTTCCAGGCCGAGCGGGTTCACCACGAGCTCACCAAGCACTGGCTAACAACTCTCTGCTGTCTGCCTGTTTCCCTTATCTCCACAGATAATGGAGAAAATCTGTCGGGCTGACAGTGACGAAGTAATGAGGTGGTTTATGCGTGTGTGTGCACATCTGTATTGGATGTATTCATAGGCATAAGCACGGCAGCTTGTGTTTATTTGCTTGTGTGTGTGTGCGAGAGAGAGAGCTTTCACGAGGATAATAAACACGAACACATGTGACAGAGTACATGCCTTTTCATTATATGGCTTTTCTGAGGCATTCAGAAGGATTCTTGTCTCTCGATTAAACATCACATTACTGTACTCCAGCTCTAAACAATAGCTGCGTTAAGTAACTCTGTCTTTCTTGCTAACTGCTGACAGGTAGCACCTGTCCTGCCCACTATGGCCAGATGGACAATGCCCCACTGCACCTGCCCCTCTTGGTGGCACTTCTCTCTTAGTGCCAAGCCTCAGCGCTGGCACCTGAACATGCACACACACAGTTGGAGCCCTTGGATAACCCCTTTCCCAACTTGGCATGACTCTGGCATAAAGCAATTGCAAGCATATACAGTAAATCAAGGGTGTGCGTTGGTTAAAAGAGGTGGAAGGGAAACAGCAAAGGCTTGTGTTATTCAACCAGAAAGGGGAACAATTTGCATTTTATTACTTGGTTTTATCTGCTGTATGTCAGGCCGGCAAGTAACGTGTCGTAGCCGGTTATTATGCCCTCACAAAGGATTCAGCGTTGTGTGCTGAACATTGTGTTTAGTTTTTCAGAGGCAGATGAGACAGACAGACAGTGTTGTGTTGTGATTTTATGCTGCCTTTGGAGTCAAAACCACAGCAATTCAGAATAGGACAATGTTTGAGGCATGAAATAAAGTTTCAGTCACCTAAAATACAGTTTCAAACAAGAAAAAAAGAGCATCCTTCACTTCCATTTCAAATATGTCATAACCACATATTTGAAATGATCTTTTCCTACCCCAACAACATTAAATCACTTACTTCAACTTACCCAGTTACTTTTTTTTCCAACTTAAAGAAGCATTTTGACATTTTAGGAAATGTGATTATTAATTTCAAGTCAAAAGTTAGACAGTATCGGAGCCTTACTAGCTGTTTTCCCTTGATTTGGACCTTTAAGCTAAGCTAAGCTAACCGGCTACAGGCTGTTTCTTCATACTCAACGAGCACAGATGAGAGTACTTATCTAATTTACAACCATGAATCAAAAAACAAAATTTCCAAAATACTGAACGATTTTACACACTTCCTTTAAAAGCTCCACCAGTCAGATGGTTTGGGCAGCCTCTATGTCTGTTAGGCAAAGGCCAGGGCAAAAAAACTCCAAATGCTCACCACTAGTCTTTGTTGTGAGCGTGCATTAACAGCTGAAGGCAACCACAAGTCTCTCATTCCCAGGTTGCGACAGCTGGACAGTAAAAGACATTTTAATAAGTCACACAAACAGTAGAACTGTTTAAGTGTTGTGTGTGTGTGTGTGTGTGGGGGGGGGGTGTGTGTGTGTGGTAGGGGTGTTTGCGGGGGGCACACAGACAGGTGGTGTGCAGAAACAGCAGCGGTAAAAACTAAAATGAGAACTTTGCAGGAGTCGCTCCGGTATCCCGCCAAGAGTTGGGGGGGAGCGGGAGGCCCCCCTGGAGGAAAGGCAAAAACACCTGTGTTTACTGTGGCTTCAAACGGAGAGAGAGAGAGAGAGAGAGAGAGAGAGAGAAACGGAGATAAAGAGAGAGAGAGAGAGAGAGAGAACAATATACAGAGAGACAAACTTGGCACTGAACACGCCGAAAGCTGGTCACACAAACCCTCCCCCCTCCTGTCCTCCCCCACTCGTCAGTAGGAGTGTGTTTGATTTGAATCTCCTGTCGTCCTCCCTCTCCCTAATCTGCTGAGCCTTTGATACCCCCCCCCCCCCGATGCTCGTGGGGGATCTGGATCTGAATGTGACAGGGTCCACACATGACGTGCTGATGTGCCGCCTGCCTTCCTCTACGGCCAAGCAGCACCGACGAGTTGAGAAAATTGAGGCTTTAGGGGGTTAAAATGATCAAAATAGACATTTATTGACATGAAAACAAATCTTATTGCTAAAACACTTACTTAACTTTCTCCTTTATGCATCGCTTGTGACTCACAGGATGCTCAAAAATGGCAATTGACAAAAAAAAACACTGGGTTTTAAAAAAACCAAGAAAATAAACCCTGGAGCCAGCCCAGGCCAGCTGCTGTGAAAATGATTTCAATAAAAATTATGGTTTCGTTTTGAGTGAGTCACTGCCACTGCCACTGCCACACACACACACACACACACACACACACACACACACACACACACACACACACACACACACACACACACA
>JAPZDY010000017.1:5214632-5227453 GCA_029783645.1 Ctenochaetus hawaiiensis
GGCAGTTCTTGGACTGATCAAGGTGGGGGGTTTCATCACTCAGAGGGACACACATTGACCCTCCCCGTAGCACACGGATGGTATCTCCTTTCTCACCACGTGACCTCGGTTAAAAGCGGAGCTGCTGAATCTCTGACCTGTGAATGACCTTTTGAATATCTGGCACCGATCCGAGATGCTTACACTTTGATGTATTAGCTTCCGTTAAATAATTAGCTCTGAGGTTGAACATGATTTGCAGCAGAAGGAGGGGGGGTATTAATGAATAGTTAAGCGTGAGCGTGGTATATCACAGCCCCTGACACTTTCCTCTACCTGTTTAAACGTTTGTTATGGGGCCACATTAAAGCAAAATTACATCCACAAGCTGAAACCATGAAATTCTTTATCGCTGTGAAAGGCAGAATATCCAGTCTGGAATCATTCAGGCACATTTACGCTGTAAATATGTTAGAAATCATGAATAAATGGAATGAACTGCAGTGAATAGGTATAGATTTGCACTCAGCGGGGGTCAAGGTGCTTCAATAGAACGAGGGCGCACACTTCCAGTGTCGTCTGCGGTCCATTCACATGTTAAAAGCCGAAGAGGTTCATTTCAAAATGAGGTGTCATTTGGAAACCGCGACCACTTATACACACGAGTGTCAGCACAAGATTGATTTAAATGATTTTGCCTTGTAAACTGATACTAAATAACACAAGGCCAGAGATAACTGGAATTTCAGCAGATGAATACTCTTCTTTTAATCAGGTAGAATGATGCTTTTATTTTAAAATAGCAGTGCAATAATGATAAAATATATGTCACTGAAATAAGAGCTTTAAAACATGCCATATTGCATATTTGCCCAATATTATTACTGTGAGTGTGAATCATTTTCTGTCTGAATATTTCACCTTGTGATAGACTGGTCACCCAGTGCATGCAGGGATAGATTCAAACCCTGCAGAGAACAAAAGACAAACAAGACAATAGCTTGCAAAATTAAAATTGTCTTTATTATCACATTCATCAATATCAACATGAGTCCTTCTGACTTGACACATTTGGACTTGAAATGACAACTGGAGTGAAAGCGCTGTTGTGTGTTTATTAAATTTCTCAGAAACATCAGTGACATATTAGCATACTTCCCAGCGTGCATGCTTCAACAATTAACAATTAAAACTCTACGGAGACCCTTTGTTTTTGTAGTTTTGCAGAAAGCATGAATGGAAAAAAAATGTTTTTGTTTTGTTTCTGTTCAGTATGACAACATGCTGATCATTATAAATATTAATTCTCCCCTCCATAGACTTTAGTGCCAGCATTGTTTGGAAGCATCTTGATGTGGTTTTATTATAAAAGTGGCTTCAACATTTGAAGCAATAAAGCCTATTTAAGTTTACTCAGCTTGTTTTCTGAAATCATTAAACTTAACCAATTAGTTTTTTACATTAAACCAAGTAGTAAAATGCTAATCATGAAGGAAAAACTCTCTATCACTGCAGGGTTTGCAGTGTTTGAGTGTTTCCTCCGGTTCATGGTGATCAGTCACACCTTCATCTGAGGTTTCTGGGTTTTAGTGTTTAGCAGACAGTTAAGCGTCCACCCTCCTCTTGTGCCAGTGTTAAAATTTCACACTTGGCTGCCCGTTCTTATCCTTTCAGGATAATGAGCGCGCTGCTCATAGCACTTATCTGTAAGTGACATTTTTATTGGAGGAATTAGTGTCAGATGCTGCTATCTATGGCCAGGGGAGTGAGACCTCCGTGACCCTGCGCGGAGAAAATCCTCCTCACTTCAGCTGAGCGTGAGTAAGATGTTTTTTCCCCTTCCTGCCTTCTGCTTCCTGCTCATCGCGGTTACTCCTTCATGTGAGAAACGCCGCTCCGCAGCCTTAAAAAAAAAAGAAAATCATCTGCAATCTGTCCGTTTTAAAAGAGCTTCTAGAGTCTGAATGTTTCTCAGCTTTGGAAAAAAAAGATGTTGATTTTTTTTTTTGATTTGTGTTCACAGATTTTTATAAACTTAAAAAAGTCTCCCCTCCGCCTGGTACAAGATGGAATAATATCACTGAGCTTCTTCTCCCTGCATGATCAGAACAGCTTTATTCTGCTCTAACCTTTGCACCAAAGGGTGAGACATTATGGAAGGCGAATTGGACGGCTTCAGTGTCTGTATTTTTTTTTTCCTTTTTTTAAGTTCAGGCGCTCAAATTCGTTATCTGTGCGTGAGATAAAACAAATCTTCTCGCAGAACATCACAAGGCAATTTAATTGATCTATTGAAGTCATTAAGCCGTGCAGCAATGAAGTCAAATTGTCATCAGGAGGAAAGTGGGCACTTGATGACCCCTGCATAATGGGGTAATGCCTGCGATTATGACAAACGAGGATGGACGTGGAGTTAACAGAACCACCACATCAAAACACACAAACAGCGGAGTCGGCTGCGCCTTCACATCTAAGTCAAGGCAGTTGCCAGAAATAGCCCTGATTGGGCCCTGAATAATTCAATGTCATTTTTTTTTTTTTCCCTCCTCCAAAAGGACTGTGGGAGCAATTGATGAGAGCAGATGAATATTTAATGAGTCGGAGTCTCTTGGACTAGCCGGGGCCCGGGATGACAAGCTCCGAGGATATCAAACAGAGAAGAGGAGCATGAGAAAAGGAGGTTGCGCAGTGAGGGGTAGCGCAAACACTGAGGGGAGATATGAGCCGAGATGCAGGCAGAAGCAGAAAGATCTTTGCATTACATCTACAAGCAGCCAGAGCTACGACTCTCTCTCTCTCCCGCGTTTAACTGCAGCGCCTGCTTAAAAGTTCAACACGAGTGTTTGATTGCCCTTGTGAAGAACTTTGATACTTTGCAATACCCTTTTTTTTTTCGCCTCGGTGTCACATTAATTATTAACTGATGGATGTTCTGTAATTGCATTAAATGTTTTCCAGTAAGAGGAAAGACTTTTTGAGGAGTTTCAGGCCAGCAGGGGAGAAAACTGTTTGCATTTCTTCAACTATTTTTTCTTTCAAATACGTACTGGTAATTTCCCCGGAGATGCAAAACTATGATACAGTGAGCTGCAATTTTACAGTGATAGGAGATGAAGCATCAGAGGTCCCAAGGGTGATGTGACCCCAATTGGTCAGAAAGTGGTGATATTATTGAGGTGAAATCTGCAGGCGCTGTGTTGAAGTGGAGGCTCATGTCGGCTGAAATCTCAGTGTTCAAAGGACAAACACGTATTTAACTTTTTGAAAATATATATATCAGGCTTTTTTTGTTCAAGTGGTTAACTGCTGAGGTAAAAAATGGTTTTGTCAGCTCTGTCAGAAAAGCTGTTCTGCTACCTGATGACCTGAGCGTAAAGAATCAGTTGCGTTATCATTAACTAGTACAGCATGTCAGAATGTTAAAAACTGAGGCCACTGACTCTAATAAGTGTAATAACTTCAAAACCCTGCTGTCTTTATCCTAAATCAAAAGCAAAGTGTTATATTGCCACATTAATCAGTGCATTTTTATAAAGAATTTCAAGTTTTAACGTAAATGAGTGTTTGCTGCTCATCTTGAGTACTGTTGACTTTAGCTGTAACGAAGTTTTTCGAACAACAAATTATTTTTAACTTTTTTTATGTTGTAATTGAGGTTAAATGTTAAAATCTATCAAAATAGGTACAAACAATTAATGCTGAGTGTTTCCTTTATTTAGTTAGAGTATACTACTGAATTGGCTGCATATGAGGCTGTTCTGAGTATCTACAATAGATTTCTTAACCATTGTGTAACTTTCAGTTTGTGACAAACTATTATCAAGCGAGAAAGTCTTGACTGGAATAAAAATTATAGAAATTATTGCCTCCTTAAGAGTGAATAGATTTGTGCCATTGAAGCTAAGGGTCAAAGTCAGTTTACTTGTCATAAGGACTAATGAAAACTGCTGCATGATGTTCTCTATGTGTCTAGAGTGGATTTGTAACTGTTGCATTATGGGAATTGTAGGTTACATGTGTGTTTGAAGCTTGACCCACATTTGGAAATTAAAGTGAGGATATCTCAGCCTCTGTTTCATTAATCTGTCTCTTGCAAATGGATGATTCCCAGTTCTGAACCACAACTTGAGCCAATGGAAGTTTGAATTTGGGTTCAGTCTCAGTTTCATAATTGTTAAACCTCCAGAAAATTAAATGATTCGAATTAACTTAACTGGTTGATTAATTAATTTACTGTTGTTTATTCTCTCCACGGACTAAATGCTTTTTTTAGGTTTTTGAGAGAAACTTAAATTAGTTTCGTCACCTTTGACCCCAACTGAAAAGGCAAGAATTGAGATTAAATATTCTGTCCGCAGATTGTTGATATTCATGTATATTCACTGCTGAGAACACTTTTTGAAAATGAACAATCGCAGACGGAAAGGTCACCGTTGTGCTGAAGTAGTGCATTATGGGAGTGGAATAATTGCTTTTCTCACATTAGTTCCTATTGTAATGAAATCTTGGCTGTGCCCGACACTGAATGACAGATTACGCCACGGTTCAATCACACAAGTGTGGGCGCTGGGGTGAAGGGGGGGGGGGTTGGAGAAGAGGGGTGGCAGAGTGTGTGGGTGTGTGTGTGTGTGTGGTGAGGGGGGGTCAATTGGCTTTTGTTGGGAAAAAAAAAAAAAAATAATAGCGTGGCTTTCCCAAGTCCCTGCATAAATCATTTGTATCATTTTCAGTCCTTTAAACTAACAGTGCCACTTTCATCGAGGGTTTGTGTCATTGCACTCTAATTGTTTTGAAGTGAGAGCTTTTGTCTGAAGACGGTGAATGAATAGAGCGTAATGATTTGTAATGTGGCATGTTTAAAGACACGTGGCGCTGCTGTGGAGCAGTTATTCAGCCGCCCTTTCTTCTTTCTTTCTGTCTGTCATGCCTCGTCTCCAAAGGTGTTTATATGCCTCTGAGTGTGTCTGTGTGTGTGTGCGATGCTCCCCATGCGCATCCACGTGCACTCGCACAAGTGCAGTTAAGCGCTTTTTCTTGGCGGCGCTCAGATCTTTGAAACCCAACTGTGTTAATCATGGTTTATGTGTGGGAGACATCAAACCTCCCTCTACTTCCCCTGCCTCACCCGCTGCGATGTACACACACCGAACTCACACAAACAGGCAAAACACACACATCTCTCAAGGGCACCTTCACCATGGCCCCCTTCATTTACAAGGCTGACCATGGGCGATCAGTTATCTAGCGCGGTTTCATTCTATTGGAGAGATGAATCACTTTATTCCACATAGACGTTTTTACAGGAAGTAGACAATATGTTTTCAGCCCCACATGACCACAGCGCCTCATCCTCTTATTGATTGGCCCCTTTTGCATATTTAGAGACTTCATTTGGGTCCGGAGGCTTTAAGGGTAAAAGATGAATACCACTACCTGATAAAGGCCACCCTGCTGGTGGATTTGACTTCAGAATAGCTCCACTCTTTTACCCGTGAGGGCGAAAGCTCCGTGTGGCCACACTTCCATCCAGAATAAAATGAACAGTCCAGTTGAGGGAGGTCCGTCTGTTGGTCTCCAGATAGAGTAAAGAATACAGCATAGCTCAATGAAAAGGTGAGCAAAGAGGTGACATAAATATTCAATTAATCTTCTTTACCAGTCACCCCCCCAGCTGGAAATCTTATCAACCTGGTGCGTGTTTCACTTTTCAGTGGTTTTATTGCTGAACAGATCTAAAGGGGATGTGTCATGTCATGCTAAATGTGAGGAAATTTTGTTAAAAGTGACGGTTTACCCTTTATGGTGTTAGGAGGAAGGTGCACGTGTGTGGCTGGGCTGTTAAGTGCTGATCTGAAGGTGTGAGGTTGAATTTTGTTTTCACGACAGAGGAACTAAGCACAAAAACTACATGTGCATTTTTCTGGACCACTATCAGGCAGAGATGCTTCTTAAATGTGATTTTTTTTGCTCTGGGGTTGCATATTTACAAAAGTGACTTTAGAAAAACCCATGGGCAATAATCTGCTGCTTTAACTCTCCTAGTTTTAAACTTTTCACCAGATTTTGGAACCTGGCTGCATGAATTTGTCCCCGTTCAGTCACAAGAGCTTTGGTGTGGTCCAACACTGATGCTCGGTGGTGCACAGCCAGTCCATCCCAAAGGTGCTGGACAGGGTTCAGGCCAAGCAGGTTCTTTCTCACCAAACTGGGACACAGATTTCATTATGGACCTGGCTGTGTGTGTGTGTGGGGAAGCTGCAGAAGTCTTTGAGTTTAAGTGGAAAAATCAACGCCTTTAATGGTTATAAAACGGACATAAATAAACATGAGTCATTGAAAGTGCTTGAATTTCTAAATTATGTGCAAGAATAGAAATGGATGTATTTTTAATATCTTTTTTTTCCCCTTTGGTTTTAGGCCACATTCTTCTGTTTGCATGTAGCTACTTCAGCTGCATCACGTCATGTTTCTCCTGTTATCCTTGTGCAACAGTAACATGTGTGCATAAGTGGGCTGAAATTGAGTGATGCAGGTTGAACAGCAGAAAGAGAGATAGCTATTGTTAAACCTGTAGCTCTGCCTGACACTGACATCTAGAGACTGATTTATTAAAGATCTGCAGGAATTCTTATGTCATCTTTTGTCCTTAAAGTTGAGTGAATTTGGCCTCCTCTCTAATCTGTTGCCACAAAATTAGAATCATAGTCCAAAACCACTAAAACCAGCCTAAAACACAAAGCACACCAACATACAATGGCATGGTGGGTGTCCACATATGTTTGTCAACTCATTTTACACCCTTTGGCCCAAAGAGGGCACTCTTCATGAAACTGCACAAAGCATTGCTGCTCTGAAATTACTGAAACTTGGATGCAAACAGGAAGAGCTTGACCTAAAGCGGCACATATCGTCTCGCACGTTACGTTGCACTTGTAGAGCCTTTGTCTCTGGAAACGCTCAGCCTCGCTGCACTAACAAATGTTTCAGGTCCACTGGCTTCTCTTCTTTTGTTCCGCTTGCCCGTGCACACTGATGGCAGCCTCGAACAAACATATTTGTCTGGACGTCTGTGGAGGTAGCCTCATCCATGTGGAACCTTCTCCAAGCCCGCTTTCACTGTTTACACAAGTCTGACCTTTATGCTAATTACTTTTATGATGATAAAGAGACCAAGATGATGAGAAGGAGAGGGAGAACGGCTCTGCACACCCTTGCAAACACACACACGCACACACAGACGCAGTTAGGCTCACCCTTTCTTTATGCTGATCACAGCTTTCACAATGAGACAAACTGTGATAACGCCGTTTATGCAGCAGGGAGATCCATAGCAATTATGCTTGGAGGGCATTTCTCTTCCGGCGCAGGGTGGCGAGTATTGCTTCTCCCATTCATGCAGACGTTTACTGACTATACACACACACACGCACACACACTGTTTAGAAATTCACAGCTCCTCTTGGGAGGTTTATAGGGCAAGGGTGTGTCCTCGAATCCCTGTTGGGGTGCATTTAGTTAAGAGAGAGTGAGTGAGACAGAAGAAATTTATCCAGAAAACAGAGATTACAGCTAAAAAAGAAAAAAGCTGCACAAACTATCTCCAAAAAATGCATTCATTTAGCTGTGTATAGACTGCCTGAGGAATATGTGCTTTTATTGTGGAATACTTAATTAGAAAAAGCTACATTTTTTTCCCCCAACAGTTAGTCTAGGGAAATAGTTAGCATAGAGAAAGGATAGAGGTTTGTTCAGAAAGAGAGTTTTGGTGAGAAAATTAGCCAGAAATGATCAGATTTACCTGAAAATCTCTGAATCTTTTAATCCCACAATTATGGTATTTGTAGACAAGGAGAGCAGTTTTCTGGGGGGGGATTTGAAGGGGATGTCCCCACATACATGATGTCATGTCTAAAAGGCTTTGTTAGGTATTAAAAGCAACCAAGATGTTTTAAAGAAAGCCTCCTAAAACAGAGCATTTAAGCTAAACATCTGCTGTCAGATTGCTACAGAAACCAAAGCTTATTTTCCACTTGTGAGCTGTAGGCAAGTGGGTTACTGATGAAAGAATGATAGCTGGTGTATTATTTTCTCCCGTTCCCCCCTGTCTGGGGGTACACATTACCTTCTTATTCACACCAGAGCTGCTTCACAATGGAAAACAAACACGGCTGGGTTCTGAAGACAACATCATTTTTATTTTAAGACTGTGCCTTGCCAGCTATTCCCCGTCTGAGGTAAACTTTCAGCTGCGTGACACTTTGCCGAGGTGAAGCACAGTCTTTCCTCCCTCCTGCATGTACGTGCGAGTCAGTGTTCAGAGGAAAATCAATGTTTGATGCAGGAAAGAGCACATTTGTTTCTGAATGTTGTCAGAATCAAGGAAATTACGCCGGCCTGTCAATGAAAACAGAAATTTTGATTAATAATGTACTTTATGGAGTCATAAATACACTAATAACTCTGCTACACACACACATTTATTAGTGTTTATCCATCAGGACACTAGTGAGCGTTCTCAGTGCTTATGTCTACTAATCCCCTGTCCCTAAGGGCCACAGTTGATGAAGATCGACGCATCACACTACCCCCCTGTCTCTTAACTCTCTCTCTCTCACACACACACACTCACACCCCTCGCTCTCCTCTTCATCCACTGCCTTGGTGCGCAGTCACGCCTGCTGCAGAGTAAGCTTTGTGTGTGTGTGTGTGTGTCAGAGGAAAGAGAAGAAAAAGATGAGATAGTCTTTTGATCACAGGATGCATTCTGCCTGCTGTTTCTCCTCGAGCCCACATCAACAGCTGAGGCGGTTGTTGTCTGAAGGACACCAGATTAGAAGTTTGCATCGTAATAATGGGGCGAAAAAAGTAACAGCGTTGCCTTCAGGGTGATGGACAGACACATGATTTATTTACAGATGATCAAGGTTCAGTTCCCCAATTGCAACGGAGTTCTCTGCTGTCAGTCAAGTTTTAATATTCCAGAAAAGTTTCTCTTTGTCTATTATAACATAGAACTATTTTCTATCTTTCTACAGCAAATTCTGAACAATGCTGTTTTCCACAGTAGGTTTCCTGTAGTTTTTTTTGAGGAATATGGTGGAGCAATTTCAATATTGCGCCATATTTTATATTCAAACAAAGCTGTTACTGTACTGTTAAAGTTTACCTGCAAAACACAAAACAACACAAAAAGGACGGGGGCTGCAGGGTCCTCTGGCAGGTGATTGACCGGTATTGAAACACTAAAATGACTTTTAGCGGTCGAAGCCCACATGTGATTTCATTACAGACCTTTCTGCCATTAATTAACCTAATTATTTAATTAATTATTGAATAAAATTGATTGCAAATTACAGTTTCTCAACTGTCCAATCAGGAGAGCCTGAACTAACTGTTATTGATTTGCGAGCTGTTCGTTTTCATGGTTTTCTCTCGATCCACTGATCCTGTGATATTATAATGATATTTGTTTTCGGCTCTAGCTTAGAAATTCTAGTTAAACCGTTAGCTTGTGACAATCTGTCTGATTATCTGACAGTTCCTGTCTTTTTACTGTCATATACCATATCTAACAAGTCATATCTTATGTCATTTGAATGCATTTGTAATATATTACCTCATTTACAAACGTATCTGTCTCAGTCAATCAAATAGATTTTCATCTGCAATCGAGCCAGTTCTTTTGTTAAGAGACATCTAGTGATTGAAATGAGATGTCGTCCTTTAAGTCAAATATTATAACAATGTTCCTCAGGTCAAAATAATAAGAAAATATCCTTTAGACACTTTATCTAATGATCACTCAAGACACAAGTATGATTGCAGTTTGTGTTGTTGTACAACTTTCCTCACATCGGATGGATTAGTCTTCCCCCGTATTTGAGTCCATCATCCATAATTTACATCTCAGGATGCACAGTTGCCTCATTTTGCCACCTCATGTGTTTACTCCGTCCCCTCCGCTGCGGCGTTTGGCAGCTGCTCGCACCCCCTCCCCTCCAACCCCCCCAATCCATAAATCTCGGGCCGGCTGTCTCAGATTGATGCTGAGTGCACCACTCCCAGATGTGGTTATTCGTGCCTCTGCAGTTATTTTGTTTGGGAAACTGAGTTAATTAGAGGCAGCAACAGCAGTAGAGTGTGCGTGTGTGTGTATCGATAGTGGCTCCATCTGTACGCTGCCTCATAAATGCTAAGAGTGTGGGGGGGGGGAGTGTATCTCTGTCTGCATTTCTGCATCAGCGTCTGTTAAAATAACACCAGAGATGGACCCTCTATATTTTTGATAAGTTCAATGGCGACCTCTTTCATCTCTCCTCACTTATCTCCCTCTCTCTCTCTCTCTTTTTCTCCTTTGCTCTCCCTCTCTCCCTTTCATTGGCGTCCAGCACATTGATGTTACAGATATGAAAACCTATCCGGCGACAATCCGCCTGATCTCCTGGCTGATATATCAGAAGCAGCGCCTCTCTTGTCTGATTCCAACGGCAATAAAAGACAATATTCTCTTAACATGCCCACAGATACTGCAGTTTCTCTCCCTTCATATGATATTTGACAGATAAAACCAATCTTTATTCTCATAAAATGAACGCTAAGAAAGAATGAGTTTTTACCCAGCAATTCCTCCTCAGCGGCTGCAGAGTACACAGTGCCATCTAATGAAGGTTTTGTATATTTTCTGAAATGAATGTGCCCAACTAACCGTGCACGCTTAAGTCTAGAGTTGGCCTGTCCAATTTTGCTGAAGAAGATGCAGCTAACCAACCATTCAGCGCACATTACGGCCAAACTTAGAGCTGTGCATGCTTTGAAATCCTTACACCCTGCTGGTCAGTGACAGGCAACATGTGACCAGCATTTTCTCTGCTTTTTAGAAGTAGGATCAGGTAAATGGGATATGTCTAATACCCGGTGTCTTGGCTGTCCTTTGAGCTTGCTGGTATCCCTTTCTCTATGCCTTTATAGATGCAGGAACAATACTCAATAGCTCCAGCTAATGAAGCATCAATCTCTCCAGGTAACTACGCTCCAGGAAATCCTGTTTTTGTGCAACTGGCTAATTGGGCAGAGACCTGCTGGTCAAAAGCCTTGCAGTGGGTTTCAATTCAGGGGCGGGCAAGAGGCTATAGGACTGAATCCACATCTCCGTCAGCTTCCTAATCACCAGCTAAAGGAGAATGGAAATTTGCCCTCTGGCGGGAAATAAGACCAAAGTACCTGCCATGCCTTCGTTAGCTGTCTTTCTTTGCCCGGGCTGATGAAATCGAGGTCTGAATTTACTAATGAGAAATCAATGAGTGCACGGCAAGAACCCCGAGGCTCCAGTGCTCCTGCGGTGTCATTCTTTCTGTTCCCCCCCCCCACACACACACACACACACACACACACACACACACACACACACACACACACACACACAGCCTCTCTGTTCCTGTCTTGCTCACTTTATCCCGCTTTCCCCTCTCACTTTCGCCTCGACTGCATGGCGGCTCTTTGACATATTTTTCAGAATTTACTCTCTTTTTTTTTGCGATAAACATCATATGTCTTCCTTTGAAATAAAGATCAGAGTGGCTTATTTACTTTTCTGGCCTATTTTTTTGCTGCAGAAAGCCAGAGCTTTGAGGAAGTGTGTGTGTGTGCGCGTGTGTTTGTTGCATGTGTGTGTATATGTGTGCTGTGGAAGTGGTGTTTCAACCATGCGTGAACGCTCTGAGTGTCTGAGCATCGCTGTGATGGTGATCCCGCTATCTGCACCCTGCACTGTATCTGTAAACTAACAGACACCTTTTTTATTTTTTTGAAAGAAAATTGCTTTTACCGAAACAAATCACTCAACTGACAGGAAGGGACTGTCAAATGAAAACTCTTTTAGAAATGCTGTTATTTAGCGCACGAGGCCTGAATGTGTCACAAACTACAACCAGCCTCAAGTTTGGTTTCCACTTCTGTTGTTAAATTGTGCAAAACCGCACCAAAAAAGCAGTCGTTTGATGGATTTGAGTTGCTTTCTCGCAACAATAGTCAAGTAAAGACGCAAAATAGCTTCAGGTTGGTGAACAAATTTCATACTCACACTGTATTTACACCTCACGCCACAACAGCAGCTGCGAGTTTCACCCTTTAGGGATATTAATTATGAATACCGTGACACTGGCATGACAATCACTCTTTTTCTCTCTCTTCTCTCCTCTAGGTAAGCCATGCATCCCCCATTTCCTCTCTCCTAGACTGGTTACAGAAGGGCCCCTGCAGTAGTCATGAGTAATGTATGGCTTATTCATTGTGACTCATCCTATTTATGTATGACCGTCATATGGTAGATATGGTATATGCCATAATTCATGAAACGCTGTGGGTTATTCAGTGCGGTTATGGTCTCATGAAGTTGATTGGAATGCAAATTTGATCATTATTTGCTGAGTGAGAGATAAAAAGGGGGGGAAAACAACAGGGAGGGGGTGTAATAGTTGCTGATTTGTTGACTGCACACAATCCACTTGCATGCTTAAATATGGTTTGTTTGCAGATTTGGGCGCATTAGCATTGTTGATATCCAGTCCTGCATTTCTTCAAGAGAGGAAGTCATTGTTGTCTTCTTCAGTACCTCATTAAAACCTCATCAATCATCCTGAAACCTCTCAGATATTTTTTGTGACCTTTTTGATGAGGTACAACCCTACAACCATTTCTGACCCATTTTACAGTTCAAAACTAGCTTCACCTCAAGTAGCTGCAACAGTTAAATGCAGCTGGTACATGAATGCATATAGGAATAAAATAGTTAACAATGTACAAAAGAAAACGTACATTTACTTTTGATTTTGAGGTAATTTTTC
>JAPZDY010000017.1:5232371-5247103 GCA_029783645.1 Ctenochaetus hawaiiensis
GCCGAGATGGCCCCCTTAAATCAACGTTCGGGGGGGGGGGTAAGAGACACAGAAAGACTTTGCCTGTGGCAGAAAGGCTGTGTAGAGATAGTGGTGGATGAGATTTGGAGACTGTCACTGATGTCCAACACAAGCTGTCCCACATCTCTGAGAATTATGATGTATTCGTTTTTTACATAGAAAAAAATCAAGCAAAAGTCAATATCTCATTTTGTTTTCAACACAATTTTTTGCCTTTCATAATATCTCTGTAATGAATCAATCAATGCTGCACTTTTATTTTGCCAAAAATCATTCGGAAATGTAACATTTTAAAGGTTAAACTTGTTTTGCAAGTTCACATTTTATGGTCGAATGTGCAGTTTTTGATGTTATTGCACCAGCGTGTCCTCACCTGACTTTTAGGTTCAATTCTATCTGACCGGCACAATATTGTACAACTAAAGGACTAAGTCTGCTGTCTGCTTTCAACTCCATACAAGTGTTCTGATCTGTCACTTCTATCAGTAACATTTTCTGATCTGTCATTCCGTGGTTACGGACAAAAAGTAGTCTCTCATATTGTATAACTTCTTTTCATTTTGATTTTTTTTTATCATGGGGGCAATAGCAATAAGCTGTGCTATACCGCTGCATTTATAGCACAGCCAGTTTGCTTTGCTTGTCTGTAGATGAGCTTTATACAGTTTCATTTAAATGAGGCTTCTGCACTGAGACAGTGTCGCTGCTGAAGCGGAAGATACTGAATATAAAGTGAGGATGAGCCATCTTTAACACCCATAACTGTTCCAACAACTTTTGCTGTTATGGATTTTAACATAATCCAATAAGACTGTATGCACCTATTAAACACTTCCAACTGCACGTACATCGTAGATGACTTTATAATGTCAGTGCAAAACTTCTACTGTTTGTGTTTCAAACGTTTTTAGAAAAGATGTGCAGGTTTTTTGTGTCATCTGTCATGGAGCATAACCATAATAATAACTTACTTTGGAGTGTTTTACTGTGCACCTTCATCAAAGAGGACATTTGTGATGTACAGATGAAGGGCTGCTATTGGTCTGAACATCTTGGAAGGTTTTTTAAACACAAAAATACTTGGTTTCCTCTGATCCATGGCCATAATCTTTTCCAAAAGTTAACCGAAACAGACCAAGTTGAAAGGGGATTTGATACAAACAGTCACTTGACTTCCTCCCAAGAGAAGTCTTTGGCACTGTATCGATTTCTTTCTCTTTCTTATGGGCAACACTCACAAGTCAGACACGTTAAATGTTTTTCATAAACCTTCTGCCACTCTCACGTTTGCTGTAAGTTTAAAGTCGGACCAATATGAGCCGACAATAACAAACAATGGCATTTTCCCAATATTCATAGCCACCTTACTTGTCATACTGAAGGCCTGTTTGTGCACTTCAGTGACGGGTAATTTGTTAAGGTGATGACTCATTGTTGGTTTATTAGTTTCCAAAAGTTTGTCTCCAAGAGTCCTCGGAGGTTTGCTTTTATAATGAAGGATACAGAGGTAGAACTGTCTTCTCTTGACTGGTTTTGCAATATCTCAAATGCAAAGGTAGAATTTGCATAGCAGTCAGACGGAGATAAGGGCAGCGTCAGTCTTTGGGAGGACTTGGCTTAATGGCAACTTCTCCTCCCCTTGTCGTCTCCTCTTCATCCCCCCTCCTCTCCTGTCCTCACCGCTTTGGCATGGCGTCCCAGCGGACCTGCACAAGGTCCGCTCATAAAAGAACAAGTGTATCTTTGACAGCCACACACGCCGAACAAAGACACACAAACGTGCACACACATACGCTCAGGCATACACTTGTCACAATAGTCTCACTTGATACAATCCCCAGATACGACCAACAGATACCGAGAATGTTTTTTTCTTTTCTTTTTTTAATCTAGTCCCCAAAAAAAACACACACACACCTGACACACACTCTCTTACAGGAAAACCAGGCTTATCATATCAGTAGCCTCTAGAGCCAAATCCACTCGAGCATATCTGAATGAAAGTGCAAGAGGCCCAAAAATAAACGCTCTAATGTGCCAGGATGCAGTGCCTCTTCATATATGAGCCTGTGTATCACTAGTTAAAATGCTTGGCTGCCGCCCAGTGACGATGGGTGACCGCCGCGTGGCTTTCGGCTGTGTTTGTGCAGTAACTTCACATCTCCAGTCCTGGGAGATTGATGAAGGAGGGAACGAAGGAAAGGAAGGAGGAATGCCTGTCCTCTCGCTCATTTTCCCATCCTACCCCATCCTACCCCTCCACCACCTCCACCACCTTTTTTTTTTGTTGTTGTCATATCTCCCTCACGTCTCCACAGGCAAACTGCAGAGTGATGATCTTCCTCTTTTCTTTTTTTTCTTTCTCCCCTCTCCCTCTGTCTTCGCCTCCTCCGCTCCCCAACAGCAGAGGTATTCATGCGCCACATAATTGCTGCCTTTCTCTCCCCCGCTCTACCCCCCCACCCCACCCCCCTCCTTTTTGCAAGGTCACTCCTCTCCCATTGTGTTACCTCCCAAGTCACTCTCAAAAGGCTCATTCAGATCAGTTATGGGGCTTTTGTAAATATTTAGTGCGGGCATTCGCCGTGCAACACATCATTTTCACTCGCTGTATAATTCACTCGAAGATTACTGTGCAGTCGGATTGCGTCCTTGATGCCGAGACGCAGCAGAGCTGTTATTGTCCAACGCCTCAGTCACATAAATACATTAAAAAGCGTTGCTCTCTTGTTGATACCTTGTAATTTTGAATAAGAGAATTAAATACTTCCATCCCATTGTTGCATGACTATAATCATTCAAGCTGAGATTTGTAAGTTAGTCCTGTTTTTTTGCAAGGTCACCTTTTTTGTCAAAAAAAAAAAATCATAAATGGAACAAATGTAACAGTTTAAATTGTAATAATACTTGAGAAAATGTCCATTTAAATAGAGTACAGTATGAAAAGGGCCTGAGCTCTTTGCTTCGAATTCTGTGTAGTACTGAAGGCTTGTGCTTTGTGTGTATGTTGGTGTATATGTAGTTCAGTGCTTTTTTTGGTCATTTTATTGTCATTTTTTTAATTAAAATGCAAATTTTTATCATTCATAATGTGAAAAATGCCAATATTTGCTGATTCCAGCTTCCCAGTCATGAGAATTTTAAGATGTTCGCTTTTTTTTTGAGAAGAGAAATTGGATGTTCAAGGAATTTCTGATTACTGTCGATAATTCTTTGTCATTTCCAAGGGAAAATGCTTGTTATTGTGATGGAAAAAAATGCTAGAATGTTTTAGTCTGACACTTCTGTGATGGAAGAACTTGCTGCATCTCTCTGTTTTTCTAATTATTGTGGGTTAATAAACTTGTGGTAAGAAAAGTTTGAGTCAAAGAAGCAATTTCCAGACTGAACAATTAATTAATTACAGAATCTGTAATGAAACTAATCAGCCATTGAAACTCTGTGTGCTTACTGAAGTATACTTACAACATTGTTTTTTTGAAAGTAAAAATATTAGATTCTTTAAGTATGTCAAGGCATTTAGACCATGTTTACTTGCTTAACTGTCTGGATGTTGCTTGCAAAAGTCACATTATCTCATGACGAACAATGTTCCTCATTATCATCACAACGAGCCTGATTAAACAACTCATGAACATTTAAAAAATTAAAATTTAACTGTGATCATGATGTGTTTCTGTAAAGAGCACAGCTGGAACGTCATTTATTGCAGACTACAAATAGAAAGCATTTCGTCTCCCCGTGTGTGGCCTCATGGGTATTTTGATGTGTGCTCCTTGCCACTGGCGTTATACAAGTTCACGGAGGCTCGATAAATGGCGTGGCAACCTGTTTCGAGCGGTGCGCTCTCAGCTGTTGCATGAGATTGGTTGATGGATAGATTTCACACTCTGGTGACTCACTCTTCATGTTGGTTTTACACCAGCTTTGGTGTTTTGTCAGGAAGCATAACAGGTGATTATTCCACTCGGCTTCCACAGGGAGAGAAAGGGAGGGCGGTGGCTGGTGGAAATACAGTGAGGGAAGCAGTGCTGAGAAGATGAAGACAGAGGACGTTTTATATGGGAAGAGAAGAAGAATATAGAGAAGCACACAAAGGAAACTGGGGTTTAGAGAGAAAATCAGGAACCATTGTAGGCTTCCATTGCTGTGGTGAAGAAAAACATCTCAGACCAGATTTTTCCTCTTAACTTTTGGGAAAAATCTCTTTTAAAATCATCTTTTGAGTCTTTTAGCTTCTGCCTGTGTCTGTCCTTCCATCCATGGTGACTTGTGCTGACTGCTCAGATTTTTTATGTTTCTTCCAAAACTATTCTTGCTGTTTAAAGCAATGTAAAATGCATCAGGCCTGCTTCTGGTGTTAATGACTTGATTACCAATTTAGACAAAGTGGGCAACTGCCAGCCCCCAGGTCCCAGAGCCCGAGGGGCCTCCAAGGGTCCAATTTTCCAGCATGTGAATTGGTTTTGGTAATTTGATTAATTGCAAACTTGCCAGAAATTTGCTGCACTATGCAGGTCCTGCGTAATTAGCATATGGTCTATGTCAAGCATTAAACTTAAAATTACCTGCCTCCACAGAAGCACATGAACATGTTAATCAGACCATGCATGTGTGCAGGAAAACCTTCAGTGACACTGGAGTGTTTGAACAGAATCTCCACAGTGCATCACAATATAAAACTAAGACACGTCGTCAATAAATGGCTTGTTCTAACAGCCATTTTGATAACTTTACATTTGTTTTAAGAAAAAAATGGCAAACATTTACTTGTTCACTTCTTCAAAATTAGGGTTTGCTACATTCTATGATTTTATCCAGAAAACAAAGGGATGTAAAGACATTATTGCTTTATATTATTGATTTACTGAAAGAAAAACAGTCCAATTAAGTGATAATAGAAATGGCAACTACCAGCCAGTTCTGTATTTTTTTTTTTTTAGTCATGTTTCCTTTTATTTGTACTTGTTAATCTTTACAGGCAGATAGTATTGATCTTGTTCTTGGTTGTATTCAAACCCATGACAGAATCTTAAAGAAACATTTTGCTTGTGTTTTCAAAGCTCCGCCTCCTCCTTCATCTGCCATCCTGAACCTTATTTCCTGTGAGAGACTTTGTCTCCTCACCTCGCGTCTGACCTCTCTAACCTTCCTGTTCCGTCGCTGCTACAGTCCTTCTGCGGCCGCTTCAGCCTCAAAGCAATTAGCCAAAGAACTGCGAGCGACCCACCGAAAAACCTCCCTGACCCCGTGGATTACTGGGGAAGAGGAGGGTATATCCAGACGTACAAGTGCCCGGCTCTTTGAGTGACGGGTGACGCAGGGTGCAGCGAGACGCGACGCCTGCAGTGGACTCACCCGTGTCATTAGTCGGTCCTCCCACAGGAGGAAGGCATGTTGGAGGAAGGCAAAGTGGCTGGAACTCTTATAATTGGCAGCAGATGATAGGTGGACGACTGCACTCTCACACACACACACACAGATTTAAAACTGCATATACACATGGTACCAGAAGAAAAGGTTGACAGCTATACACATGCACGTAAAGTTAAGGCATGCACACACACAGTGATATTTTCTAAGATATCTGCTCTGCTGTTTTTAGTCAAGGACACACACTCACAGACACACACACACACAGAATGAGTGACAGGGTCAGGCAGCTTTGTGCACAGTTGATGTGGGAAAGTTGTTTCTTCCAGTTCAGATCCTCCATATAAGGCTGGACTAGACTCACAGAGAGGAGCTGTTGCTCTCTCTGCTCCCACTGGACCCTTTTCTGCTTCTCTCTTTATCTCTCTCTCTCTTCCCAGCACTGTCTACCCCCCCCCCCCTTTACCTGTATTTCAGACTCATCCTCACAGCTCAACACACACACCTACAGTGTTCTATATATCTATGCATACGATGAGGTGATTCCATATGCTCGAGCGCTGTTTGCATTGATTTTTTTTCTCAATGCTTGACTGAAGCCAGTGTGCAGAGCCAATGGAGCGGCTCACTGCCGAGGGGTGAAACCCGAAAGGTGGGAGGGCAGTCTGCTGAGCTTTTAATTCATAGAGATGTCAAATCTCATTAGGCAGTCGCTAAATAATTCAAATTGCATTAAAAAAAATGCCGTACATATCAACATGTGAGCAAGAACAATATGGATGATACAACCACAGTTAATGCCCAGTCAGACCTGAGGTAGCACAATGAATCAGTCTGCACATTCATGCAAAAAGGGAGGTGTAGTGGCTCCAGTTGCTCGCAGTTGGTTTTATTTGAGGCCGACTAAATAAGAGGAGGAAAGTTTTATTGGCAGTGCATGTGATTTGGCAGAGCAGTGTTATTTAAAACTGGGTGGTGAAGCACATTTCATATGGTAGTTAGCTTTATTTTAGACTCTCCAGCTCTTTCGCTTGCATTTAAAATCAAATTTGGTCAACAGCGCAATTTAATCTTTAAGACACTTCAAATAAAAATGCATTATGTGAATATTCATTTTGCAACTAATTGGATTTCTTTAACCAAAACCAAAGTATTTAAGTTCTAGAAGTTAGCTCATTTTGCATGTCCATGCACATAAGTGCGCACAAGATCAGCATGCCATTTTAAAAATGTATACCCAAATGACAAGTGTGAGCTTAATTGACAATTTTCCAATTAATGGATCTTAGAATTTCCATATATTTTGTTCATAACTTAGCTCATGCAACTGTCTACATCTTTCCATTTCCCTCAGAGCTCCTAAAAGGTTGCATAAAATTCTACTTATTGCAGCAAACTCACTGCATCTTTGAAATTAATACATTTTCATTCTGGTATGAACAAGTCCCAAGTCCATATAAAGTCTGGTAGTCCAAAAAAGTAACTCCATCTAACAATTTTAAATTTAAGGCCTTCAGTACTCTGACATTTAAACCCCGTGAAATGAGAGGCAAGAGAAAATATCTTCCTTCAAACCTGTAGTTTAAATTTTTGTAGGTGATTTGTTGATAAAATTGGGCAAACAGTCTGTGCAATGAAAGCTGTTGCGTGTCGTCGTCCCGCTCGGTGATTGAGGCTTATCAAACAGGTGTTGGTAAATCTTGAAGGGCAGTCGGTTGGCTTAATGTGTGTGTCCCATATCTCTTCCCAGGAGCTGCACAAAAGCGAAAAACATCAACCTGCGAAGTGCAAGGGAAGTCTGTTGACTGTTGTTGATGCCGCTTTAGTTGTGGAAGCTGTCTGACAGACTGTGTTAGGCTGCAATGTCCAGTTCTCCCCAGTTTATTAAAGAAAATTGAATTTTGGCAGCAGCAGTGCACCAAGCGGACACTCCTACTTCCTGCTCTCAATCTATCCTCTTGTCAGTTTCTACTCTCAGCCTCTTTTCCCCGCTGTGTTTCCAGCGCAGATGGCTGCTGCAGACGGCGGCTTCGCTCTGTGTGTGCGCACAAGTGTGTGTCAGCGCCTGTATGTGTGTGAGGCCCACTGCAGACCAACTGTGCCGTAGTACGCACTCTCGCCCCCATCCAATGACCAAAAAAAAAAAAAAAAAGACACATGCACGTGCACAGAGATGTACACACTATGGCAAACCGGCAGGGGAAACCCTTGTTTATCTGTTCCATCAGTCTTGTCAGTGTTGTTAAGTCTCTGCTCTCATTGTAATTCAGTTCGGAGCTAGCTACTGCTATGTCATTCACACATACAGTACATGCTTGCACAGTCACACACACACACAAACACAAACACACTGCAGTTCTGTGAAATTCACTGCAAAGGATTTCCTTGGTGAGAAAACTGACAGGAGGCTTTTCCTGCAACACACTTGAACTACAAATAAAAATTGCATAGGGTGAATACAGTATGTTCAGTCGTGTGTGTGTGCTTGTGTGTGTGTGTTTAAAGCAAGAAAAACATTCTAGATCTTCTTAGATCTCCTTGATTATTTTTTAAAAAATAAAAAAAGGCTTTCAAAGGCTGTGAAGAATGAGGAGTCGGGAGTGTTTGAGCAGCGGATGTGTGGTCCCACTGGCAGCGTTGTCGCCTCTCCTCTCTCTTCAGCTGCCGTACACTCAGCGTCACCTCGGGGATGCTCTCACAAAGAGAGTGCCTAATGAATGTGGAAAATGAGAATACCAGTTTGATGAACTCTGTTACTCAATTAGTGCAATTAATTTTCCTGTGGCGCCGCTGAGTAAAATGGAGTCACGGATGATCGAGCCACTGTTTCGCTATCTTATTTTTAGGCAGCTGCCTGCGTGCATATGTGTTTGAGTGTGTGGTGCTGGCTGGGTGTGAGAGGAGCAGTGAGGGAGAGAGATTTTTTTTACAGGAGCCTCATTTTGTTTGTGAGCAGAAAAAGAAATTGTGTTCTTGCTTGTTCACCGCACAAGACTGGTTTTCGCCTTATCTCTTCTAAGCTAATACTGTTCACGTCTGATTTAGTCTGCAGTGAATTACAAATCCGTATGCATTGCGGGGATGTGGAGTCTCTATGAGAGCTTGATTCACTCTGATATTCTAAAAAATGAAGTGATATGAAGAAATGGAATAAAATGAAGCTTATTTAATATGATCTACGGAGAACTGGTTTCAAATAAGACAAAAATAACAGCATCTTGCATTGCAACTCATTGTATTATAAAGTCGTAACAGTGACATCTATTTAATATTATCAAAACATTTACTGTGCAATCAATTTGTGAAACACGTTATTGTGTTATTGGCTCAGGGACATGTTGTAACACTGTTGTAGGTAAACAGTTTATGTGCAAATGATTGCTTTCTGCTTATTATTGATGTTTTACACAGAATTGCATCTTTTTTGGAGTCGTGGTCATACATGCTGCATAGTATTCCACCTTGTGTGTGCACTTGCAAGTATTTGATTGCACAATATGTTAATGCTTGATGTTGCATTGCACAATAAAGTAGTAGAGCCACAGATTTAGCAGCTCCTGTTCCTAAAGTCTAAAGTCAAGCCAGTTCGCTAATGAACTGTTAGCTAATTTCATAACTGCTGGGCCACAAAGGCACCAACTGTTAAATTAATGCCAGTATTATGTGGTCAATCTTTGAGGTCAGGTTTCCCGAAACCAAATGTGAAAAAACAAAACATGTAAGCAAATGTCTTTTTATTATTACAGCCTCCTCAGTCTAAGACCCCATCTGCATCTGAACAGGGTTTTTTTGCTGAAGCCATTTGGCCAGACCAGCTTCTAGCCGCCCTCTCAGACCTGTTACCACGCAACCACGTCAAAGTGCCTGGCATAGGAGGGCCAACAGGCGGGCACCCGGCATGCCCGCAGATGGCAGGGCGGTCAGAACAGGCTGTGGGAATGGTACCCCTCACTGCTCGCACACATTCACACACGCACAGAGCTGTCGACTGTTGCTTTGTGTGCTAACAGCCAGGCAGGCTCAACTCCCACTCTGCTCTCCGACAGGCTAATTATTGTGACTCGTGTTGTAGCTGTTGGAAGACGTTGTTCTCTGGTCCGTGAGTTGTTCTGCAGGTAGATACAACAATGGATGTCAGGACTTTTCTTCATGTTTTTTTCTTTTTTCCTGTTTTCAATGTACCATTGATGCAGAAACTGTTAATTTATCACAAAAGGTTTAAAAATTACCTCGCAATCCAACACAGGTCTTCAACCTTGGTGGTATCACTTGCATTTAGAGTTAATTGTGAAAATCTCGGTAGACACTAAACTTAGTCAGTGGTATCTTAGATACTGGATGCAAAAGATGAGCGACTGTGTAATTGCATGGGGAGGCGCGCTCTGCAAAAGCAAACGCAAATTTAACAACCTTGTTTTATTTCTCATTTATGAGCGCTACATGAGCAGATCTCCACCCGCTTTTTCTCAAGCGACGATAACAATCGAGCCTGCAGGCGACTTAAACGCGGCTTTGAGTGACAGGTGGATGCTTTGCGACGCCAGTGCGGCCGCGGTTGGCAGGCAGCGGTGACAGTCGTCCTGCTGCCACACAAGCTGCTCATACTGGTGAAACTACAGGCGAGTCCAGGCTGGTCACTCCTCCCTGTCCCTCACTCCATCCATCTTTCCATCCATCCATCCTTCCGTCCATTCATCTTTCCCTCCCTCCTTGGCCTTCTTTGTCAGCAGCTCTTTTCTGTCTTATCTGCCTTTTCCTGATGCTTTTTTCTTCTCTTTTAAAAGCTATCCCGCTCTAATCTCATCTCCTTTCATTCTTCATTTACAGTCATTCCCCAACTTCCTCTCCTCTTTCTTCTTCCCACCTTCTCTTTTATTGAAAGGCATCAGAGAGAACCAGAAGATGTAGGAAGGCTCCTGCTAAATACACCTGACTTATCAGCTTTAGTCGACTGGTCACACCGGCTTTTGTGGTTTTGCACCAAATTCAATTCATTTGAATGGAATTGCTCCTGCTTTTGGGTGGAGTTCAGCTGAAACTGCCTTGCTTTGCAACGGGTGCAGTGTCCAGTTCGAAAAAGAGAAAATTTATCCCAAAGAAAGGAGGAAAGTAACTCAAAAGTTGAAAAAAACATGAAAGTCAGAGAGTTTGTGTGTATGTGTGGTCATCATAGAAGGGCTACAGCCTCTTTATGTGCTGGAAAATTGCAATGCAACTCATTTACAGCATCTCTTTAGCACCGGCTAATAGAATTAAGTCTAAAATGACGTCTAATTATGCTACAGACTCTTTCTGCCTGTGTTGTTGAGGTTTAACTATGTTGTACTCTACGCTTATTAAATCATTACAGTATCTGCATGTGTGTGTTTGCGTGTTTGCGTGTGTGCATGTGTGTGTGTCCATAGTTTTTTGAGTGTTGATGCCTGGCATTGAGATGAATGCTGCAGGTGTCTTTTTCTCTCCCCTGCTCCTCTGCTGCCCCCCAGGTCCTCTTCGCAACCCATCCATCCTGTGTGTGGGTATGAGTGTGTGTTTATGTATTCTGTGTCTGTGTGTGTGTGTGTGTGTGTGTGCGCTCAAGAGGCCTTCAGGTCTTGTACTTTATAGGTCTTGGCTTATCTATGTGATTTACAGTTCGACACTGTGAGCAAAAGAGTGGCAGACAAGCCACGCCATCGATCGACAGCCACCACACGGGGCTAGAGATGTGTGTGTGTCTGTCTATGTGTGTGTGTGTCAGACAGAATATTGCATTAGGGCAAACTTGGCTTCCGCTGCTCTGACTGTGTCCTAATTGTCGGGCTGGAAAACAGATGGCAAAGAATGCTACGTCTCCTCTTGGTTCCCTGGGTGTCTCTGACTTACACAGACACACAAACACACACACACACATACACCAACTCACACACACACACACAGAAAACTTTCCTACATATATTACAATTCTGCATTCCCCCACAAGAAATGATTTATGTTATGCAAAGTTATTGCATTGGACCTTTGTTTTTGGATGCAGGCTGTCAAATTCAGTATTTTCTGACTTTGCTTGTGTGTGTGTGTAAGCATGTGTGTGTTTGTGTGTGAGAGTGAAGGTCTGTTGAGGGACGTGGCACCCGTGGGTGGTGTTTTAGCTCAGTGTGAGTGAGGTATCAGTACACCGCCACATCACCGCAACGCCACAGGGTTGCAGCTTAACTCCCCAAACGCTACACACAGTATCTCCCCATCTCTCCCAGAAACACACACACAGACACGCACACACACACCACACACACACACAGAACTGAACCCTCGTCATCTGGGAACCCTGCAGATCTTACGCTGCTATCTCTCCTGGAAGCTCATTTGCTAGCAGAGGTCTTTTGTTTGTCCTACACAGGTAGAAGATCTCGATGCACACTCCCACACAAACATATCTCTGTACATTCACCTCTGCAAAAGCCTCTTTGTAAAGAGCAATAAGTAAGAAATCATGGATTCGTTTTTGGACTTTTTAGCATATTCATTAGTTAAAAAGGCTTTCAGGCATTTGTTCACTCAAATAGAAAATCTCAGTAAAAAATTCTAAATTTTACATCTTTTGAAAACATCAAAATGACTAATATTTTAAACACACATTCACACACATTTTTTATTCCATCAGAGCATCATCATACGACAAAGTGGCATGTGTAGATACTTATGGCTGAAATATGGGATTGTGAAGTATATGTTTACTTTTTTATGAACATGAACGCATCACCTTTAGTGTGGGAATTCATCTTTTTTAAAGCTGCAACTTTCTCCAGCTTTCTAGGAGTTAAAAGGTGCCTCATATAGCCACCAAGGGAGAGAGAGTTATGGCACTAGATGGGACTTTTACCTTATTTTAAAAGCATATTTGTCTTTTAGCTTTCATAGATGGGATGTGTGAAGGTCCTTACAACGGCCTAAAAAGTCAATGCACACTTGCTAAAGCTGGATATAACAGACATCTGCAGCTTATTTAATGATGCTAATAACACATTTTTACATTGGAATCACTTTATAATTTTCTTAAGGGTGTAAACAATCATCCACTGGTACAAAGGTAAAATATGATGAAAGCTTAATTTTGTTATTTAAAGGGTTAAACATCAACCACAGTAAAAAAAAAAACTGTGTTAAATGTGTGTGTGTGTGTGTGTAAGTGACTGGTGCATGTACAATAATAGAAAACTATTGTGGCTTTTACTGATCACACAGTGTTTGTACAGGTTTGTGTGTTGTGTGCCAGTCTCTCTTCTTAGCCACGTTTGTATGTGCTTTTTTAAAAAATTTTACTTCTCTGTTTGCATTTGTACTCTGGGTTATAGCTGCGTGTGTGTGCGTGTGTGTGTGTGTGTGTGCACACCCTTGTCTGCATGTGTGTGTTTTGGCTGCCTACCACTGCCTTTAGTTTCAAAAGTGTTTCATTCAGAGCCAGATGAAATCCCTCCTGCCTCTATGGCAGCGATCAGACGGCATATCATGCAGTCGTCGCCGCAGGCTAACACACTCACACATACACAGGCACAGGTGGGTTTTACCCTCCGTGTGTGTGTGTGTGTGTGTAGTCAGTTATATGGCTGAGGAGCTCATTACACATCCCCAGTTCCCTTTGCTTTCAGAAGCGTCGTCTTCTCTCAGAGAAAAAGCATGTGGGAAGGACAGAAATACTAAAACAGACGGGAAAATACACAAGGACTGAAAGGGAATGAATGATAGCAGATATGAAATAAAACAGGCAGATAGAGTCATTACCTGCTTCCATGCAGAGCAGACAGGTAAGCTTGAAGGTTCCTTATTTCCCCAAATGAACCATAAGTAATCCCTAATGACTGTGCACCATTCAGGAAATTAAACAAACTTCTTTTTTTGGCAAATGTGTCTATCTAGTGGCTGGATTTATACAGAAAAAGGTGTCAAGGCTAACTGTTGTTGGTGTGTTTTGCAGTGGAGCAGATGTTCAGGCCTCACAAATCTTAAGAACACGTTATAGAGGTTTACTTTGCATGAAACTTCCTGTAAGGCCGAGGAGGTGATTTTAAAATGGCACAGCAAGGAAACTAAACGTTCATCTATACCTCTTTAACCAATCATAAAGTATGATCCACTTTCCCTCTTTTGGGGGAAAGTCAAATCAAATCAAGGGGTGACTGATATGTTTGTGGCCTCTGTAAAAGGGGTCTGCAGTAGAAAAGCTAGCACATATATTTTTCAGCATAGCCCCCTCCTACATTTACACAGTGATCCTGGAGCATAAAAACTTTTTTTTCCACTTCTCACCCTTTTGGATCTCCAGAAATTGGACCTTGCTTACTTGCAATTCAATTTCTCAAAACAGATATACCACAAAAGTTTTAAACTTCAAACTTTTGTATAAAAATTCAAAGAATTAAACTACATGTGCATGTAACAAAAGCTGTAAAACTCATCTTGTTTCTTAGGCCATGAACTTATCAATCACTCATTGTCTCTGTGTTGCACTGTGGTGTATTTCTTTAATTAAATCGAGTGCTGGACGTTGTGTGTGTGTGTGTTGAGGTGTAATTTAGCCCCTTTGTGTTTGATAAAGTGCTTGAGGTGCTTGAAGGAGTATTTTGGAATATGCATAATTACAACACAATGCTTTTGAGCATATGTTTGCCTGCGTGCGACCATTTGTGTGTGAGACTCTGACCTTGATATGCAATGACCAAACTGTTCATTTTTGTACTAATTAGTTTGTTTATCATCAGCTTTCAAGACCTCTCGCTCGCACACCTACGAACACACACTCCGGCAGCATTTACATATGTGTGAGTGGCTCACGAGTAATGGCCAGTGGCAGGTAGAGAGGTGATGGATTGCCTGATTAGTGGTCTGGCAGGGCTTTCCTCACAGATGGGCTGTTAGATGTGGGCATCTGGCTCTGACATGCACATACACACAGACTCACACACACTTTGCATAGATAGATACAGCGGGATACACACAAGCAGGCCTCTAAACCTACACGTGTACTTAGAAGCTCAAATAAAACTTTTCTCTTCTTTTGCCATCTGTCCCTTGTCTTCCCTTCTCTCCATCCCTCCCTTGTCCTCCCTCTGTCCTTCTTTCTCTCTGTTTGTGTCCCCGTGCTTTGCTCGTTAGTCAGTGTAATTACCAGGGAAGGGGAACAGATTAGGGCATTTACGCGCCAGGATGTTTACATGCGCGGACACACATGCTGCCCGTATCACCATGCAAGGGATTAAACACGCACACAAACACACAAACACACACACAAACAGACACTTTCTCGCCCACAGTCAGAGGGATAAAAACACACCAGTGCAGCTCAGGATGGAAAAGCAGTG
>JAPZDY010000017.1:5262099-5274470 GCA_029783645.1 Ctenochaetus hawaiiensis
TGCTTTCAAATTTCACCAATACTCTACAATACCTACTGAATCTATAAATAATCTTTACTGCTCTCAAATATGCATCTGAGTGTCAGCTGCTGAATGTGTACATCATTTTGTGTGTGTGAGAGTGTGTGTGTGTGTGTGTGAATGCTGTGTAGTTTTTCCACTTGTCCCCTGGGTTCTGCTAATTAAAACATCTCCTGTCTTAATTTCCCTCAGATTAAAATCACACACAAGCATCTCAGACAGCAGGACTCGTCGAACTCGGTTGCAGCTGCTGTAGTTTGACACAGTTTGTGTGTGTGTGTGTGTGTGTTTTTTTTTTTGCTGCCTGCCTCTGTGCTTGTATAATCTCACTCAGACATTAGCTTAGCGGACCAACTCTTCCACAAAGAGATTCAATGATTACAAGACTAACCCAGATACTTTAAAGACGCAGGAATCAAACGGCCTGAATATCGCAGCCTATTTGACATTTTTCCGATCAAATCTCCAAAAGCTGACATTTTCATGAACTTTTCCCCTGGATTCATGTATTTCACAATGTATAGTCGGCGCCCGGTGAGGTGTCGGAGTCAGACGCACTATCAAAAAGTCATCTGAAGATTTCTGCTGTTGACAGGTTTGCGCGACGAGCTGCCTCTCGATGGCGAACCCCATTAAAGGTGGCTGTTTCTGGCGTGAGGGCCTTCATTAAAACGAGAGTGCGGGCATGTGGATGCGGCCGTGTCATTAGCACCATGTTCTCCCTCGTCCATCAGCGCTCCTTTATGGCACATTTCACTCCCAACTAGGTCATTCAGGTTTTCTTGGCAGATGGAATAGCCTGAAACGTCGCGGAGGCATAAAGCAAGCAGGCGCGTAATGATGCTCGCAATGATGCTTTTGTACACAGACGCATAATAACACTTGGTCTTTTCTTTTTTTTTTTCTCCTTGCCTCATGTCAGAACAGAAAAACACATGCATGCTATTTCCTGTTCTTTTTTTGCTCAATGCTTGCAGTGCTGTCCTGCTCTCAAGCTAGCTTAGACAGGGGGGAAAAAACAGGCAACAACACATGGCTGCACTATTATCCCCCCCCCATCCACTCTGCTGTCAAACTTTCCTTCCCCGTACAGGCTGTGAAACGCAAACACACACCCACTGAGACAGGCATTCTCTCGGGGCGGAGCAGGGTAATCATGCCGCAGCACCTCCGGCAAGGCTAATTAAACCAGGACATCTGTGCCTTATTCCACATCTGGAGCAGGTGACGGCGTCGCCTGCAGGATCTTCCCTCTCCCTCCCCCCTTGTGCAGGACCATCTCGTTACTGCACGGCTAAACAATGACGACCGCAAGGGCGCACGCAGACCTCGCTCTTTGTCTTTTATCTTTCGTTAATAAACGGTGTCAGCGCAGGTTGATGGGGCGTTTAGACTTCCTTTTGTGCAGGAAGGGCAAGCCTCCTTGTGCCCATCTTTATTTTTTCAGCCAAAAGAAGAATATGTTAACTATTTCAACCCACAAGAGGATTAATTATCTCTGCAGTTATCTCTCCACTTTTGGTCTGTAGAGTAATTAAATTCTTGACATGATCAACAACCTCTTTCTGTTGGTCCCTGAGATAGAATTTTGAGAGGTGCAGCCATTCTTTTCCTTCCACTCGAGCTTCCTCCCTTTTCCCGGCTTTCCTCTGCTGAATTCTGACAGAAAAAGTAAAGCTTTCAAACCAAAAATCTCTTTAAAGACACATTCAAAGTCTCAATCGGGCCGGTGGGGATAGGTGAGGGTTTATCCAAGTGAATTCAAGTCAGACAGTGAGACGGGGTGGCGGGATTTGACGGCGCTGGGAGTTGAATCAAAGCCAGCTGGATCCTCGGAAGTCTTCAATTACGCCCTTCTCATGGGAAAAACGCAGAAAAGACTTCCGTGTCTTTATTTGCGCGCCCTCAAGAGGATGATTGTGTAAATAACATTGATGAAAAAGTCTTTATTTAAACCTATAAGGTCGTTCACAGCGGAGTCAGTCAAACTTCCCATAATCCCTCCCTTTTGATGTCTTTAACAGTCATCCTTAATCTGAATTCACACGCCCCGTGATTCCTCTGCATGCTCTGCATCACACTTTATTATCTCCCTTCTTTACTAAATTGTTATGGGATTTTCTATTCAAATTACTTCATATTTGGCTGATTCCTGGTGACCCTCTAGCCTTCACAGCATGTCCCTCGAGGCCCGCTGACATGCCCGTAACAAGGAGCTTATTGCAACGTTATTGCCCGAGCATCTAGAAGGTTCCAGGGGCCCGAGGGCACATGTGATGGCGCTGACAGGTCCCAGGGATCTGACTGTCACTGTCAGGAAGCCAGCGGGTCGGCTCGATGCAGTTGTCAAACGGCAGGCAGTGCAAACACCCGGCCATTTGTTAATAGATGCATATCATTCCCGAGCTTTCCCCGTTCATATGCAAACACGCCGGGTAAGGCATGCATGGCGGCTTGCTGTGCATGCATATGCAAAGTGAAATAACATAATGTTATTCTTGCTGCGTTCTGACAGGAACAAACACACAGACACGTATATTTTTATATATATATATATATATATATATATATATATATATAAACACACACGAACGCACACACACACACAACCTGGTGAGTCCTGTGGGAGCCCCTGACAGCTCTGCCCTGAGCTTCCAATCCGTCTCTGGGAGCTCCAAACACCCAGTGCAATTACTCTTTCTTGCTGACTGCACCTGCACAACATAATTGAGAAGGCTACTGGGGCTTTGTCACTTAAGGTAAAGATGTAAAAGAAAAAAAAGTGCCCTGGCTAAGCCGCAGAGGCGCAACATGGGGCTATTACACCTCAAACGGCGTGCACAATGTTTGGGTTCTTTGTGAGTTAGGATGCTTGTGGATCTGTGTGTGTCGTTTGCTTGAGGACACAGTGTTGGACCAGCAGGGCAAAGTGGAAATAAAAGGATCCACCACGATAACGTCTGCACTGAATATTCTGTGACGGATTCGTAAAGGCTGAATTCTTGCAAGACAATCCCGCCGAGATGGCACATCAGCCAGACTGAGGATATCAAATATTCATGCGCTGTCCGTCTTCTGAGTTTGGCGCTAATGGTTGGCGAGCCAGTTTTTAATGATCAGAGATTTAATTAAGCTCTGGTGGTGCGACTAGGACTGGCTCCGTGAGACCAGGGGATCCGGAGCATCCCCTGGTCCAACTTTAATGAAACCAGCAGAAGTTCTTTGTCTACAACCAGGAAATTGACTCGTATCTCATTATAGATCTTTTAATTTATTCTCCATGTCTTAAGAGGAAGTTCCAATTTAATAAAATCTAAAATCCAAAAACAATCTAAAATAGACTTTTTTAAACAGTTGCAGGTCATGAGTGTTTACTGCTCCCGCTGACGCCACAGTCCCTGATGAACGGTCTGGAAACGAACCGCCAGCGCTGCCATTTAACTTATCTGGCAAGCAATTACAAAGCCGAGGCTTTGAAATGAAGTTGACTGGTGGAAATGGCAGATCTCTGTGACAGCGGTTTCAGTAATCTGGCAACCATGCAGTTTTGCTTCCATTCCAGGCACCTCGATTTTGGAGCCAAATCTTTCAGTCCTTTTCCTCCCAGTTTTTCGCATGAGGGAGACAAGACAGAGAGAAATGGATCAATAACCAAACTAGGTGGAGGATGAGCTGGAGAGAGCAGGCCGAGCGAGTACAGCAGGCCTTCTGGGTATTTATTCATTTATTTGATAGTGTTTTATTTTGGTATTTGTTTAGATACAATTAGCATTTTTGAAAAATACCCTTGTTTGCCCTTTTAGCCGAGACTTGGAGAAACAGCTAGCTTGACTCAATCCAAAGGTAAAAGATATCCTTGGGGCCTGTGAAACCAAATATTGTTTTTACAATTATGAGATATATAATTAGTGGTTTTTGGAGGTGCTTCAACCTTTGGACAGAGCCAGAGAACTTTTGCTAAGTCTTTATAATAAGCTACGTTAGCCGTCACCTAGCTCATTTTTCCTCTGCAGACATAAGAGTGATAGTGATATGCTCCTCTAACTTTTTGCAAGAAAGTGTAAAGCATATTTGCAAAATGTCAAACAGTTCCTTTTAAAATATGCATACACTTCATAAAATATGCTTTTTACTGTTCCTGTTTCCCTGCTGAAACCATTGTTAAAACTCCCACCCAGGTATATTTATGCAGACTGGATGCCTGACAATAATGCTCCTTTCAATCTTGACTTGATCTGTCGCTCACTTTTTCTTTTCATCACTGAGCCCGGGCCTAATTTTCATGGATTTACATGCACCTTGAAAACCTAGAAGTCTGTTGAATTGCTAAGCAGACTATTTATGAGCCAAAATGAGAGCTATCATTATGTCCTCTGCGGAATCTTGACAACTTTTGCAACTTTTACAAATGAGTTTTCCTCCATTTTGCCGTTCTTTTCTTCTCCAGCCGCCTGTCTATACCTCCAGAAACCTCATCCTTCCATCAGACTTTGCTCTTTACATCCAGAACTCCTTCTTTTGCTCTTCTCTTCCATCGTCTCACTCACCCTCTCCCTCCTCCCACCAGCCCACCTGTGGAAATATCTAACTTTCATCTCCCTCGCTTATGTATTCCCCCTGAAGGCAGACTAAGCTCCTTCCCTATCTCCTCCCGCTCCCTCTTAGCCCTCTCTCATTCCACCCGGTCTTTCTTATTCTGTCTATCGCTTGTGTGCCAACTCACACAGAAGAGACAAACCTGCTCAGACACACACTCCCCTGTCATTTGTCAACACTGTCAGCTCAGATGGAAGGAAACTTCCCCACCTTCCTGCCTACCTACCGCCCACTTCTTAATGTCAGATCCCACCACAGCAGAGTCAGCAGTGCCTCGCTATCACCTCCGATATCAAGGAGAGCAGCCAGACATGCCGAGTCACACTCGTAAAAGCGATGGGAAACTGTCACATCATGGGGGAATAAAGTCAAACTTGCCAGTTTCCTCAGCTGGGAGTCATCCTTAAATCAGATTCTTAATGAAAAAACTTGACTAATTAAATATAAACTCTTTTTAAAAAAAAAAGCATTTCAGACTACTTTGAAGAAAGTTAAAACTTTAAAAAATAAGACTCTGAAGGCTCCAGATCATAGAGGCTTATTTCTGGCATGTTTTTACACAAGAAAACGAACTAATCCTTGAAAACTCAACTCAAGCGCAGCACGTTGTGGCTTGTTTTGCATGTTGAGACATCTTGAAGCTTTTTGTTTGATCAAAGCATATGACAGATTTTTAGCTTTTTTCCAGTCCAGTTCCAATTACTACACAAGTTAAGACTTTTTTGAGCACAAAAAAAGGAGTAGAACAGCTCAGAGACGGCACAGCATGTGAAAATACTCACTGAGAAGTGTGGCATCAGTCAATCGAGGAATTAATTTGAAGAGTCAACCGTAAAGTTGGAACTTAGAGAGGGTTTTTGTTAAAAAAGCTCCAGGTTTCTTTCCTGTTTCTCTAGAGTTCATAACCTCGTATTTCTGCTGACTCAAACCTCGTCAGACATCCTCAAGCAAAGTCTTTGTGTCTCTCTTTGCTTTCTAGTCAAAAAAAAAAAAGTGAAATTAATTTAGATTTTGTTGCTTGGAGGGAGTTCTTCTACAAACGGTCTCATCTGAGACAAAAAATGAATGCCTGTGGTCATGTATGTTCACTAAGCCTTTTGTGAAAACATACATTAATTCCCTCTGACAAGAATAAAGCCTCAGTTGTTGAGAACCTGCTTTTGAGCTGCATTCCAGAAAAGATGTTAGGAAGGTGTAAAGGGGCAATTTACCTGTTTTTAGGCAGCAAGAAGTCAAAGTCAGGTCAAAGGATGCAATGCAGAATGAAAACTTGGTGATTGAAAGAAACTGTGTGAATTTATTCAAATACCGTACTTAAAGAAATAGCTCAATATTTTTAAAAAATGCACTAAAAAAGTGCATTTCTTGTAAGTTTCACCATTTCTTGATTTTGAGAGGTTTTGTCTGAAAAAATGGACACATTTCATCACAATCAACATTTTTTTTATTTCAGTTTTCTCAGCTTTGTCTATGAACAAATTATAGCCTTTTATATGTTTAACAACTGCATGATTTAGACTGAAACCCAGCCAAATTTAAGCATCATACATTGTGATAAATATTCACAATGAATAGTCATATTTCAGACATAATTGTTGGAAGAAAATGTCTCCAAAACTGCTGAACAGAAGCTTTCAAAGAGATATATTTTAGTCAAATAAGCATTGAGTTGTAATGCAGCACAGATCTTTGATTTATTATAGATAGTTTGCCCTCTTCGTCTTTGTAAAATAACAAGTTTATAAAAGTTCCTTGACCTGATTCTTGCCTGTATTTTGTAGGTGCAAACTTATACATTTATTTATGGCTTTCAGTTGCACTTTGCACTTGATGAGCATATGTTTTATTAAAAGACGGGCCAGACGGGATCGAGGTGTGCTGTCACTGTGTGTGTATGAAGCACAAAAGCTTGCTATTGTCTGATCTTCCATTGAAAAGTGCAGGAGATGCACCTTTTTTCTCTGAGTGAGGTGGAAAGAGGAGGAATCACTCCCGAGCTCCTGAATTCATTACGACCCCAATGAGCAATAACCAGCCCTCCGTTAGCACCGAGCGCAATAACCCGTTTAATTTCATAATTATCGATTCTTTTTGATGGCCGCCCCGAAAAGGTCAAGATAAGGTGTCTTTCTTCTTCTTCTTCTCTTTTTTAATCTTTGGCGAATGTGAGAGCTGTAAGAGGGAGGACTGACTCACACAGATGGGCTCTCCTGTCGGCTGATTGGCTGATGGAGCCACAAACAACACACACAGGCTTGTGGAGTACACATGTACCATACACACACGCCAAAAAAAAAATGCACATGCAAACACAACCTACAACACCAAGCTTGGAAACTATCTTACTCGCATTTTACAAGGATACTAGAACGCCCACAACTCACAAATACACACAGTCTTTTTATTTTGACCATAAAGACGCTTCCTTTAATGCCACATGCACAAATGATGCCCATAAACATATCAAAAATAGCCCTACATTTAAAAACACAGAGAGACGCACTGTTAGCCAAACATTTGCTTTCATGCCTGCATGTCAGATCATTTCATCGTCTGTTGCAGCAGCTCCTGTCTGTCTTTTGCTCAGTTCCCTCACAGCTCGCTGGCCTTTAAATGTCTTTTGAATGTCTTTTTGCTTTTGTCTTTTGTTTTTCTGATTTTTTTTCCCCCTCAGTTCTTGCTGCCCATTTGTCTTTTATTCTGCTATCTGTGGATAAAGAAATAGAGGCTTTTAAGACACTTTTGATCCGTCTGCACCTCTGACTGCTGTCATCTAAAGCTACTTATGAGGACTAAAAGGCAAAATCAAATCATTTTAGCCTATTAATGAATGTACAGTTAATCCAGTATGAAAATTGCGCGTAAAAAGATTTTTGAAACAGCCTTTTTAATGTAAAATACCAACTTAAAACAAGAAAAGAACAAATGACATGTTTGAGTATCAAAACCTTTTAAAATAAATCCAAACTGGAACTACAGTGAAACCACGAAATGACAATTGCGCGACACACATATTATCACACAATATACACTAATCGAAATTAGCCCACGTTATGTCCTGGCCCTCCATCACTCCCCCCCATCTTTCCTCACCCTGTCATACCCACAATTCCTGACTCATCAGACACTATTGTCATGCACCGTCCATCGGCGGCACACAGGGGCTAAATTATTGGCCCCTTTTTAATAAGGCTATGGATTGTTTGAGGAATGGCACCGGCACTGCTGTTGATTATATTGAAAGCCTGTTGTTTTATATCCTGCGAATGTCAGATTTCTGCTATTTACATCCCTCAACTCCTGCACGCCTGTGAATGGCTATTGATTTTGCCAGAGATGAATGGGAGTGGCCGCGTGGAATTAAAAACAAAAAAAAAAGACAAAAAGGGCTGAGAGGAGGAAGAGGAGGAGGGTGGGAGAGGCGGAGAGATTGAGGATTTCTCAGGAGTGAGGAGTTAAAGCAATAAAGGAAGATCGAGGAGTGTTTGACTTGGTTCAGTATCTTTAAATTGAAACTACTACAGCAGGAAAAAATCAAGCCATGTCACCAAACAGCGATCACTTGGATCGCACTTGACTTGGACGAGTTTAATAGCGACTCATCCTTGCAGGTTTCAGTGCCTCAGCTGGACGTCCATCTTGGCCAAATCTGGAAACAAAATAGTTCCATATTTCGCTGCTGGCACTGCTTGTTCACGCAGTTTATGATGGACTGGGATTCGTTTTAAGACTTGGCCGACTGTTTGATGCTGTTGCCATGTTTTCTGTCTGATTTTCTCCATTGAATTTTCGCGCCTACAGCCACAATCCATGGTCAAGAGCCAGGCTGAAGCTCTGTCTGTTCCAAACCTTCATCTTGCTCTTTTAAAAAGCAAAAGAAATGCCCCTCTCACACTGTTACACATCAGCTATCTGTGATGTTCAATGAGTTAATCTGAATGAAAGCCTGCTGTTTTGTCTGTGCCTCATCCCTGAGTTTTGTCTTCTGGTTTTTCCCAGAATATCTTCAAAGAAACTCCAAAGTCATTCTCTGCAGACTTTAGCGACTTAATGAAGACATTTGTTGGGACCAAGAGTCCATCCTTGACCTTGGAAACAGCAGATGGCAAAAAAATCTCACCACAAAGTCTGTTAGCAGCTGTTTTAGTCATGTCACATAATCTTACTGAGCGGATTAAATTTGTCCAGTTGTCATGGACTTGTTCAAATGTCCATTTTTCTGAACTTTTCAAGGACTTCCGTAAAGGTTTGTACTGATAATCAGAGGTGAGCTTGTGCTGTCTGATGAAAGGGGCAAAAATAGTAAAAAAAAAAAAGTCCTAACTGTGGTCAAAATCAATATTGTTTTATTATTTGACTGAGCTTTTAAGGATAAATTCTACTCCACTGAAATAAAAACACAGGAAACAATTCTTTATTTAACCCTTTAGCAGTACATATTCTCTGTTTGTGGGCCACTAGGGGGCACTTAATTGGTTTTATCTACCTCCAGGACATTCAAAAGAGTAATTGGGTTAAAACATTCACTTTTTGAGATAAAAAACATACAGTTTTAGCCGAAATGTCTGAATATGTCACCTTGAGCTCTTAGAACTGAAATGGGCATGTTGCAAGTTGGTCAGAATAAAAGATATTTTAATCAATTAAGGAAATAAATGGCAAGATAATCAGTCATGAAAGAGTTGTTGGATCCACACTCACGGCCTTTTAATGTGATGCAGAATAGTTAACAGCAGAAAATGAAACAGTTTTGATATGTTGTCAATACTTTTAATTTGCTTTTTCCATGACCTAAATGTAAGGTTATGCAACTTTTTCTTTTTAATACATTGCTATGAATTTAATTTGATTAGGTTTTGTGCTGTTGGTCAAACAAAACAAATAGTTTGAAGACGTTCCCTCGGGCTCTCAGGCATTTTGATAGTTATTTTTCTTCGTCCTGACCCAATTGGAGACAGACATGCAAATGCCAGCAAATGTAAATGATTTATTCTAATAAAGAAAATAAACTGTAAGAATATAAATGAGGTTGTTAGCTGTGAAAGTCAGCGTTTCACTGCTGTTAATGTGAGTGGGTTGGGTGTTGTGGAGTGTGAAAAAAAAAGAAAGACCAGAAGTCAAACTGGACCCAGGTGCTTGTCAGACACTTGAATAAGGAACCTTGTGCACCTTAAAGGCAGCATTTAATTTCATGTCAATCAATACGGAAATTAATCATTCGTCGCATTTGAGTCATGACAAAAACAGCAGTCAGGTTTTGAGGGAAAGAGGACGAGAGCTCTGAAAGAGGAGAGAGAGAGAACTTTGAGGATAAAAGACGAGGACAAAGTCGGAAGAAGGAGCGACGTCACAGATTTGACAGGAGAGTGAGGCTGGGAAAAAATGGGGAAGGATGTTAAGAAAACTGGAAGGGGAGAGGAGGATGAGGAAGAGCGTAAAAAAAAGATGACAGGAGTGGAATGAGGTGGTGGGAGGGAGGGAAGGAGGGAGGTCGGAGTACAGATAGATGAGTGACATTTTGGATTCTCTCAGCAATAAAGCGTCTCCCTAGACACAGGCTGTCTGGGTTTAAATAGAGGCCGTCACACTGAAGGGCTCATTTGCCTTTCAGTTGCTCATTACATCCAACCCAAACTTATTTCCTCCTCCGGGAGGCCGCCTCCCCCCCCACGGGTGCTCGCACGGTTCGTGTGTGTGTTTACATGTGCAGCCGTGCATGTGTGCTCGCGTACAGGATGTTTTTGCATGTGCATTGCCACTTTTCCTTTGTGTTTTTTTTGTGCAATTTCAGGGGTAAAACTGACCACACACACAGCATCTGTGGTGTGTGTATGTGTGTGTGTGTGTGTATTTCATTATCTCTCTTGCATGTTGTGTTTGTTAGGCGCCACTTCGTTTTATACACAATTTAAAGGCAAAAGCTTTGTTTGGAATCCCTCAAGTTAGTAAATCTAGCACAACATGGACACCCACACACACACTCTAATGTGATTTATAAAAGAAGAGTTAAGCTAAACACACTTGAATGAGCACAAATAAGCATCCATACACACATACACACACCTTGTGTCCTCACAGTGAAAGCATATCCTTTTCTAGCTCCAATATTGAAGCATGCAGGCCTCAAAGCATAAATGTTCTCGAACCTTCATTCATAATGATTCCCATATGGTTCCTACTAATATTCTGCTCTGAGCCAACTTACTTGAACTTACACACACACACACACACACATACACACAAATTCGCATGATCACAGGCAGCCCCTTCTGTGCTACATTAACTACAAACCTCATTTCCCCACAAAGAGAAGCCACCGGCTGAAAATTGGCTGGGACGAGTCATTAAACCTGTGTCTGACACACACACACACACACACACACCTACACATATGCACATGGGCGTGCACACACACAACTGTTAAACAAATGACCCCTCCACCCACCTGTGTCAGTGTAGCAGGTGATATCCCAGCGCCTGCTGAGAAATGATTGCCCTTTTGATGGAGGAGGTCCAGTATTTATGTGTGTATAAGTGTGTGTGTGTGTGTGTGTGTGTGTGGCTTAACACCCCTGCCTTTAAGTGTATTTCATGATGTCTGTGTGTGTGCTGCAGACATACACATATCATAATTGATAGTGACTGTTAGGGCAGAGCATTAGGATACATGGGAATGCCCTGTGGGAGAGGAAAGAGGGAAAAAACTGGAGAAGAAGAAGGAATAAAGAGGAAGACGATGCAGAAAGACCTGGAGGTTTAAGGTGTAAAAAGATCCTGAAAGAAAGAGGAAAAGAGGAGCAAGGTGGTTATAAAAAAATCAGAAAAGGACAAAAAGGAGGAAGAGGAGGTTGCAAGAGGAGCTACAAGGGGGCAGTCAGCGAGCTTGAAGGGGAAGAGACCCTGCTGAGATGTGATTGATGGCTCTGAACCCCTGCTGGCCCCAGATCAGCCGCTCAAAGCTCTCAGGGACAATTTTAAGTTTGACTCCTTGGGAAGTGGGGATGCCATAATAAGCAAAATCTAATGAAAACACTTCTTATAAAGTTGACTTTCTGTAAGGACAGACTGAGCCACTTGTGTTTATGCCCTGGGTTTTGACTCTCAGGCGACATCCAGGCTTTTTCTAGCCATCTGATTGGTTAAAGACGACTAGCTGCATAAAAAGTTGAAAGTCATGGCCACATTACACTTCCATTAAGCAACATTGCCCACAACTCACTTCCAAAGAAAGTATGTGAAGTTAAATGTCTGATGTGAGCTATAAGTGAATAAAGCAATTAATAAGCAATTAAAGCTGCACTACAGTTTGCAGTCTAATGGTAAGAACATGTACTAATAATGGTGATAAAATTAAGTAATTTTATACCAGGAAACCAGTGTTTACATTGGCCAACAAAGATGGCTGCAGACTGAGCCAACACAGAAAACTAATGCTAAAATTCATCCATCATGGTGCTTTAATGGATTTAAACGGCAGACAGAGGGAATATTTGTAGATTGGACTGTATACTTTAGATGAAGCCTTCAGATGATACATAGGGATTAAAAATATCAGCAAGTTCTTTTGCATATGGCAAAGTCTCCTAAAAAGAACGTCATATCACTCAGTTATGGGTCTGGAAGGAACATGGATGAGAAATCTTCTCTCCATTATTGATGCTTTATGTATTTAAAGCAGGATTACTGTAGAATGATGTATAATGATATAGCAATTTACACCCACATCCTTGTTTATTATAATCATACCTCTAATT
>JAPZDY010000017.1:5314153-5331424 GCA_029783645.1 Ctenochaetus hawaiiensis
AGGTCACCCTCATTGGCAAGGTTGTGTTGCCATTTTAGTTCTTACCGTTATTGTATTTCATGAGGAACAGCTCACCTGCACTCCACGGTGTTTCATTTCCCCTGAGGTAATACGCTGCATGATCATTGTCCTCCATAATCTTCCAGGAATGAGCCAATGATTCACCAAGTGGACTAATGTCCCTGCACTGTTCTCTGCCTTATAGAGTGACTCACTTGTGGACGTCTGGCCGGCATTAAGTAAATTTGTGAAAAGATCAGAATGTTTTCTCTTTTTTTTTTTTCTGTGTGTGACTGGCAAAGCACAGTCGAAAATGTGAGTGAGGTATCTTCAAATAATCCTTACTGGGTGCAGTAAAGTATTCCTTGCATTATTTATGCCCACAATGCATAATCTACATCTTCGGAATTTCTTCGAATTTTCATGAAACTTTTGCAGACTGTGTTGATCCTTAGAGGCAGAATTTACCTCTGCTTCACCACCGCGATTCAGGGGCCCCCCCGCCTGTCTGACTGGCACTCCACACATCTCCTGTATTAGCACATACTTGGGATGGGTGCCTCACATCGCTAGCCTTTGGACCATACCGTCTGATCCCAGTGCACCCCAGTGCTGCAATTAAGCCCGATCCAACCATGCATATGGATCAGTGCTGTTCCTCTTGATTCCCTCCACTCCTCTGCCCTGAGCAAAAAAAGGAATATACAGTGAATTCTCTCTTTTAATAAGCTCACAATTAGGCCGGCTGATTATTCTCCCTTCCTAACGATGATACTGAAGCCGCACACACATTCGATTAAACTCGTGTGTGATGAAATGTACTTATTTGTAATTCATTTTGCAGCCCACCACCACATCTAGAGCAGATGTGCATGCCCGGGTGAGAATATATTAAACATTTCTCACTACTCACAATACATTAAAACAATGTTACTGCTGCTTTATCCCTCTGTGGATTCAGCACACAGTGGGAGGCCGCGCAGAGCATGTAATGCAGTTTGGCTGCAGAGTCAGTAGGCATCCAGCTGTACAGCCTTTGCAGTAAAACTCTTCTGATATTAACTTGTTAAGCTTCACCCTGTGATGCTCCTGCAGCTCCTTTGTAAGCCTTAATAACCTATAGCACGCATACACAACCGGATGAACCATGGGCATGCATATAACATGCCTCGTAGGACAGTGTAGTGCTAATTACCCCACGCTGTGCAGCGGTGGTGATAATAATGGCATGTTTGAAACAGTTTTCACATCCAGATTCCCCTCTTTCTTTCTTTCTTTCTTTCTTTTGCGCGAGTTTTGATTTGCTTGTTAGCTTCTTTTTTAACATTTTTTCTTTCTTTCTGCATTGTGAAATCGCCCATTTGGATGGGGGCCAAATGGTTCAGTGTGCCCCAAAGAGAGCTCTGACTCCAACTTCCCATCTGGCAGCAGTGCCCCCCCCCTTTCATGCTCGTGTGCAGAAAGCAAAGTACCAGTCCTGCCATCCCTCTCTGTCTGTCTCTCTCTCTCTCTCACGTGTCTCACTTTCCTTGAGGCTCACCGATACTTTCGCGACACCGCCAGGGCTCCACAACCTGGCAACCTCCCAAACATCCCCCAAATTTAAAGCTAATAATTCACCACCACCGTCTCACTAATTGCAGCATTTTCAGGAGTATTTTGAATGTGTTTAGGCTGAATTACCAACAGCAGTTGCTGCAGAGATAAATTGATTAAAAGACTTCATGATAATTAACCCCATGTGCATCTTCATTTTTAGAGCATGACTATTGATTTACCGGCTCACGAGTATATTAAGCAGTTTCTCATTCTCACAGTGACTCGGCTCGGCTAAATCAGCAAAACGAATGGAGATCTTTCTTCATGATTAAGTGATTTTGCAAAGCGATGATTAGAGAAGAACTGTGGCCAGATTTGTCTGATATCTACAAAAGTGTCAGGGCATACAGTTATAGATACACTATGGTTTTACAATAGTTGCAACAGTTGTCTAAAGTGAATATTTAATTACATTATAATCAGAACTGTAAAAAAATCTTTGTAAGTTTGGTTTTCTCAGCTTCTGAGGTTAAGCTAACACTTTTTCTTAAGTGTTAGTTTCAGAAGTGTCATAGAGGCTGGATTTGATCTATACAGTAAATCCCCTCTGTGGAGTGTAAAGCATGAAGATCCATCACATCAAAGCTATCATACCCTCTGCTTATTTGTAATAAGGGCACACACCTTAAAGGAGAGTCCCACAGCATATGTGCATCCATGCTTGCCTCCATTTTCAGCGTGTTTCCCCCTTTCATTCAACTCAAATTGACACTTTAAAGGGATCTGGCTATTTATATACATTGTTCAGTTTGAAAAAGACGTGATTTCCTCCTTGTAAAAAAGAAAATGAGGAGGGGGGCACGGCAATTGTGTTTGGAATTTGTATTAAAAACCTACTTTCAATGCCTCTTCATTTAGAGTGAAGCTTGTGGTGTGATCTCCAAAAAGTGGTGTAATTACAGAAAGATCAAATAGAGCAAAAGCGGCTAATGCTAATACCCACTCTCACTCCGGACTGCTATGAGGAAGAGGGAGAGCAGAGGGATGGGGCCCATTAATAATGAATCCAGTGTCATCATTAAGGCGCCAAATGATTAAAACATATCTCCCAGCTTCAAACGCTGCTTTGCTACCCCAGAAAATGCTGCAGTCGTGGATGTGCGAAGCGAGCAAGCCCTTCAGTGTGCTTGTGAAATAAAGTTTTTGCTTTTTTTCTTTCATCTTTACCCCATCTTTTTATTTTTTTTTGGAGTGTTGAAACACCAGAGTACCAGCATTCCCTTTTGAAAACAAAAAAAAAAAACACACACACATATTCCGATGTTATGTAATGCAATGCAATCCAAAGATCCGCAGAGATGTTCCTCAGAAATGAACTTTCATGCTAAAGCCAGGTTGTAAACCAGCATTGTTGCACATCACCTAGTCCTCGCAGTTGTTTTGTAACCTGGAGAAAATACAGCCTGGCCAAAAGAACCCAAATTACATGCTGCCTATTGTTTCTCAGCCTCTCATTTGAAGAAAGACAAGATAACGAAGCACATCTCATTAAAAAAAAAGGTGAAATTCTTTGACATGCAGACACACAATGGGTTATTTCCTCATTTTTTTTCCCGTTCTTACACCCAGCAGTCATTGTAATGCCATCCCCGTGCTCAGTTTTATCTATGTTGCGCTGCTATTGGTGTGTTTTGTTTTAATCTCTTGACAAGAAAACCCAGGGGGCTTCGGGTTTGTCTCCATTAGTGGCTGTGGCATGTCTGGAAGGAGGGCACGATGATCTCTAATGGAACGGTAATAGTCCCCGAGGGCAGAGTGTCTGCTGCCCTGTGCACCGTTCTTTCATGTTAGGGTTCACATCCACAGGCTGAAACACTGTGCTCTGTGGGTCAGTGTTAGCTGACCCCGGCTAACTGAGCCACACACACCTAAGTGTGCCATAATGGCCTTTACTCCATAAAACTGTATAACACAACCGCTGAAAAACCTCCCTTAGCAGCAAACCTTCTTATTCTGTGTCCAATCATGGCTTTAGGGAGTAACTTAGAAGTAACTAGGGAGTGGAATAGTAATATCCAGAGTATTCCATAGTTTGACAACTTATGTGCTAAGTTTAGCTAGCCAATAAGAGTGTCTTGTCATTCCCAGCTAGCATACACTGAGCTCAGCACAGCAGAGATAATAATGCAGGTAACTGCCCCCAAGAGAACCTCAACTGAGATCCATGAGGGTGGTTTGCTGGTGGAGATGGGGCTTATAAAGTGCCCTATGAAATGCAGTTATAGCAGAGAATTTGAGCAAAAAGTGTAGCAGCATCGCAGGCCTAAATGAAAAACAGTGAAATAGCTCTTGTTTTATAATGTCATGCTTTTAAACTAAAAATAAACTTTGGTACATGGACGAGGAGGTTATGATGTGGAATTTATAGAAAGGGAAAAATAAAAAGTGAAATAAATCCAGAAATGCTGAGAAAATAAGTCACTTATAAACCACCAACTGAAATAGTCACACTAATAATCTTAAAGTCAGACATCCCGCAAAACCTAATATTGTCTTGTAACAAAAAAAACAGTAGACTTCCTGCTTAACTAGATCAAACTTCCCAGTTTTGTTTGGATGGAAAATCGGTGGGTGGTAAAGCTGAATGAGTCAGCATTTCCCCCCCCGATCGTCCCCGGAAATCCCACCTAATCAAACCCAATAAACTTCATCAGACTTGCTCATTAGAGCTGAATTCATTTTGCAGGAGATTAGAATTACTTGTGACTACACTCTTGTGTTCCTCTTCCTGAATGATCTGAACCACGAGCTGAAAGCACCAGTTTGGTCCGTAAGAGAGCAAAAACCTCAATTTGTGCAGTTTGTGACAGAATCAATCAGCATCTAATGTGTATAGAGACACAACTAAACATCTCCGGTGTGCCAAAACGTATCTTTTCTCCTTGATTGAAAGATAGTAAGTTGGGGGAAACAGAATGACCAGAGTGTGGTTACAAAACCTTTCGTAAACCCTTTGATAAATCAACAACTGCTGTGTTATTAGGCTTAAAACATGGCCAACATTACATTCAAAGTGCCTGCATGTTTGTCCATGAGTCACATGCTTCCCTCCTGATATTGCATCATATTTGTATGCTTCGGGTCAACTGAAAAAAATGAATGCTGTATGATTTGCAGCACATTACTCTGCATTCTCCTCCAGGCGTCTGCTAGCTCCTTGACTTTGGCGAGCTTTTCTCTGACACGTTCGGGTGCGGTCCTCAATCTGAGCCCCTCTTGAGATCTCTTGTGTAACTTCCACTCCAAAACCCGAACTCCATTAGAGTGGGTGTCGAGCACAGCCAATCATTACTGATGAATATGTCCGTCTGCAGAAACTGTTGAAGAAGTCGCAAGGTAGAGTCAGGAACTGCTGGACTGGCTGACAGAACCTCAGACTAAATTTACTGTATAACCAGATGGAGGCAATTTACTGGTCATAGTTGATTTGCTGGTGTGTGTGTATGTGTATACGTGTGTGTCGATGTTTCCCAAATTATCCAAGTGGAGAGATGAGTGCTGCAGCTCGGTGCCAGGAAATGACAAATTGCCCATTTAGCCTATTGTAGGTGTCAATTTTAATGCAGAGGGTTAGCTCTGTTTTCGACACTTCTTAAGCAATTTGCACCATGAAAATATGTAATGAGTCCAATTTGAATTACAAAATGCATGTCAGACGTGCAACTTGTTTGTGTGTGTGTGTGTATGTACATGCACCGAAGCCACTCAGTCACACACATATTAAAGCGCTAAAGGAACCTTTTTCCTTTCGGCTTCCTGACTCAAGAGTGGACATTTAATAATAGCCCACATTTCAAGTTATGAGCTAAGCTGCTCAGCAGTTTTACTGTCTTGATGGCTCCCCTATGGTCCATTCACAGTGCCCTCTAAATTTTAGTTTGATGTTCCGAGCTTGGGCAATTGTACCAAAACACTATTTCCAGCACAATAACAGAGCAAAGAGTGGACTGACTGTCGAAGTAACTCCACTGTAAAACAACCTATCACTGCTGCTGTAGAAAAACAACATGGGACAGCAATTCTGGGGTTGTTTGTACTTCGAGACTGAACCTGGCAATTTATTTGATGAGTGAGTTGCTTGACCTCTGGGTCACTGAGACCTATTAAAAGCTCAGTGTAAAACTTCAAAAACACATGACTGGCAAAAGCACTTTTTTTTTTGCAGATTTATGGCTTTTTGGAGCTTTGGATTGTGATTGAATTTCAAAGCTGCCCAGTTTCCTAACTTTACAAAAATAAGGAAAAATTAAGTGAAGGATGGAGTTTAACTTGCTTCAGCCGCCTCACAAGAAGTAGACAGCCTGTCCGCTGCAATCTAACATCAGGAGAGACTTCAGAGAGAAGAGCTGAAGTGTAGTGGAGCACGTGGATTAAGGCTAACTTTATTACGGATTAACATTTTGACACCAGGTGCATCTTCATCAGAGTCGACTCTGATGACTGATGAAGATGCACAAACGTCAATTTGTTACCTTAATCCATGTGCTCCGGTTCACTTTTTACCTTCTTTCCTGATAGAAAAAACTGAGGAGCTTGTAAACTAAATTTGGTTACTTCATAACAAACCAATAATTACTGTGTGTTAATAGATTCCCCACAAATCCCCCTGCCAACACATACACACACATCATTGTTGATCATGGACGACCACCGCCGTTTGTTATCTTGATTAGTATTCAGCGGCGCTCTCATCTCTTTGGCTGGCTCTTTTGTTTGCCTGCGCTGATTGGAGGGCCTCTGGTTAATTTAGATGCAGGGAAGCGGTGACAGAAGAGGGCTTATTAGGGCTGTGAGCCCATCCCGCCTTAAGTGCAGAGTCTCCAGTTCCATTTTCATTTGCCTCCATTATTGAATTTGCTGGCTTCTCATTCGCCCTGATTGCATTTTGTGTCACCTCTAAAAAAAAAAAAATGTAAAAAATCGGCCATCCCTGGAGGAACTGTGACTCTCTGAGGGAAGACTTACATTATGATAGTAAAGTAAAGAGACAGGCAAAAGTTTTTCCTTTTTTTAATTCTGAAAGCCACCTTTTTTAAGAGGTTTAAGCCAAATCTCTGTGGAAATTTTCCTAATTATAATCGCTGTGTTACCTGTATGCATGCAGCTGTGTTTTGGTAAGAGAAGAACAGAGAGTGAGGCGGAGAAATGCAGCATTTGTGTGTGTGTGTGTGTTTATGAGACAAGGAGGAAGCGTGACAGACGGGTGGAGCAAGAGTGGGTGGAGGAGAAAAAAAAAGAAGAAGAAGAATGATGGCAGGGATTCATTTGGCATCCATTTAAGCTTTGGAAGTTTGAAAAAAAAAAAAAAAAAGACAGTGTCATCCCCGCCTCCACCTTTTAGCTGCCTCCTCCAGCACCTACACAGCCTCCATAATCTCCTAATGTGAAGAGTTTTTCATAAGGATTCATCGCAAAACAATATCATTCGAGACTGCGAAATTTAATCAGGGGCTTTAAAACACAATTATGGTTATCGGGGAGGACGCGGCAGCGGCGCTCCGGATCGTGGGAGGGGAGGTGGGAAGCCGGGAGGAAGGAGGGATGGAGGGGACCTCCCCCGCACTGTCTGCGCCCCAGCGCTCCTCTCCCATTTGTCACCAAGCACAATATCTCTTTGGCTGGCAGAGCTAATAATGGAGAAGTGGGGAAACGGGACTCTGGAGACCCACCTCCGCCTTTCCGTGAAGATCAGATAAGTTCTCCTCAAGTCAGAGGCCCCCGAGCCGCTGTGGATCTGCTTGTAAGGATTGTATCATTTATAAAGCACAGCGCAAGCCTTTGACAGCTTTTTAGGTGTGTGAATAATGTAGCTCTTTATAAAATGTGCAACCGCAAGAGCAAAATGTTTCCCCTTGCTGGAGAAGAAAACGCCACACTTCCTACTTTGCACTTTGAAAAAAGTTTGTTTCTTTTTTTTTTCGGTCACTCGTACCAGCAAACCTGCTTTTGCTGATGCTTTGGTGCTTTTTTTTTTTTTTTTTTCTGCCTCCGGGCAAACTAGTTGCTGTTTCTGTCTCTATTATCTCGACGATCTGCGCCCATTTATCCACCAGTGGCTTGTTTGCAGTCTGGAGACTTAACAGTTATTCATGGGATTTGAGAAGTCATTTTCACTTAAGCAGCTACTTTCTCAGCAGCTCCCCCTTTTTTTTTCTCCCCCTCTTTAGAGTAAACACCCTTAGAGGCACTGTACATTTGTGTGCTTCACAATTAAACACACAGCGTTTCTTAAGGGATGGATTGTTTTCCAGTGTGGTGTTTACTTCAAATTGTTAGGCTTCTCAGTCTTTTGGTAAATTGTCTAAGGAGAAAAAAAAAATCCACAACTAAATTTTAATTACAGTTTGTTTAATTATGGAGGGATTTTTTGCAGACGTGCCACACTTTGACCCTGACACACCCAAACGTGCCAATTAACCAACCCATTCACACACACACACAAGGCAAACTTGCTCTCCTTACCCACAATTCCCACGAGAAACACTTGTATGTGTGTGTCTTTTTCTTTTTTTTTTTTCCAGGACATCTCTTTGTTCTCTTTCTGCTGGAGTACAGTTCATTCAAGACAGCCTACTGTGAGCATTTCAGCCCTAAGATGAAAGAGACTTTTACACTAGTGTGGGGGAAACTCGACGCTTCATTGTTCCTCTGGTTTGACTGATCCCGTTGCGGCCTTCTCCTGTAGCATCGCATGTATGTGTGTGTGAAGTTCAAAGTGGCTTGTGAAAACCTCGACACAGATTCTGGTTGGCTGAGATTGAGGCAACTTTAGCTGATGGATTGTTTTTGTGTTATTACCTCTGCCCTGGTTTTGGAGGATTTTGCTTATTTAAACAGTACTTTCTAATGATGGTTATCTGAGGAATTTGGAAAAATGTTCTTCAGGACAGCAAAAAGAACTTGAACCCAATCTTTCTGTCTCTCCAACTTCGCTGCATTAGCTCTCGTGCAAGACATTATTTTTCAGAGTCTGCTGATTTGTTGGGGTTTCGGCGGTGTAATGTTCATCGGCGTTCCCTCAAGAGGTTGCACTCTAAGAAAATGAAGGCAATTTGTTTCATTCCCCACTTCGGCACCTTCTGTCATGCCAGCTGTCTGCACTGTGTCACAGGCCACACAGAGCACCAGGAACCGGTGCATGTAAATGGCTGCAGAGAGCTCACACACATACCGTAAATTCTCAATAAAAGCCAGTTGTCAAGTAATACTTTGCCCTGCTGGTTCCTTAATAAAGGCTGCATTGAAAAAAATACATTTGGGGAGATGAAGTAAAGTGGATAACACGCTTAATTTACAATGACACAGCTTTAATTCCTGTAGATCGAAAGGTATTTACCAAAAGTCAGAGTGTATTTCTGTTTTTGGGGGCTAAATGTTTAATTCTAAGGCAGATTAACATTTGATGTGTCACATATTTGGCTGGGTGATATGCAAAGAATAGGATATAATGATATTTTATGTCAAATACCTCAGTATTGATGGACTGTATTGTAAGGATGATCACTGGTGGTTTCACAGATGCAAACACAATGAGATTTGTGCTTACTTTTCAATAGCAGTGGATGTAATTAGCAAATGGTTATAGGTAAATAACAGAACAGCTTAAATAGGCTGATATGTTCAAAAATGACATATTTATGCTTTGATGCAAAGTTTTAAAGCAGGAAATGACAACATTAATGTGGCATCATGATATATGAGTAAGGCAGCATATGACAATTAGGGCTGTGTTCAAAATATCAATTTTCCAATGAGGCAATCTTTGTTTGAGTTTTATGATATCGGTTCCTAAAATCGTGCGGTCATTCTTTTTATTTATGCCTCTTTGTGTGTGTGTTTGACTGTGTCCTAAATTAATACTTGCTAAGTGCAAAATGTGGTAGATTTTAATTTGCAGAGCTTCAGCCTGTGTTGGACTTTCACACACACAAGAAAAGCAGACTCTGTGGTGCATTCAGTGCACCTTGTAAACTCTAAAGTCCTAATTAGAAAGGTTAAGAAGTTTGTTTTATAACAAGTCTCCATTACTTTGTTGGTCTTTCATGACAGCATTTTTAACAGCTAGTTCCTAAAATCATAGCAGCATTCTGCTCTTTTCTACAAAGGCACATAAAACAACATCTTCAAAACAATTAATTAAATTCTTGAGTAAACACATATTTTTTTAACAATGCACCAGGTCAGAGGCTTTCTTGCACAATTTGCAGTATCAGTTTTATCAGATTCTTCTTCATATCTGAACTAAATTGGTTTTATAACTGTAATACTGCAAACCTTACAGAAATTTAATCAAATCAAATGGCAGCCTAATTATCAAAATCAATTTTATTGTGGAAATCAGAGGCAACACCTACATTACACTGTATAGATTTAATATTGATATATTGTCAGTCCCACTTTTCTCACTCACTTATCTGTTCCATTTGGTTAAAATTGCTCATTGTTTGTGTCAGTGTTGAGCTGTTGCCAGTGAAACTCACCACTTCCTGTAGATATTTCACATTAAAAGCCTCAGAATTTAACCTTTTTTTTAACTCTGATGAACCCTGGGAGGATAAAGCAGCCTGTAATGAGAATTTTTAAGATGTTTTAAACTCTGAGCTAATTGCAGGAATTTCTGCATAATACACATGCAAGTCATTATGTGTTTACCTTATGTGACCAACCAAGGTCCTCTATCACTAAAAGCTTGTTGCATAATTAAACGGAGTAAAGAGATTAAACTGTTGAGAAGCTCTTTTATGTATTTACATTAAATAGCCTGTTACTCTTTTGCCCTTGGAGCCAGTGGAAAGTTGTTTACTGTGAAAAAATACGAGCAGTTATGAGATTTATTGACAGAAGCTTTACCTTGGTAGTAAAAGGGCAAAGTAGGAATGTAATGCACATGTGTATTATCCTGAATCTAATCAATAGCAGGTAAACATGGTGGGAGTGGGAGTTTGCAGCTATACGATGGAAGCAGATGAGAAAACAGGCATCTTACATGATGAAATATAATTAAATATTAATACAGAACAGACAAATTAGAGGTTAAGGCCTTCCTCTGATATTAGGTTGTTTTAGAAGTACGTTAATGTCTCGTTAATTGCACTTTATGAATCTTACTGAAATTTCTTTGAAGAAGATGCATCTGACTTCATTTTTATATTTGGGGGAAAAAAAGAAAATTTACAAAGCGCCTCCCTTGGGGCTTTCTGCGTTTCTCTCTGAAGCTCTGAGTGATTAATTGGCATTTAAGAGGTAAAGCCTCGGCTTAACTCTCCAGCTCTGCCTACAAATGTGAGGCTTTGTCGACCTGATGCAACATCGCTCCGAGATGCTTTTCTCTGTTGGACAGGAGGTGTTTATCATTGGGGTTTTGTGTGTCTGCTTGCATTTCACATGTTTGCTGGAGAATTTTAAAGGTGCTTGATGAAATGTGCAATTTTCCTGCTGTTTTATTCCATGTTTACATGCACATTTAAGGGTTTTCCTGTGAATGTAAGCGTCCACGTGTGTGTGCGCGTGTGTGTGTGTCTCGACAAAAAGAAAAGCACCCGACTGCGGAAAGAGAAAGAGTGATCATCTCGATCCCTCCATTCCCCGTGCTCAGCAAGTCGGCCCATCACCGGAGTGAGAAAGTGCATTTCGTGCGGGTGGGTGTGGGGTTGGAGGACGACAAGAATGGAGAGATGATCCTAATAAAAAAGAGCCGAGTGGATGGCCCGAGCGCACTCTGCTTGAGTTGTGTGATACGTGACACGCCCGCCCCCGAGACAAGACAATAACGGCAAATGCATGGACTCATCAGTCGAGGACGGATCACTATTACAGCCTTATTCATCAGCATAATTAGAGAGAGAAAGAGATGTGGGACAAGTGGCTAGCAGCACTGATGAAAGCTCATCAGCAGGCTCCCTGTGGAGCTATGGCCACTGATTGGTGCTCGGGCCATCATTGCCTTGAAACTACTTTAAAATAGGGGCTCTTCGCTCTGCTGAACGACAGTAAAATGAACTTAATTGGCTTGCAAAGGCAGCTTGGCACAGGCATCACTTTTACTTCCTTAACAATCTGTGCACCGGCTGACCTGCCTCTGTTTTGACAGGATTTGATGAGCAATACAAATAAATATTCCCAAAGAAATATCACACCACAGCGTCTCTTCAAATTTTTTAATCTTTGGCCATTCCTTGAGGTTTTTCAAAACAACTCCTGCACAAAATCTGAAGTTTTTGTGTCTTTTAATGCCTTGACATCATCTCTCAATGGTCAAAGGAATATAATCAGGACAGTGTGACTCTGTCTTCACACTCTTTGTTGCCTCTAATGTCAGTGATCTAGAATTAAAGCCAGTGCTGGTCCCACTGTTTGTTCAACGGACAAAAGTGGCAGCTAATTGCAAAATGTGAAATATAACTCTAATACATTGGGTGTAAAAAGGTTACTTCCTTATCTTGTGTCTCAACATTATCAGGTCCCCCCCCCAAGTATTAAGTCATTAATTTCAGACCAGTGTTTTTCCCTTTAATTAGCCAATTTATCAGCTTTAACAGCAACACACAAGATTGTTTCAGTTTTATAGTTTTATTTGTGTTTTACAATGTTGTAATCAACAAAACCATCAGAATGACTGAGGACAGACAGATTTATTTGACAATAAGAAAGGTGCATGATTGTAATATAACAGGCCTGACATACAGATAGATAATCAAGGTATTAAATAATGAAATTCTCCTTTAAAACAGGAAGAGAGTAAGATGATATTCAGGCAGGAAAGAAATGAGGTTGTTAATTTCAGAGTATTTTTAAGTTTTCATTAAATATGTCCGCTGTGTATCATTTTTAGCAATGAAACCTCTTTATAAGGCATGTAAAAACTGTGGGATTGATAGCGCCGGATTAAAAGGAGGAAAGGCACTAAATATATTTCATAAGCGGTGCAGTTAACAAAGTCCTTAATTGATTTATTCAGTTTTAGATGATAAAGATTCTCCCAATCATCATCTCCTCCTCCTCCTCCTCCAGTGATCACCTCATGTTCACCACGGCGAGACGCTTTGTTTCACGGCCAAGAGAGATGTAGCGAAACGCTCCACCAGAGACAGCCTTGAAACCGAACGTTAGCAGAGCATATGGCGGTGAAGCCCTCTGCAGCCACGCAGACGCATGGAATGACACGGCTGGGAACTGTGTCACCCAGCAAAGCAACTCCGGCACGGGCGAGCGCTTTTGGTCCAACATATGCCTAATCACAAAAGAGGGGAGGATGGGAGCTTTCTTTTGTGCCATATCAGGCAATTTAAAGTACTACAAGGTCCATCAAGGCTCCTTTTTTCAGTCAAATGGTGCAGGAATAGAAAGAAGTGATGAGGACTGTAATTAGATCAGTGGTAGCTTAACATTTTTTTTTTTTTTGCTTTATTCAGCTCAAAGCATTTCTCTTTGGTTCACATGAATTAAAAGAATGACAGAAACTACTATGGCAAAGCTTTTTTTTTCTTGAAGATGTAGAATTACTCAAAGAAATGTTTCACACACTAAAGACATTATTTTGAACTTTATACAGGAAAATCTGACATCTGCCTCATTTGCTTCCAACCAACTGGCTTAATGAAGCAAATATAAAGCAAATTGTAGCATTTTTTTTTTTTGAGGGAAAGTTAAGCAACTCTGTATTTTTGACCAGTACTGAACTAGCTTGAACTTTCTTTTGAAAGAGTCATTGTCGGGGCAGATGCTGTTCATGCCAGTTATTCATTGAATCCAGATGTTTACCCTCTGGACTTGGCATCAACTTGGCCTTTGCAAACTTTTGTCTCATGCACTGTCACATGTTTAAAGTGTCATCATGCTGCATTGCACAAAATTAAACTTAATCTCAAGAATATAACAAAATGTTACTACAGTTATGCAGATACACAGTCAGAGACATTGATCCTCCAGAATAATACTGTTAAACTCTTGCAAAGACATGATATTTCTGTCAAACCTAAAATGGTAACAAACTATGTGGAAAACAGGATGGAAATGTGGCTTTTGCCTTTGTATCATTTATCAAATTAAGCACCATAGCAATTGTCTCATCATCATCTTTTGTCTCTTCAGTGGAGGCTTGTTGTTCAGTGTTGGTCATGATGACGTGCTAACCAACCATTAATGCTCAGATTTCTCTATGTGTGAATTTGAAAAAGTGTTTTAAAAAACAGGTGTCGGAAGAAAACTTAACTAGAAACAGCAACAACCCAAGTTAAATCTAATTTTTGCAAGTCATACAGAGTGTTCAGAAGTCTGAACCTGAACCGGCCCTTCTGCACTTGTGCACTATGGATTTCACTTTATGCGCCAATTAAATCTATAATTTTGCAACTGTGGGTGAGTCTGTGCATTCATTTAGCCGGTCATAAATAACAAATACAGTGACCACACCATGTCACTTCCCACCTTTAGAGCTGCAACTCAAAAAGCTTTTATGAACAAATCATTAGCACATTAATTCCACATTATAGAGCAGCACCAGTAAAAAATCTGTGTAGTCTATTTATATAAAAGGTCTGGAAATTATTGCTTTAAATAAAACATTTTATTGTAATTAATTTTGTTAGGCTAAGCAATAACCTGGACTCTCTCTCTCTCTCCTCCATGTTGGTCTCTCCTCATTTCTCTTCTCCCTCCTTCTCCTGCACTCTTTATCTCCCATCCCCTCCACCTCCTCCACCTCCTTCGTTCTGATGCAGGACAATAGCTTTTATGACGAACTCGTAATTCACAGCGACGTGGAGGGTTAGGGGATTGGGTGATTGGGTAGGGGGAGGTGAGGTGGCGGATGGTTTGGCTGTAGATCTTTCTCCTCTGATGGAAAGATCGAAGAGTGGGGGGGGGGGCACAGGAGAGGAGCGGGAAGGAGGGATGGGCGGTGGCGCAGGACTGTCTCGCGCTAATGAATGACCAGCCGACACAGGCTTGTCATCCCTGCTGGAAGAGTTAGTGCCCCTGCCTAGATGGACAGCAGAGGTGGTGATTTGTCTTGCAGCGGGCAGAGAGACTCTGGACGCAGGCACTCAAAAGAGCATTTGGGACAGTGCCGGGTGGGTTAAACATGAAGACGGCTGCACATAAAATAGCAAAATGGATTACATCAGTCACATCTTATAGGATTCAAGCACAGGAATCATGAAAAGTGTCATCCCATTTTTTCTTTTTCTTAAAAATCTTGACTTTTATATTGCAAATGTCCTCACTTTACCTCACTGGGGCTACATATACATCAGTGTCACACAGCTGCTGGACCAGCTTTTGAGTTGGATAAAATATTTCTTAAAAGCATCTTCAATATTCCTTCTTTTGGAAGAAACACTAAAAACTTTTATTGCTTTATATCACTCGTACATTTGTTCTCTCTAGTTTCGTTTTACAAATTAAAATTCTGCACTTCTATAGCCAATTCTTAGCCTTGCTAGCATGTGGCAGTGTTGGTCCACTATTGGAAAGATGTCCATAGATTTTGGTATATTAATCGATGTTACAAAGTACTCAGGTGATCCTCTGATCTGTCCTGTAGCATGACAAGCAGGTAAAAGTTGTTCACTAAAATAACATTACATCTAATAGACATATTGCAATTGACATTTTTTAAGTTAAGAGGGAGACAGATGGGATGGACTGTCATGGTGAAGGAGGTGAAGTTGTATTGTCATTACTATATTATGACCTGTTGTATTTTTCTCTTTTGCTAACATCAAGTTCAATGTAAATGTTTTTGACCAAATAGTTTATGGATTTCCCCATTAGCCTCAACAGGACTTTATTTTATGTTAATGAGCTACATATCAGCATGCTAACATGCTATAAAATGATTGTGAATGTAGTACCTGCTAATTTTAACACATGACCATGTGAGCATTCAGCTTAAAGCTCAGTTTTAGCCCACAGCCTCCCAGCTGGTGGCAAGAGTTAGTTTTGTCGTTCCCCTGTTCCTCCAGACTTCTCTCAGCTTGGTTAGATGGAGATCTGGTTACACACGATTATTTGTCAGTTTACTTCATCAAATCATGCTTTCTATGTAGCTTATGAAAGCTTCTATTTGTCTCTCTAACACAACCAGTTGTCAGTTGTCACAGACTCAGTTTTGCAGTTTCTAACCATGTATGGTCCACAATATTAAACCAGTATCTCATTTTTTGCCAAACGTTGATCAAGACTAAAAGCTAAGTTATAAAATATGACAGACAACATCTGCTGAGTCTGTATTTTTAAATACAGTGAGAAGATATTCAGAAACTTCAAGGCGTCGGAGTGCAAACTGTTAGGAAATATGTTTTTTTTCTAGTTTTAGAATTAAACACCAAGAAGAAAGACATGGAAGAAAGCAAAGCAGAACACTTATCTATCGCCAAGTGTGCAGTCATTTTGAAAAGATGTGTTTCAGACAGATACCTGCTTAAAGTAGACCAGAAGTGAAGAAATGGCATAAAAATCATTTGCTTTGTCAGACTGTGTGTGGTCTTGACCTCTTGTGTGTTTTCCCAGTAGACTTTTTTCTGTTGCTTTGGTTAGAGGATCCTTTGAGGAGTGAAGTGACACTTCACGGGGGTGCCCTCGTGTCAAGGTGACCCAAGGGAAATTAGATTATAATCTAGCGATGGGTTAAAGGGTGTGCAAATGCATTCACATATGCTGCAGACAATCAAATGCTTATTCAGTCCATTGCTATATATGATGCAAGAAATCTGTCAAGTGGATAATGGATGGCTGCTTATTTCATTAGTATTTTTAAATGACATCAAAGCGTGGTGTCAGTGCAGTCCACATGTTATTAGAATAAAGCACAGCTTGTCCCTTTTTTCACCCACCATCCATGAATGTAGAGCACCCTTTGATAAATCGCGCATTGTGACGGGAACATGATTACATGAAGCCGCGGCTGTAGGCCATTCAGCGGGCAGACGGAGCGCATGTCACCTCTAAGAGGGCTTTGAATAAATGTCCCCGTCTCTACCAAGGCCCACTTCCTTAATCAGGGTGTCGGATGGTAATGATTAGCTTCCCGCGTGTGCTTTCCAGCTGCTGAATCGTCTGCATAACTCATGCACTGTTAATAATCTGCCTGGGGAGATAATACGCTTCTTTACCTTCAGCTAATCCAGCATTGGTCTCAACTACATTGTTACTTTTTTTTTTTTAATATTAAATGTAATTTATTATGACAAGCACTTTCGCGGAAGTACTTCGTATTCAAGGAGAAAAAGATGCAAGGTGATTGCATCTAAATCCCTCAACTAGGCTAAATAATACAGTCAGCTGGTGTCCCAGAGAGAAAGAGACACTGACGAGGGGGGGGCTGTTGTTTCTCTTCTATCGCAGGTCACGGCTTGGGAGGGGGGATTACTGCAGCATCATTTCATTCTGTGTCCATATCCAAAACCTGGATTAGTATCAGGGAGAGGGATTAGAATTTATTATTATTATCATACTCCACGCACAGGCATCTGTTAAGGGCACCGGTCCTTGAAAACATATTTTTGCTATTAAGCAGATGCTGGATGAGGAGTCCGCTTTTGTCTTTGTCTTTGGCACGTCAGCTGCGATAGAGGGATGCCGAGTGGGTCAAGAGAGCTGTGATCCCATATTTTTCTCTGAGTCAGTGTGATGATTTGAGCCGAGAGGGAGCCACTGAAGATAATAGTGGAG
>JAPZDY010000017.1:5331524-5354490 GCA_029783645.1 Ctenochaetus hawaiiensis
AGAAATAACAGAATTTAACAGGTTTCAAAACTCTGGTTTTTACCTGATACAATAAAAAAATCAGTGAGAAACAAAAATACAAGTTGTGATTGATAAGTTCGTGGCTAAAGGTTGAAGGAGTCAGATTTAGAAAACTTAACACATTTATTAAAAAAAGTAGTCCATCCTATGTTTAAACACTTAATCCAGCAACCATAGAGCAGATGGATGATGGATGACACCATCATCACTGTCAAAATGGCTGCCACTGAGCTCCTGAGTGGAGGTAATAGTCTGAACTTGCCAAATAGGGCTTCTGTTGGACAAGTTCAAATTTACATCCCTGGATGGCTGCACAGAGGCAGATGCTGTCCATTTTCTTTCTGCGCCAGTAACATCTGAACCCTCTGTCCTCTCCAAATATTGCATGATTCCCTCCGAAAGAAACTTTACACCAGTCTTCATTTACTGAATGCTCATTTCACAAACAGCATTCTCTGTGAGGAGTTGAAGGAAAGTATACAAATGCTACAGTTTACTATTTCAGTTTTAATCAACACAACAAGTATCTGGTGTCTTCTACTGACATTCAAACTCATTAACTCTCTAACTAACTCTCAAGCCAAATGAAATTATTTAATGCTCAATGCATAATTAGAAAAATTAAACCCCTGTACAGTTTTTAAGTTCTTTGGTGTTTTGTTTACAAAGCTAAATCCATTTACTTGTTTTTTTTTGGGTTTTTTTTGTGGAGCAGTTCTTTATGAAACATCATTGTCTCTGGAGCTGGCATTGAATTACTGTGTGCATTTGTCAATAGCATTTATCTTCATGCTCAGATGCACTTCAGGGAACACCTTATGCAGCAGGGTACTTTGAGACAAATGATTGGAGTTAACCTTGAAGTATTGATTTCCTGCCATCCTGTACATGTACTATATATCCATGGCTATGTGGTCATTTCTCTCTTTCTCTTTTTCCTGTCTGTGCAGAGATACTGAATGGGGGTGTTTACGTTGACCAGAACAAATTCCTGTGCCACGCGGACACCATCCATTGGCGTGACATTATCAAGAACCCCCAGGCTGAGCTGCTTGTGGTGCCGTCCAACAACAGCAACCTCGGATGTGAGTACCGCACCGGTGCAACCGGCAACTTTTGGACGAAAATCTTTTGGCAAACCTCACACCAGCGCACTGTAGAAGTACACTTGCAAGCACACACTCCACCCAACTGGTTGCAGTCGTGCCCTATCCCTTTTTTTTTTTTATTCATTCTGTTTGCCCGGCGGTCGTTTGGAAGCGAAATCACATAGTGTTAGATCAACGTGTGAACCTTTCCATTGTGGTGCGATGGTCGTGGCTCTGCAGCGAGGCCCATGGAGCTGCTGTCCGCTGTGCTCTTTTTAAATTTCAGTGAATCTGACAGCTGGTTTGAAGCTGCCCACTTCCCCTGGTCTCCCTCCCGCCCTCCCTCCCTCCTCTGTGGTCCCTCAGCTCCCTCTGCTTTGGACATAACAGGCGTCGCTATCCGGCGGACATTCTGTGTCAGTAGAACTGGCTGTTTAAAGACAGACTCTCTCAAACTTTTCTTTTTTTTTTTTTGCGCATTTATGGATGAGCCTTATGCTCATTTTATGGGAGTGACAGGGAAAACATAGAAGTTTCTTTGGGCCCCCCCTTTCATATCACAACATGTCAGGGTGAACAATAGGGACAGCTCAGGCGCCAAATAGCGAGCTGAGGCATGGGCAGTGGGGGAAATGTTGAGAGATCCTTTGATGCAAAGGCATGATGACCTTTCTTTGCTTGCAGACTGAGCAGCACAAAATCTGCATCGCCTCATGACACCAACAGGGACTTAGACTTTGTGCAAAGCTAGATGCCGTAAAATAAAAAAAAAAAAGGTTTGAAAAGACACTTTAAAGTGCAATATGTTTTTTAAAAAACTGCTAGTTTGTTGATTAGATGGCACTGACGGAGGAGGATGAAAAGCAACAAAGAACAGGGGAGGTTGGCCAAAAAAAATGACAAGAGAGCATGTGGGAGTTGAGGTTGCCAAATTGGGGGCCTTTGCCAAGCCGTAGTTAGTATTTAACATTTAAAGCCCCACATTGGGAGTGGTTGAAGGGGCCGGGTGACAATCTGCTGCACTGTTCCACCTACTCTGTAATTAACCCATAGTCAATTAAGTCTTGACGATGGGCTGCTGGCATGTGAAGGCTGCGAGGGCTCTGTCAGGTCCCACTTTGCCTGTGCAAGCGCCTGATGGAAGGGGAGTAAAAGCCTGTCTTTCACGCTCATGTTTTCTACAGGCCACAAGTCGCCACAGTGACTCTGGATCTGTTGTCAAACTCGCAGAAGACACTCGACAGATCCGTCACTGTCACCGGTCTGGGATGTTTCAAGGGTGTGCGTGAATGGATGTTTAGGCGTTTGGTGTGTTCAGGGGCTGTGGGGTGTCGCATGTTTGTGTTTAAACCACATCTGAAGTTTGCTCTGGAGTTGTCTCACGCACAGTCCTTGTGCATGTGTGTGTTTTGCAGGCAGACGCTGTCATCGCTCGTGTAATGGACGCTGCTGGGGCAACCAGGAAGACCAGTGTCAGACCTGTAAGTATGCACACACACATACACACACACAGCTAACCGTGAGAGCCACAGGCCTGCTACCCAAGGTGTAAGGGATGAAGGAAACTTTTCCTCTCATAAAAGAAAGGAAATGAGTGTATTTTCCCCCATGTTGAACTATTTCTTTGAGCCCTCAAGTAATGACTATAACCAAAAGAGTATTTAAATTGCAGTGAATCACCAGAACTGAACACTGAAGTCCATGCTAATGAAATTCTGTAAAGCAGTCATTAGTTTAAGCTGTGTGACTCACTGTTTATACTGAATTATGAGGGAAAATTGAGGTTACCTTAGAGTCTACTTTAAAATAATCTTTAATCTGCTGTAATCTGTTTTAACAGAGATTTATTATTTTTTGGTTGCGGGAGCACTTCAGCTTAAAAATCTGTTTTTTCCGCATTTGTTTTAGCTCAAAGACTAAAATCAAGGGCAAGTTCTTCTTTGTGTTACAGTATTTTTATGTAGTTGTGTTGTCGATGATCAGCATAACAAATAAGAGATGGAGGAAAAGAAACAAACAGAAGGAAACAATGGAAAGTCAAACCAGGAAGTAGGGTATCTAGAGAAATGTTACTTTTTGTGTATAATTGCAGTTCTGCTGTTCTATTCATGTCATCAAGATCTAGAGAGGAACTGGCCTGTTTTTCACAGACTAATAGACTACAGGGCCTTGTTGTATTTTTCACTGCTACATCATTATGTTCCCAACACAGCGGAGAGTGAGCACAGCAGTTTTTAATGCCTCAGCTTCAAGCTCCTGCTGACTCGCTGGCTGGTGCAGCTCCTACTGTACCAATAATGTGTGGGAGGCTGTTCTTTAGCACAAGTATTGGAGCAACTTTAATGCAATAGGTCTGAGCCACATCCAAGTATCAGTGCCGCACTAATAATACTGACTAATACAGCTCCCTTTGAAGTGCTTTTGCAATAAAATGCAGGACAGGCAGTAAATATTTCCCTGGTTACCGCAAGAGTTGGCGAAGCAGTGAGTAAAGCCAGGCTTTCTGGGAATTATCAGCACAGTTGGAAGGTGTCTTTGGCCAATCGGTCCACTTGGCTGAAAACACCGATTGTATAAACACAAATATGGTGTCTCAGTGAGGTCCAGTGCCGTGGAACTTATTTTCAAACTTTATTTTATCACAGGGAAAACCGATTGAGCTCACTTCAGCCACGACTCACTTCAGACTTGTACCTGGGAGCTGACAGGCACAGCCACAATGTTAAACTGCTCGTCAGTGAGCTGGAGCCGGAGCGGGTGGAGGATAAGAGGCTCGCTCAGGGGCAGCTCTGGAGTGGCTGTTGAGAGAGAGGGAAGAGTGGAGGTAGCGCTCCACGCTTTTAAAGTCCGTCTGGGCATTCAAGCAGGCGACCTTGTGGTCCAAACCCGCACATGTCCGACCTTTCGGTTGCCGGAGCCGCTGATTTGTTTTTGTTTGCAATTCCATGTCAGACATATTTGTGCGAGGGTGGTGGTATTGTCTCTTTTTTATGAGTGTGAATGTGTGTGTGTGTGTATGCGTGTGTCAGACCTTTAAAACTCTGCCTTTTCATTTCCTGGACAGTGACAAAGACGGTGTGTGCAGAGCAGTGTGACGGTCGATGCTTCGGGCCTTACGTCAGCGACTGCTGCCATCGCGAGTGCGCCGGCGGCTGCTCGGGCCCCAAGGACACCGACTGCTTTGTACGTCAGCTTGCACACAAACTGTTGTCCCCCTCCCCTTCTTCTCTTCCTTAACTTTCTTCCACTTTGTCTTTACTTTTTTATCCTGCCTGCTCTCTTTCCTTCTCATATCTGCGTCACACACAAATCCAAAGGTCCTCATCATCCTCCATTCCACGCCGTCCACATCTTTTGTGCAACATCTGTTTGTCATCCTCCCCGCTCGAAAATGATCCACTTTGTTTACCGGCTGATAAATTGTTTGTCATTTTACGGGGCTGTAAAAGTCTGACGCAGTGGCGCTTTTCAAAGAACAAATTGGTGATTCAGTGTTCCAATTAGCATCCCTTTTATCACCTCAAGTTCTTCCTATTTCACAAACTCGTGCACGAACGCGCCCGCACACACTTACAGGGGATGATATTGTAGTTGTAATTCACAGAAAAGGCTCATCCAATTCAATTACTGCCGCTTCAGCCCGTGGCCACAGACGACAAAACACTTAAGAGGTTTATGGGAAAACATTTTGCCATTTACATCATGACTGGGGATCAATGGCTCCAATTTTTCTCTCATTTTACGTTCAAAGAGACCAGAGACAGATGCATGATTCGCACGTCACGAAGAGACGTAAAAATAAAATGCAGCTGTAATACAATTTCACTCACACTGACTTATGTGATAATCACAGCAACTCCCTTCTCCTCACTTCACCCCCTGTTCCTCCATGCCCCCCACTTTAGAAGCCTGACCATTTTCTCCTTCATTTACTGACCGAGGTCATGTGATTTCTGCAGGCTTGCACCAATTTCAACGACAGCGGAGCGTGTGTGACCCAGTGCCCTCAGCCGTTTGTGTACAACCCCACATCTTTTCAGTTAGAGCACAACCCCAGAGCCAAGTACACCTATGGAGCCTTCTGTGTGAAGAAATGTCCACGTAAGTCTGCTTCAAGTTGAGAGCAAACAAAAACGCTTCGCTGCATGAACACCCACGCAGCTGCAAGTGGATACAGTTACTGTAACATTATCCTGCACGAACGTAGATGCTCATTATGACGCTCATAATTAAGTTTTATAGTCTGTGAACTGGTGTCAATTAAAGACGCATTTATCCTCAATCTATCCTGAAATAAGACCCCAGACAATTATTACAAGTCAAGATAAATTACCCAAATATAAATAAACTGTGTATCTCAATCAACTAGTCACTTCACCATCTGCTCTGGCTTTAGCAGCTGAAAAGGAAGCAAATCTTTGTTAATTTTTTTTTTTTTTCACGGATGCTGAGTCAAGAGTGCAGCAGTAATTCAGCAAGCTTGCATTAAAAGTTAAGCTTTGTCAACAGATTGCATGTTCAAGTTCCACTGATCCTCGAATTAGAATACACAAGTTGCACTTCCCCGCTGCCTCAACCGAGAGCTAATTTGATTAATTACTTCGGCTGAGTAATGTAGCCCTAGACCATTAGTTTTGATCATTATACAAACTTGATTAAAACACAATCAATATCTTACCATTAGAGGATCCCCTCGAGGAAATTGTTCTATGATTAAATGCTATATTTTTGATTTTTATATGTTTTCACATGATAAAACTATAAAAACATGGTGTGTGATGCCATTTATCATCACAGCTAATCTGCAATGGAACAACAGAAGCAAAAAGTCGGTTAAGACCAACATTGTTTTCGTGCTGTTTGCAGATAATTTCGTGGTGGACCACAGCTCTTGTGTCAGAGCTTGCCCCAGCAACAAGATGGAGGTGGAGGAGAACCGCATCAAGATGTGCATCCCCTGTACCGACATCTGTCCTAAAGGTAAACCATGAGATGTTGTCAGGAATGCTATCTTCTTCATTGTTCTGTGCACAATAACTCTGCATTACAAGTCGTTGTCATATCTTGAACCAAAAACTTCTCCACACAGGTTTCATTTAATTTAATTTATTGTTTGCCTTGTGATCAAATCAAGGTACTAAAAAACACTCCAATTGTGATTTTGTTACTTGGGGAACTTGGGAGAGTGCAGCATCAGTGTTTTGGTGTTTATATTATATTTATATTCTTATTCTTTGGTTGCACTATACATGCAAAATTTGACATTATGGATAACTCTCAGCTGCCATTATTGGTCAAATTCTGATAAAACCAGAAATAGGGATTTATTTCTTTGCCTATAGGCTTGGAAGTGTCTGCATCACTCATAATCAAGGACTGTTGCCTTGTAAGATTGGCACATTTGTCTCAGTGCAGAGATATACTGACGACACAGCAAGTTTTGAGTGCTATGTCCCATGTAGGTTATTACATAGGTTGCAAGTTGTACTCATGTTTTCCCACCGAGTACAATTCAATGGGATATCAAACAGGTTTCAGATAATTCAGTCATTTTCCTTGCTCCCCCCTCCTCCTGGCCCACTGCACTGAATTTACAGTATGTATAGAGCTTGCACAGTTAAACCATTTTAATCTAATAGCTCAAAGCTAACAGTGATGATACTGGATCAGCAGTAGTCCACATGAATTTATTTGAAGCTTTAAATGTAATTTTATTTTTTACAGGGGTTTAGCTTTTTGTCACATGAAACTAAATGTACTTTTTTAAATAAACCCTCAAAATAGTGACATCCTCTTTAATTTCAAGGTAAGACCATGTAATTTCTTTACTGTTCCAACATCCTTCTTCCTTAAATTGTCTGAAAAGTGACATCTCATTTCTTCCCTGCTTACAGCTTCTATCATACGAAACAGGATATTATTAGATTAAGTTCTCACTGAGCCTATTATGTCTCTGATTTTAAATATATGCAGTTACAACCTATTAAAATAATCTGTATGCATGTTATATGCGTATTTATGCACTTATTTGAAGTTTGACTCTTCTCATATTTTAACTGTGAATATTTAACGAGTACACATGACATATTGGAGCATAGATATGACAAATAAGGCATTAATGAAAGGTCACATTTTTGATCCCCACATGTTAATTAACATGAAACGGCCCCATAACGATAAAACTGCTCTTACCTTCTTGGTAATTACAGCTCATTTTGTGCAAGAGTGTCAGCTGACTGGCTAAAATGTCTAATGTGAAATTAAACAGCGTTACCTCGGTTCAATATGGAGGATTAGACCCCTCATCATATTGTTCTCACAAAGGTAACTGATCTGCCCTTTCTCTTTCGAGGGGAGACAATAGTGATTTCCTTCAGGCTCCATGTATAGGCTCTGGCATCCATTGATTGGTTAATCTCTTGATTACATCGTCATGCAGCAGGGAGGGGTTAATGAGGGATAGCCCAAGGAACTGTGGGAAATGATAACAAATTAACATTTCAGATATGGAATTGGCTGGTATAAATCACTATCAAAAACTGGTTACACCACTTAATGCAAGCCTTATTCATCATCCCCTCTGCCTCTGTCAGAAATACTTGGCTCACACTAGACCGCGAGTTTAATTAATGCAGATGTAATGAATTCATTATAGGGAGGAATTGGCTGCAGATTGGCTCATGCTTTCATCAAAAGAATTCCAATGCATAGAGAGGGGCCATGGCCTTTCCTATGCACCGAAAAAAGGGTTATATTTCCATAAAAGAGTCTAAAGAATTAAAGTGACAAATAGCTAATGGTAGTTTCTTATGATGAAGTCTCTGCAGCACAAGGTCACTTTGGATATACACCACAGAAGGTAATTCCTTCATACCTGAAGCAATTTAAAAGATAATTATTTCTGAAAAATATGTAATTGTGTGTTTTGCATTTGTTTGCTCAGTGTGTGACGGCATAGGGACGGGCAGCCTGCAGACAGCTCAAACCGTGGACGCCAGCAACATCGATAAATTCGTCAACTGCACCAAAATCAATGGCAACCTCATCTTTCTCATTACTGGTATTAAAGGGTGAGTGAACGCTTGAAACATCAAGCTTTGTATTTCCAAAGCTGCCTGTAAAAAGCTTTTTACATGGCATCTAAGAACTATTTTTTCATGCTGAACATGTGGTTTACAGTGATTTTTCAGGACTTTTTCACTTAAAAAGTTATTTGCTGCAATATGAATTTTACATGATGAGCTGAAAGATGCTAAAACACCTCCACAACGCTGAAAATAACTGCTGAGTTGGATGAAAATATGCAACCCCTTATACATGACACATAATTATTTAAATGATTGTAATGCAAAAAATACTCTGGTTATGGCTCTAATGTAGTTATTAAGATGTTCCTGTGAAAACGTATTATAATAAAACTCATTAAGCTTTAATGGAATGCTAACTGTATGGATTACATTAGCATGAACGTAAGGGAGGCAGACATGTAGACAAACAGTCCTCCATTTATGTTTCATTGTATCAGAGAAAGTCTGGCATGGGAAGGTCAATGAGAAATGTGCCCTTTTTAATCAAAACCCACTGTCAAAGTGCCCTGAGGCTCCAGAGGATGGAATTATGTTTAAATATGAACGTCACAGAGCGCAGAAGACGAAAAGAGCATGAGGAACATCTCTCTTAACGTTGCCTTCAGGTTCACAGAGTTTTTAACTTCCTATAGCAGTACATGGATATTATTTTTAGCAGAGACAGTATTCACTTTTGCTCTTCACTTTTTGTTTTTGTCTCCAGGGATATGTATCATGGTATTGGACCTTTGGACCCGGAGCGTCTTAACGTGTTCCGCACTGTGAAAGAGATCACAGGTGAGGCGGCCTCACTGGAGTCACCTTGGGAAAATTACCTGAACAAAACAATATTTTAGAGAGTGTGTGTATGTGTGTGTGTGTGCGTGTGTGTGTGGAGGGATTATGTTGCCTCTGAGTAAGTAAAAGAAAGATTTAAGAGGAAAATGGAAAGCTGATTTTTGTTTGCGAACTCCAAAAGATGCTCTGGTGGATACTGTGTTATTGTGTGTATGTATCTTATAGTTATACGCACTTACAGTACTCACTGCTGTGTGTGTGTGTGTGTGTGCATGTTTACGAGTGCATTTATTCATTAACTATTAGAGGCCTTAAGGGATGAGCAATACCTCGTATACAAACCGTTTTGTCATATTAAACTGCGACTTGCAGTTGAGCCAAACAGCTAATGGAGTGAAACTGCATTTTCATAATGAAAACCCGGGCAATAAGAAAGAGCAATGGCCGCTCTACCCCAGCCGTTCCCTGCTCTACCCTTTTAATGTCATTTCCACAGATTCTGATTTGATATAATCTGTCATTAAATGCAAGTGCAACCGGATAAATTGTGTAGAATATTGAATCCATTCTTCTAATTAACGTATATTGTCGTTTCCAAGCACATTTCCAACAAAATGGGTTCTTGCTTGAAGTTCAGAGAGGCGACAAAACTCTGTGTCAAAAAAGTTCAGTACCATTTTTCTTTTAGAATAAAGGCAACCAAATGGTTGTTTTTAATTCAGTGTACAAGCATCCAATGTTCCTTTTTCGCTCACACCAGAAAAATAGACATATAATTTGTTGTAATTATCCAGTCTATGTTTAAATATGTAAGAATGAGTATTTCTTCAAAGAGGTTTACTGATTAGCACTTGTTCTTCTATCTTGGCTGATGCCTCTTCAGGTTATCTCAACATCCAGTCCTGGCCCGAGAACATGACAGATCTGAGTGTTTTTTCCAACCTGGCAACTATTGGAGGTAGATCTTTGTACAGGTATGTACTTAAAAATTGACCTTTCAACTTACTTACTTTATGTACTTACTTTATGTTTGTAGCTGACAACTTTTTATTTTAGAGAAATTTCACATCACATTTTGCATCTTAAAACTTTAATCACATTTCCTGTTATTCTGTTTTACACACAAAGGGTGATTAATATGTTTGTGGCCTACGATTGAGGAAGACGAGTAATGCAGCTCATGTTTCACACGTGCAGTTTAACTCTTTTAGTGATCATTCAGATAGTTTGAAGTTTTACAACTTATGAGACATTTATTTTTCTGGTAAAATTCCCAGTAAGCCCTGACAACAATGCCCTTAATGCAATCATCTGCTAACTAACAGAGGTCCAAGAGGACATTTAGGCAATTCTAGGAGAGGGTGCTCTTCTTAAAGCATGGTGAAGAAGTAGGCTGCTGAATTCAAGCTGGCAGAGAGAGATGACTGCACAAAAGCCAATGTTGTCTATTTTTCAGACAGTGATGACGAGCATTTTTCATTTAGCTAAAAACAGAGATACCAAAAAAGTTATTAATTGAAAACTTTCTTCATTATTATCAGAAGAATTAAATTGCATAAACAGAAAACAAGAGCTGTAAAACTCATCTTCTTCTATGTAGGACCGTGAACTTATCAACTTCCTCTCCTATATGCAGATGACTCACTCTTATTATAAGCTGTCCTTGTTCAGAAAGATGCTCATCTCTTTTTCTCTTTCTTGTTGTTCTCCTGTATTTGGATGGCTACTTTTGGAGTTAATGAGCCACTGGCTCATGTTGTTCTGCAGAGAGAGAGTTCACGCAGCTTTGATTAGCCCTGTTTTGATGACAGGTTCTGTGCTTGCTTACAAGTGGCAGAGCCGAGGCTTAGTGCTGACAAATTCAAAGGCAGATCTGGCCTTGTTTTCTAAACGCCAGTGATGAACCTGTAGCTCAGTATGCTTCATTCAGCAACCTCCTACTGCATCTTCCTCATCTCTGTCTCTGTGCTGTATTTCTGTCATCTTTTTTTTATCTTATCTCAGCCTCTTCCCTTCTGTTTGCCTGTATTCACCTTCTTACTTTTTTTTCTGTATGTTCTCTTTTCAGTCTTGTGCAAGTTTCTCCCCTTCTCCTTCCTGTGTCTTTGTGCTCTTAAATCCTCCTTCCTTCTTTGAATTCTGCTCATTTCTTAACATTATCCTCCTCCCCTCCTTTGACTTATTCTCTGTTCTTTCCCCCACCTCAAAATCTCAAAATCTCTATATTTATTTCTCTTTCCTTCTCCCTCCCTCCCGTCCTGCAGTGGAAGCGGCATTTCACTGCTGATCTTAAAGCAACGCTGGATCTCCTCGCTTCAGTTCCAGTCTCTGGATGAAATCAGTGCTGGAAATGTCTACATCTTTAACAACAGCGGCCTGTGCTTCTACAACACTGTCAACTGGACGTCGCTGTTCAGGACCTCGAGTCAGAAAGTCCTCACCCGCAACAACCGAGACCCTAAGGAATGCAGTAAGTATTGGTGGTGTTCACCATCTTTAAAAGAACGATCAAATTACCCAAATTAAAAGAATTAAAGCAAAATTAAATCTCCTAAATATGTGAAAAACCCTTGCTTGATGAAAGATAAACCAATACACTACCTCCATTACAGCCACAAAACAGAGTTGATACATTTGATCAGGGCTCAGTTTGCTATAAAAACATGACAGCTCATACAGGTTAATTTTACAGGTGCTTAGTCGCTTTGTCTATTCAAATATTTTAGAATAAAACACGCTTACACACGGATTAAATGTATTTATCTAAGCTGACACAGTGACTTGCTCATTTCCAAGGTGGCTGTGTCACGATGTCTCTCACTTCTTGGCCATGAAAGCTCTGATTCAGCTCCCTGTAAGGAAAGTGCTTAGTGTGTCATGCACAGAGGTGGATTAAGCTCACAAAGAAGTGAACATCTGATGGAGCAATGAACAGTCTACATGTGGCTTCAGCTGCAGATGGCAGAAACTGACCACATAGTGTGGTTCAATGAGAGTGTGAAAAAGTCTGACAGAGAGGAGATGGTATGACACCAGGAAGAATAAAATAACAACATAGCTTTTAGCTGATTGCAAATGATGTCTGTAATTGATCTTTTTATATCAATGTCTATTATGCTTTGGAAAATCATACATGTGTGTTTTTCCAGTAAAGCTCACTGTTAAAAAGGTTGAGAGAGAGCCAGAAAACAAAGGCATGGACCACCGTGGTTTTTCTATAACATGCCATGCTGTGGTTGATATCATTAGCCAGTTAATGAGCGCAGTGTGTGTGTGTGTTAAAGATCGATTGATAGGGCCTTACACAGGCGTCTCCATTAGACTCAACCTCCTGTCTGCCATTGACTGTTCGGCTGTTGACAAAGGGCTCTGCCCCCACCGGGTGACACTCCTGGGGACGTGGATGTAACTCGCCGGATGGAGGACAAGCTGAGTCCGATGAACAGCATCGATTGTTGTGGCTCGACTGGAAAAAAAAAGCTTGGGATTCTTTTTGGGACGGTCTTTAAAGATGGAGATGTGGGAAATTACGATGTTTACTCAGTCAGCTGGGCAGCCCAAGGCGACATTGACACACATATTTACACATATGCACACATACATTGCTTAGTTTTGCTAATTAGCCTATGAAGTTCATCTATAAAGTTAATCTACATTTATTGCATTCTGCAGTGTTCTTGATTTTCCATATTGTGGTTGATTTGACCTGAACCCCACAAAACTCACACCCAAAATATTTGACCGTCTCTTTAACTTGAAGAATTGTTGCGCCCCTAGTGTCCGGTTGTATACTTGCAGGCAGCGTGTTTATATTCAAACCGTGTAAAGTTCCTCAGTTATTTCACATACTTCCTTTCTCTCCACAGCTCAGCAACGGATGGTGTGTGATAGGATGTGTTCGGACGATGGCTGCTGGGGTCCGGGGCCCAACCAGTGTCTCTCCTGCAGATACTTCAGACGAGGTCGCACCTGTGTTCAGTCCTGCAACCTCTTTGATGGGTGAGCAGTCTGTTCACAATTTATCAAAGATCTTTTTCTTCACTTGATGCATTCTGGGCCAGAAAAAAAACGTCCAGTTGTACATTTGAGCTGATTGGACACAAATCTTTAAAATGAGCATTTTCCTGAATGTCAGATCATTATGGTTTCAGGAGGCTGCATTAATTCCACTGCAAACAGCCATACATGACAAGCAGATGAAATACAATCAATTTAAACAGCTCTGATGAATGAGAATGAAGTCAAAACATTCTTGAGGGCTCCGGAGGAGGAGAGTCTAATTGCCGATTGGCGTTAATGTAATGAGATGAACCAATAATGAGCCTCAAACTGTATAACAGTTAACATGAACCTGAAAGGGACATCTAGCTTTGTGTTACATCCAATGTCCAAAATCAAATTGAGGATTTGTTGAAACCTCATATTTTATTACAAATTGCCCATTCAGGCTAAAAGACAAGAGTGCTTACTGCTGACATTTGCGACAAAGGCCCTTCAGAGTGTCCTCACGATCCTCTGATGTTCGGTTTTCAGTGTGAATAATTGCATTCAGGTCATTCTTTTATGCCGCCTCAAGGCACATCAAAAAGACCACCAGCAACTCACCTGGGAAGAAACACTTCTTTGTAGATGTAGCTTCCACCCTTTTGTGCTCCTCTTGAATGAACGTGGAGATGTTGTGAATCACAACACTTGAAAGCGCCCATCTAAAATAAGACCGTACAGACAGCATCAGCCACAAGATAAATATGACTTCCTCGCAAGCAGAGGTGTCAAGCTTGTGTTTTCCCCAGGGGAGCAAGGAGAGAGTGCACGTACGTGTGTGTGTGTGTGTGAGAGAGGGTGTCTAAGGGTGAGCAACCCTCGGTCATGTTGCCTTGTTGCCAGTCCTTCCCCGGCACCGTTTGTGGGAGGGAAGCTTTGAAGTTGCCGGGAAAACAGCTCACAGCAAAGTCTTTGAAGAAGACTGGTGAGGAAGAGGCGCGTGGCGGGGAGGATGCTGATGCACACTCGCTTCTTCCACTGTAAATACAGTCAGTCAGTGTGACAGGCCCACTTCTTGCTTTGTGTCACCGGCCTGATCTGTGGAATCAAAATGTCCATAACCTTGAGCTTTGCCTGCTGTAAGAAGTCCTTCTGCCAAGCACCAAGCAGAAAGTATTTTTCACAGAGAAACGGCTTTTTTGAGATGAAACCTTGGATAACCTGTATTTTTCCACCGGTTACTGACACTGTGAGTTTCTATTTTATTCAAACCAAAACAAACTGGGTCTCTAGTTGAAATGTTTTGAGATATTTTGCCATGGAGATTAAATTTTGGAGGACCAAAACTGCCAAAATTAAAAACATAGACATAATTGGATGACTCAATAAATACACAACTTCAATTATATGCACCTAGAGATAAAATTAGAAAAGATTTAATTTTTTTCTCTTTTACTTTAGATCTATATTTATTCACCTTAATATATTAATTTACTTTTCATTGTATTTTTAAATATTGATTATCTGTTTATTTATTCATTTATTTTGTTATCATTTTCCCTTTTCATTTCCCTCCAATTTATATCTCCACACGTATTTCTGTATTTTTCTTACATTTCTTTGTGCATATGTGCTTCAGTTATTCAATAAAGGGGCTGCTTGATTACTTCTTTTTTTTACTTGATTTAATTTTAATGCATATATGTTTATTCTCATATTTTTTATGCAAATGTTTGGTCAAATAAAATGGCTCTCTGTGCAGTTAATTGTACTGACAGACTGTCTAAAATGTCTTTGCTCTCAACGTTTGCCAATCACTTGGATTAGCTGAAGTGAGGCAGTGCCTAACTGTGACAGCCGGAGCTTCACACTGGCTCTTCAGAAACCTGAGGGTGATGTCACAGTCTAAAGCCATGTTTTTTTTAAGTCTATGGTTTGCACTTTAATGCACAGAGGGACTTTTACAGCCAGTGTATTGCTCTTTCACTATCTTTCAGTCTAATGGATGATTGGTTTAAAAATCTTGGGTTATGTTGCCATACGTGGGATTTCACTGTGTGCAGCATAAATTGACTTAATATCTGCTTTGCTCTGGATCTATTGTGTTTGACTGTATGTCTCTTCAGAATTTAGCATTATCTCATTAAATATGTTTTCAGGTCGGCAGTTTCAAACCTTAAGATTCCGCAGCTCGCCCTCGTTATACGTCTCCATTCTTAATGAAGGAAACACACTAATTCCCTTTAGTTTATACGTCTGTTGAATAAAACAAAGGAGGAGCAAAGGAGTGCGAGAAGGGGAAAAGAAAACGTCTGAGATGGTGTCCATTGGGGTTGGGGGAGTAGGGAGGAAGCGGATTAGGGAGGCGTTGAAAGTGTTTAATTAAAAAAAAAAGTTGCTCTAGTGAGTTGGCCATGCTCTGGTTTGCTGGAGGTTCGGAGGCCTGAATTGTGGCCACAGTCCTGCTTAAATTCCTGCTAAAACAGGGCTAATCCCCCATCAGGCAATCCCCCGATGGGGCCTTGGCGCACACTTCCAGCCGTGAAGGGGGCCAATCAGGAGGAACGGCTTTGACAGAATGGAAATGACCCTGGAGAGCACGGCAGCCGAGGTCTTTGTCTCTCACCCATTCTCCTCCATGTATTTTTTCTTCCCTCAACCAACAAAAGAGATATCTCTCCACTGCCTGGGCCCTTTTTCTAAAGGATTCCCCCGGACGAAGCTTCCAGGAGAGAAATCTAATTTATTTTGGAACAAGGGAAAGAAAGACCAGGGAGAAATGTAAAAAGGGCGATGGGGATTTCTTTTGAGTCCACTGAAAACATTATTAATAAAAGGACACTGTGATACTGTATGGATGCTGTGTGGAGATGAACTGCCGTGAACACGATGAACCATTAGAACCATAAAAAAAAATGCCCTGACATTAAGGCTCGGCTGTAGGGAAATCTAGGATTTTTATCTTCACTTTTATTGCCCTTTAATGTGATACAGTTGAACTAGGGAGTGTCAGAATATCTCTTTTCTTCTTCTTCTTCTTCTTTTTTTTGCAGCTTTCAGAAGCACCAAGTCTAAAAGATTTCCATCTAATATTCACCACATGAAAATGCATAAAACACATACCCGCAGGAGATCCGCGTTTCTCAGTTTTAGATCACATAAAAACAGCCCTGTTGAATCTTTATTCCACCCCAGTAGCATCACATGCAAATACAAACAAAACACACACACACGCACATACACACACGCGCAGAGTCATTCATTATCTCATCACTGTGGAAAAGGAGCTTGTTTGTAACTGGACTTGTCCTCCCCTGGATGTCCGTCCTCTGCATCGGCTTATCGATCCCTCGGATGTGAAAAGTGTTTTTGATCGGTTGCTATTGACAGCCGCCATCCTCCGCTCGCTGGAGACGCCACACTTCAAAAAAAACCATGATGATGCGCTGATTCTGACACAAACAAAGGGAGAAATTTATAGATCGGATCCATGCACCCACACACAAACACACCCATATACACATATAAGGATTCAGGAGTTTGGCCTGAGGCGCTGTGCAGCTCCTGCTGGTGTAATTGCAGTGTATAAACGCAATTATCGAGCTCTATTGTTTACCTTTATTCCTTCAGAAGTCTAAGTGGAGAAACAAAACCATGAGCTGCAAGCACTGTGCGAGCCGGCTGAATAAAGGGTCCAGCAGAGCTTGTACCAGTTGCACAAACTGCAATCAGTCTTGGATTTGATAAGAGTGTGAAAAGCAAATTTCTCCGACTCACCTTTTTCTGTCTTGAGCTTTTTCTCTCCCTTTATACCTCCCCCTTCCCCTTCCCTCCCTGCCCTCGTATGCCATCCTTTGCTTTTCTCATCCCCTCCCACCGGCTCTCCTCTCACTCCCTCCTCCCCTCCATGCATCCCCTCGTGTTTGCCTACGATTTAAAAAGCTGTTCATTATTCATGGGCCTTCTCTGTTAACATATTGACCATAGTAAGCCTTTAACTTGATCAAATAGTCTTAGGCAGCTTGCTGCCCTGTGTGCCCCCCTTTCAAAGGGCACTCCAACAGTCAGTGCAAGTAGATATCGAAAAGATGGGCATAAGCAAATAAAGGTGTAACCCTGCTTTCCTTATGCTATATCACATGTTGGTTTACTATCAAAAGGCTCCTCTGTACAGCTTGTGCTGATTTCCTCATATCAAAATTCTCCCTCTGCAGGCTCTTAATCAATATTTCAATGTGGGTACACTCTTAAATCTATAATAAATGCATCTCTATCTCGTTTTTCCCTGTCTCTACCAGGGAAGTGAGGGAATTTGCCAATGGATCCGTGTGCCTGGAGTGTGATAGCCAGTGTGAAAAGATGGATGGGAACACCGTGACATGTCTTGGCCAGGTAAAACACTCCCAAATCCACTTCTGATGTTCACAGACTCAAACTCCCTCTCATGTAACGATGCCCCCTAGCTGTTTCACTTTCAGATTAAAACCACTCCTCTCATTTTTCCTCTCATATCTTTTATGTGCCAAAGTGGATTTCTAACTTATTTTGTGGGAGTGTATCGGCCCTGTGCACAGAATTTTAGAAGATATGAGTGCAGTGTTTACAAAGGTGAATGGTAGGTTAATGGGAGGAATGATAAAGCACTGTGGCTACTTTTGGAGGCACAATTTTGGCAAGAACACACACACACACACACACTCAAAACAGCAAAATGAGATTATTTTCTGACCTTCCAGTAAAGTCACTTTGAGAATCAAAGATTTGATCACACCAAAACTTTCCAAATGTTTGTACACAGGCCCGAAAAATTGCACCTATAAACACCAACCAAAAAACACAATGCACATCTTTGACGTAATGTATTTAACATATGTATTTAAAAAATCTGCTAATATGTAAAACACATGTACATTAAGATTCATATGTAACTGGTTTACAGTAAAAATGCAGCATTCAGAAATTAAAACACCAGAAAACCAAAACACTTAAAGACTTATGCAGTGACAGTGATGTGAAGTAGTATGTGGACTAAAGAACTAGCATTTGCATGTAATGCTACTTAATACTTTACTCATGGGTTCTCCGCCTGTCTGTAGTTGGCTTTTCATATTTGCAGTCCATTTCTTGTTTATATTAACCAAATTTCTGCATATTTTTATAATTTTTTTCCTAAAATTTATTTAAATGATGTCAAAATTGGGAATTTTTTATTCCTTTTATACATATTACTCCTAGCTTTTTGAATTTATTTTCTTAATTTGCAGTTTTTTTGAGCATTTTTTGACCTTCATGGAGAATAAATACAGTGTTCAAGATTAAACTTGGATGCTGTAAATTATTTTGAATTAAACTCTCTTATACTTACACCATTCTGAAGCCAGAAATATAGACAAATACACCGAATTTGCATCATGCTGCAGCCAAAAGTAATCCCTAACAGATAAAAACTACACTGCCCAGTTGTGAAAAATATTTAGGATTTTTTATTAAAGATTTGTGTCATTATCAGTTATGAATGAGGTTGAGTTTGAATGCAACAGACAGTAAAGGGAAGTCAGTAAGAACTGATTTTACTGTTATACTTGAGGGGTTGTGAGCCTCAAAGCCACACATGGAGGCTAATTTTACATTTGTATTGTTACACTACAGAAAGTTGAATCTCATGTGAGGATGCATGACTTATTTTGTGAAGTTTAGTTGTGTGAGTAACCTTTCATTGCTGTCCTTTAGGACGGAGAAAGAGAGAGAGAGAGAGAGAGAATGAGAAATAAAGAGGGAGAGAACGTCTCCTCAAGGATGCACAGAGGCGGCTGAGTTAGAGATGCTGGTCACAGTTGAGCGGCAAATAACACCAGAGTCAATCATCCACAGGCGCTCCTGCACACAAATACACATGCATACGGCATACGCAGACATACTCGAATGCATCCTGACATCTGTATGCGCCCGCACTCCCGCGCACACACATATACACACAAACATGCAAAGTGAGAATAATGTTTATTGATGGCGTGCGTCTAAAAGTGTCAAACTGTGAGAGACTGTCCATCAGGTCGCCACGGTCGTCATTAGCAGCGGAACGCCAGGAAACAACCGCGTTGCATCGACATGTGCAACGCTGCGCAAGTTTCACACATCAGTCAACACATGCACAAGCAGAAACACACACATCAGGTGTAGTCAGTTGTTCTTTTACTACTTCACACACACATGCACGCCGCTTTCCATCTTACTTATTCATGATCAGGTTGCAGCTGAGCTCAGTTACCACTTGTCATCTCCTCCATCACATTCGATGCGCCGCGCTTTGACTTGACCTGATTCCTTATGCATTTTGCCAATTTGAACAGTGGGTGCAGCAGAATGCACTCCTGGCAATTTTTGCTCGACATATTATAAATCACTGAGTGGAATCCATGTGTCTCGCCAGCTGCATTAGTTATGGTGGGAAGTGAGTAAATTGACATGATTCGCCAGGTTTGAATTTGATTCTGTTCAATTCTATTCTCCCCTCTCATGCATTTTTTTTTTCTGTGTCTCCATTCTTTCCTCATGCTTAATCCCATTCCATTTTCCCCCCAACTTTATTTTATCCTGCTGGTTTCCTTCACCTCTTTGCCCATCATTTTGTCTTACATTTCTATATCTCTGTTCATCCCCCGCCTTTCCTCCTCGCTAATCGCTTCACTGCTCCCTCCACCTCTGTTTCTTTATTCATCCCTTGTCCGCCGCCTCCTCCCAACCCATCCTCTCATCTCCCCCCCTCCCTGTTCTGTTCTCCTCTCAGGGCCCGGACCAATGTGTGAAATGCCTCCACTTCAAAGATGGACCCAACTGCGTGGAGAAGTGCCCCGATGGGTTGCAGGGAGCCAACAGTTTTATCTTCAAGTACGCCAAAGCCAACAACGAGTGTCATCCCTGCCATGCCAACTGCACCCAGGGGTAAGAGAGGGTCAACACATGGGGATCTGTGTCCTTGTGTAGCAATTAATGTACATCTTTTAAGGTCTTTCTTCCCTGAGCATCCTCTGGTTTAGGTGCTTTCATGGTTTTTAAGGCATTGTGGAGAGTTGTTGCACTGAACATGCATTGCTTTCTCTCCCAAGAGGAGGAAAAAAAAGGAAAAAAGGGGAAGGAGAGGAGATGACTTAATCTTGCAGCCGCTAGATTCACTGACCTGTCGCTGGCTTCTGGGATCCCTTCGTTCAGGAGCAGAATGCGTTGACCTTTCAGGCCATGTTGAGTACAGTGCAGATGAACTATGAATGAGAGACCAGAGGGGAGAGGAAGGAGGGTGTATGTACAGTGGGATAATATAACATGAGGAAGACAGAGAGGAATGTTTGCAAGTCAAAGAGTAGGTGGAAGAGGTGCAATAAGAAGTGGTTTTACAGAAAAATACATGCTGGCTGGAAGAAAGAGCATCCTATCTTCTGTGATCACCGGAGGTCTCAAATCAAAGCATCTGCCGGAGCGAAAGGTCACCATCAGAGCTGCACATGGGCATAAAATTACTCTGAGAGATTTCTCAAGTCTGCATCGCAATACTGTACATGCATCACAGACACAAAAGCTCCAGCTTTCCCTCATTACAAAGTGTTATTGCGTAAAGAGTTCTCTCTGTGTGACATTGCAAATGACAGAAAAATTAAGCTTCTCTGCTCAGACTAGAACAACAAAGAGAGAGAGGTTATTTGTACCTGCTGATATATTTCTAACCTGTTTGGTGCTTATTTTTTGAGGCCATTAAATTATCAATCAACCCTGTTTTTTCCCAAAATGTCAAACTATTCCTTAAATAAATTAAAAGGCAATATATATTTAACAGACTGATATGCAAAGTTAGCTTATATGGCCTCTAGATTTCTCACCGCAGTAGAGAAAGTGCAGGGATTCTGTGAGACAGTCCTGAAAATAAAACACCATTTTAGCCACTACCCAGCCGACGATTCTGCCTGTATCAAAACAAACACACTTTAATGCAGAGGCTAAAGCAGGCCATGTCTTCAAAAGCATGGAGGCTGTGGATACAGAGAAAACTTCTCTATGTACCAACGAGCCGGGTTTTATGTCTTCATCCCCTCTTGTCTTTTGAAGTCAGTGTGTCTGTGACTTTGAACTTGAGCCTTTTACTCTTTTTTTTTTTTTTTAAACTCAAACTAGAGGAGCATACCATCAAGGAAGCGGCTGAACAATGGGGGATGGTCAGCAAACAAAGTTAGAGCACCGAAACCTAGCAACGGGTCTGGAGATATGATCTGAGGTGGAAAAGGGCTTAATGTACTGTCCCTCACAATGCAGGAGGTCTTTTTTTTATTTGACTGCAGCTTGCCTCTAAGTGTTGATATTATCTGTGCAGTTAAAAGAGGCACAAAAGAGTTTTTTTTTTTTTAAGTAGGAGGGGCTTGAAAGAGGAAAAGACAATAGCTGGAGAAGAAACAAGGGAGATGATGAAAGAAAAAAAGAGGATAAAAGCAGAGGAGAAGATAGATGTAGGGTCATATTTCCTCCCATGACAGCTTTCACTCACACAGACACACACACATGGCCGTTCTTGACTCTGGGAACACTAATCTGTCGTTGGCATGACAACACCTCCATCATGTCTTGTCATCTCATCCAGCCCTCCAGCCGCAGGGTGCTGTGGATTAACACCGAGACGGAGGCTGCTGCTGGGTGTTTGAGGCTGTGAGCCAAAGTGAGACATTGCAGAGATCAAAGGTCAATGTCAGGAGCTGAATAGCTCCCTTACAGCTGGTAAAGAGTTTTTATCCAGCTAAATAATAGCTTAAAGGCTCTTTAATCCAGCAGATAATTGATCCAGAAGCTTCTTTACTCTGTGTAAGGGTTTTAAACTGTGACTGGCACCACCTCAAGGGGGTGCAGTGAAGATGTGTGCATGATGTGCAAAAGACCTCTAAAATAAACAGGAAGTAAGATGATAATGCAGCCGCATCACACAGTAGGCCCATGGAGGCAATTGAGATGCTTTAATTCCTGCAATTTGCGTCACACTCCTTCTTTTCTGAGTCACAGCTCGGTCATATCTGAAAACACAGACATGAAACATATTTTTAGAAAGACTGTGACTCACACTCTCACACCAGAATTATTACACCTCCGATAAACATCCGCAATTTTGTTTCGAAAGAAAACAGGAGCAAAATGATGCTTCTACTTCAGAACTGGCCTAAGAATAGTCACATTTTTATGTTTTTTTCAATATTAAATTAATCTACTAATAATTATCTGTGCATAAATAGGTGCATTGTGAGGAGGGAATGCTAAGAGCTAATTCGGCATACTTTTGTGGTTGCAGTTGGCCAAAATGTGTAAAATTTGGGTGAAAATTATAGAAATAAAGTAGTATCCCATCACTTACAGTATACTACAGTATACTTTTCTGATGCCACAATTGCCAAAAATCTGTCTCTCAATAACACAAGTTATCGGTGCCATCAGTGATATTTTTTGAATATACTGACTTTAGAAGCATCAGATGTCAGTTCACTCAGTCTGCTGCAGAGCTTTAAACACACTTGTGATTGCTCTCCATCTGTCTTACAGCAAAACAAGATGTGACTGCACTCAAGCCTGTGTATCGACTCTCTAAACATGTCCTAGTAGCATTACATGAAAAGGACAAGGGACCATTGTCCCTGTAAGATCCTCTAAAAATAAAATCTCCTAAATGTTGATAACTTTGTTTCTTACTGTGGTGCATGACTGATGCTTAAATTATTCATAATCTTGCACCTTCTCACAGAGGCAACCCGACAGCAGTGGAAGAGTTAGAGCATCTAAGGGTGACTTTTTTGCCCGCCCGTGGAGACAGGTGTAAATTTACAACTAGCTAACTCTGCTGCAATTACTTCAATTATGCAATGTTCCTGCAAAAATAAACAATCCAGATAAATAAAAATACATCCTACATAGCATTATAAGGACTGTGCTTCCGAATAGGAGTGAGAGACGTTGTCTTAATACTGACTACTGGGCCTCCCACTG
>JAPZDY010000017.1:5392917-5406285 GCA_029783645.1 Ctenochaetus hawaiiensis
TAGGAAAGAAGTCAGTTACCTGAAATTATGCTCTCTTATCTGTCTGCTATTAGCTAACTATAAAACTTTAGCCAAGTGTAAATCTGTAATGTTGGTTTACAAATCTGTGTGCACCAAAACTAATCTGCACTGTGTTCTTGGACTCGCAGCTCATTCCCACAATTTCACAATCTGCGCCCAAGGTTTTACTATCCAGAATGTAAATCCATGGGCTTTCTAAACCATGGGCACAGTTTGTAAAACGTGCATTTGGATTTGTAAATGGCTATACATGGCTCTTTTTTTTTCCTCTAAGCTAACTCCAGGAGGGCTTCTTAGCTTATCTTGTTCTCTGTTGTTCTCTGGCTCTTTGTCTCACCCTCCCATCTCTCCCTGTATGCCTTTCTTCCTTGTTTTTTTTTTTTTTTTTCTCCAGGAGTGACCATCTGGGAGCTGATGACATTCGGAGGCAAGCCGTACGACGGCATCCCCACGAGAGAAATCCCAGACATTCTGGAGAAAGGGGAGCGTCTGCCCCAGCCTCCCATTTGCACCATAGATGTCTACATGGTCATGGTCAAATGTGAGTAAACACACATAAAGACACTCAAAAACTTGAAAAACTGACACTTACATGAACTCACAACCAAGCGTGTGTATGTGTGTGTACCAAAATATGGTTTCTAGGAAGCACCAAGCTTTGCATTTAAAAACAATGCATATTTCCTACATGACGCTTTCCTAGTTTGGGAGAAAATAAATGTGATAAAAATAATAATTTGAGAGGAAAAATATTGATTTTGAATTTTAGGTTAAATGTCCGTTGTTGTATGGTCAATTTTTGATACTGTGCAGGCTTTTCTCCCCTGCTTCATGCCAAGTCAGGCTAACCTGCTGCAGGCTGTAGCTTCATTATTATGGAAGGAGGTGTCATATGTTAGTGTAACTCTCCGCAAGAATGCAAATAAACATATGTCACAAAATGTCAAATATCTCTCCTTTAACTGAGAAACCTTAAACTTCGCCTGCAGAAGCCTTATTCTTCCAGAGATATTGAAGGAATATTTACATGAGTACAAATGTAACAGCTTAGTCTTTGACACCTAAATCTTATATGTCTTCTAGTAAAAGTGGTCATCACTGAAAAATGCATGCCTCTTCCTACATATTACATGTTTCTAAATTGTTGGCTCAGCCACAAGTGGCAACATTAAAGGCGGTGTTATAGATCAGTGCTCCAACATACTGAGTGTTGAGGAGCACATAATGTTTTTTATTCATAAATTGTGTTTATGCGCTGCTGCTGCTGAGCTTGAGGTGCCACAGGTGAGTTGCAGTTTAATAAAAGGGTTCATATTTTTAATATTCATCTGCTAAGGCGTTATTCGAGCTCAGGGACTCAGATTTGAGGCTGGAGGAAAGTTGATTTGTTAAAAAAAACAAGATGAAAAAAAAAACAAGTGAGAGAAGAAGAGGAAGTGTTGTCATGAAACTGGTGAGATGCTGGTTTATGGTCCGCAACATGCAGGCTGCGTCCCCACCAGAGACTATGCCCACATCATTGTTCGAGTCATCTTCCATCTGGACTTCCACACCTCCCTCCACCACAAGTCTCCAGTCCAGCCTGTACGACTCATCCAATTCCTCCCCAAATTCGCCAATGTCCCATCTTGCATTCCTTCCCCTGGCTGGATTCAGAGCCGTGGTGCTGGTGAGGGATCCACCCTCCCATATTTCCAGGAATCAGTCCAGACGTACATGGCAGTCCACGGTGTGAGATCTGCCAGCTATTGGCTGCTTGGCTGTCCTTTTCCCTGCATCAGTCTGGTCACCGCTCTGCCCTGCCTGGACCCAACTATGGCGGAGTGACTTCTCTGTTTTCAGGGGGCTGAAAATCTCATAAAAAATTACCTCACATCAGTTTCTCCCTGCTGACTTCTTTTTTTTTCTCTGCGATTGAGAGTTTCTTTTTCTTTTTTAATTATCTAGCCTTTTTTTTGTGTTGCTCGAATATTGTATCTGCACTATGAATATACTTCTTATTATTGGCTGCTTGTAGCTCTGAATTTAAACTTGTTCTGCCGTTGCGCTCATTGTGAGTCGCTCTGAATGAGCACAACAGCGGAGTGCTTAAAATGCCAAACGTGTTGAGAGAGAATGATGTGATTCGGCTTGAAGTTTGATATCAAAACACATTCCCCTGACAAAAATGTTAATCCGGCGAAAATGTCATAATGTCTAATTGTTTTTTTTCCAAATGGAAAAATGTTGCCAATGGCTTTTGACAGCACAGAGGCGAACCATGGAAGCCCTGCAGCCATTTAGCCTAATAACAATGCCAACTGGTTTCTGTCTTTCCCCCCAGGAGGAGAAGAATACATTTTATGTGCTACATAAAATGTGTCTGGACAATAATGTCATAAACGCAGAGGTCAAAGGGATTCCCGTAACTTAACAACTAGCAGAAATATCTAGGTGTTCCCACATATGCCTGATTTATTATTAATCTTGAGGGCAGCTCTTAGTTTTCTCCACGGAGTTGTGCACAGTCCCCTTTCTACAAGCTTTAATTCTTTCGATATAACAGTTTTACTAATAGCATAATGTTATAACAGCCTCAAAAAGACCCACACATGCTGCAAGCATACAAAAATCAAGTGACGTCAAGGGAGCATCGCAGCAGTGATCAAAAATAGCCAAAAGAGGTCAAGCACTGAGTCAAACTAGCAGGAGGGTCGCGCCGCCCCATCAAAGGCCAGAAGGAGGCTCAGCAATCAGCTGCATTAATTCTAATTACATGTTGACTGAGAGCCGTTGTTTGTGATTTGGTGTGCCGTCACACTGCGTGCCCAGGCACCTCAACGCCACCCCAATAAAGATGAAATAGAGTTTGATTGCTGCAGTAATTGCACCTCATTTGGGTAATGTGTCTGCGTGGGGGCGCTAGAGGCGGAAATTAGATGAACCCAGCGGAAGGCAGGCAGGTGGAATGACAACAGAGAGGGTCAGGGTTTATTTAAGGAGAGCTAGCTTTAAGCTCAACTGCAGTGTCGATGGTTGTGGTTGAAAAACAATTAGGAAGCTTTTATGAAGAGGAAACACGGATTCTGAATTAAAAACAACTGCATTAATGTTGTGCGGATAAACAGTTACTTTTAAGCAATTATATTTGGCCGGCAATCCCCCGCCGTGGACTGCTAGAGGCATCCAGACCCCACTTTAGCTGTCACTGCTGCAGAATTTGAAATAGGTATTCAGACACTGAAATCAGCGGCTCAGTTTGCTTACTGTCTAATCTGAGGCGAGACACCACCTGGCCTCTCACTTCACCTGCAGGGGTTTGCTGTGTTTACTGCAGCTTGGCCTCAGGAAGAGAAAAGTCGGCTAAAGATCAAATGAAAAGCACTTTTCCCTTAACTTAATAACTACCCCTGAGTTGCCCTTGAGCAACACGTTTAGCCTTTAAAACGTGTGGAACTTTATTAACGTAAACACCATGCTAGCCCATTCAGTGTTCTGTGGGTAAATGAAGGTTAAGCTAAAAAGGTTCAAATAGATACAATTTATCTTGAAAAGTCTATTCTTCCCTGAACTTTCAAAGGGATAATACTTTCACAAACATCTTCAGAATTTTTACAAGATAAATAAAGTACGACTTAATAGGTTTTTTTTAAGTGTGGGCACACATTGAAGGATGGTCTTGACAGGGCTGAGTGAACCTGCTAATCCAGCAGAAGGTCAACAGTAGTCTTTCAATCAAAACAGCCACAAACCAGCAAAGAAACTTGCTAAAGGTTGAGCTGATATAAAGGTTAAAGAACTAAAAATATTAAAAACTTGTTGACAAGCTGCATTTCTACTAAACTGTCTGAGTTTTGCTACAAATGTACACATTTTTAAATCCTTACTGCAACTGTACAACTGTTTTATCCATATTAATGAATCAATTCATCTCTTTAACCTCCCTTTCTCTTTTTTTTCCCCAGGCTGGATGATTGACGCAGACAGTAGGCCAAAGTTCAAGGAGCTGGCTGCTGAGTTCTGCAGAATGGCCCGTGACCCCCAGCGGTACCTGGTCATCCAGGTGTGTTTGCCTAAAGAGGCGAGAAAGAGGCGTTGTTTTCATGCATGATAGCATCCGTTCAATTTTAGTTCTCAGATCAGATTAAGTTTTTATCGTGTGTGATGTGTGTTGTTCAGGGAGACGACCGCATGAAGCTTCCCAGCCCCAACGACAGCAAGTTCTTCCAGAGCCTTCTGGACGAAGAGGACCTGGATGATTTGATGGACGCTGAGGAGTATCTGGTGCCTCGAGGTTTCAATATGGCTCCTCCATCATACACAACCAGGCCTCGCGTTGACTCCAACAGGGTAAGGACACTGCTGAAGCACACAAATATATGAGCAAACCCTGCCGTTGACCACAAACTCATCCATCCTCTCTTATATTCGAATATTTTTCAGTTGCTAGTTTGTAAGCTGTAGTATTGAGGATGTGTCAGAGAGCTTTAAAAAGGTATTTCTCAGTGCAAAAGCAAAAAGCTTTACCTATAATAAAACATTTTTTAAAATAACCACACTTCATCTCTCTTTATAAAAACCTTTGTCAGTCCACTGATTCGACTTTAACCTCAAAACTTATTTTTTTTCCCTCTTCCCTCTGGTCAGAAAACTGCACTGCCCTCTATAAGTGCTCAAGGTGGTTAAGAACTTCAATACACAGATGATTTTCCTCTGCTAATGGCTCACCTCCATCATTTCCATCCCAGTGTGTGTGGCTTAATCCTGGGCTCTTTATGCACTTGCTCCCCAGGCCCCGGGTTTCATTACTCAGAGCTCCATAAGCAAATAACAGATGCTCTCTTAAAATGCCGGAGCCGTTTACTAATAGACAATGAGTGCCGGTTTGGCTGTTTGCTCTGCAGCATGCACTACGTGCTGCCGGCCCACAGCTCGGCATCTTATGCACCTTTACCCCTGTGACCCACTCATTTGCAGGCAGATTTTTCGTTCCCCCCGATGAGCACACACTCAGGGTCCTGTGTATTCAAGGTCAACGCTCCTATCGTGAATTGAAAGTCGTTTGATTATTGCGGTGAAAAGCACCTACATGCCCAGACAGGAAAAGGAATTCATTGTAAAGAATCAATCGACTGGCTGACTTTGCCACAGAAAGTTAGTTATTCAGGTTGCACCACCGCAGACGCACTTTGATACAGACGGTTATCTAATCTGGGCTGATTTGCTCTCACCCTCATGCTTGAATAGAGGAGCAGATAATGACGGGCTTTGAAGAAGGGATGAGCAGGGAAGTTTGGAGGAGGGAGAATTTGATTGCAATGAAGGGAAGACGGTGGGAGTAGGTGGACAGATATAACCCCAGGACATTCCCTTTCTTTTTTCTTTTTTTTTTTTAACTGTTGTGTTTTGTTGCTCTGCTTCCTGTAATTGCTGCTGTAGTGCAAGCAGTTGGCAAGAGCGCAGAGGAGTGGGCCTGGGTTAAATAGCCCCCGGCAAGCCAACGCAGCACCACAACAAGCCCTTTGCTTCACATGTCATGTTTTGTATTTTCTTGCGGGGGTTTTTTTTTTTTTTTTGTTCTTTTTTGAGGGTTAGGTGTTTGAATCATAGCTTTGCCTGGCTGCCCCTCACAGTCCCGAAAGGCTGATGACTGAATCGGCAGAACTTTGTTGGAGAATTCTACCTTCAACAGGCAGCTGCATGGGTTAAAAGTTGCACGTCTTTCGCCGCAGGTGGCTTAAACTCAGGCTCAAACTTTATCATTTTTGGCATTCGCATCATGTTTGTTTGTTGTGGTCAAATGAACTATAGACATCTCTACTTTGGTTTGTCAGATAACGTTGCTCCAGCTTTTCCATCACCAAGGAGCTGCAAAGTGTAAAACAAAACATGTAAGAGTTACCTGAGAAGGTTGGACTAAAAATAAATCAAACCTTTTTGTCTGAATCCACAACCCACCTTTTTTCCTCAGAACCAGTTCGGCTATCGAGATGGTGGTCTGAACCCTGCAGAAGGCTCTGTGGCCGGTGCCCAAGCCTGCATGAACCAGGAAGCTACAGGTGGACCGGTTCCTGCCCTGGAAGACCAACGCTGTAATGGAAGCCTGCATAAGAAGAGCCTGAGCCAAGCCGGAGCAGAGGACAGCGGGGGCCAGAGGTACAGCGCCGACCCCACCATATTCCTGGGGGAGAGGGCGTCCAGAGGGGACACCGATGAGGATGGATACATGACACCCATGAAGGACAAGAGTTCTTCAGGTACTAAAACACAGTAAAATACGGTGAAATAAATGCTGTAGCGACTGGAATCAGAAGTCAGTTTGTCAGAGTTTTCAATTTTTTCAGGCAAAAACGTAATTTTAATGTAAAACAAGTGCATCTTGTATTTACCAGGAATTTCAACCTTGTGCACCTTCTCTTGTGCCTGTCATGTCTTTGCTCATTCGCAGAGTAAATACGATCTTTTGTAGTGTACTCTTCTCATTTTGCCTGTTCATTTAATTTCATTCCATTGATTAAAATTCCTACTGAGTTTTCTTCAACGGTGTATGTCTGCTACTACAGAGTCATGTTTTGCCTTTGATCATAATTCCCTCCATCAGCCCTGCTCTTGCGCTAGCGTCTTTGATTTTTTTGAGCAGCTCAAAATATAACAAAGCCTGCAGCAAAATGCATCTGATGCAATGTCAAGGAGCGGAAGAGTGGGCAAAATCAATAGGTTTCGCACCCCACTATTATAGCGCTTGGAATCAGTGAAGAGGGGTCATTTTGCTGGCATTTTCACCCCCGGCAGATGGAGTTTCCCGTGCCAAAGAACTGCTGGCAACTTGCCCGTCTGGTCCTGAGTGGCTGCCATTATCGCCATTATCATTTCCATCTCCATCTTCTCTCCTCATTATCAAGCGATCTCTTCCTCTTTCTCACATTTAATTTCTATTATCTTTGTTTTTTTCTTCTCTTTATGTAATTTCCTTTGAATGACCTTTTGTTTGTCTGACTTATTCTCTTATAAACTCCTTTTCTCTTGTTCTCCACATTCCTACCGTCCTTCCCTTTCTTTTCTTATCTGTGCTGCAGAATACCTGAATCCCATTGAGGAAAACCCGTTTGTCTCTCGGCGTAAAAACGGTGAGATCCATGCCTTGGATAACCCGGGCTACCACAGCACACCCAACAGCCAGCCCAAAGGCGAGGATGAGTACATCAATGAGCCCCTCTACCTCAACACCTTCCACAGCCCTGCTGAGTTAGGCCTGGAGGTCCTGAGGAGAAATGGTCTACCCCTACCTACCCAACCACCTTCTTCCATCTCGGCCACAACTTCAGGCTCCCACCTCCCACTTACCATCCAGACCAGCCTGCCCCACTACCCCCTCCCCACGGCCCAGCCCTCTCCATCTGGCATGCCTTGCCACCACGGCCCACCGACCCATGTTCTCCACACCCATCACACCATCAAATCTGCAGGACAACCTGGCAATCCAGGTGGTGGCCCCACCAGCCAGAGCCAAACAGGAACTACTGCCCAAGCCCAGGTGTGCCAGTCAGGTGCCCTGTCCACTTCGGCCACCATTGGGCACAGCAACCTGCCAGCCTACCAGAGCCACGCCACCACGCACCCTGCCAGCTTGCTGAAGCATGGAGGGCTGACATCAGGTAAAGTCAGTGGGAAGAAGCTGAAGGTGACCTTTGACAATCCAGAATACTGGCAGCACAGCTTGCCTCCCAAATCATCAAACCAGGCAGTTCCTGACGGAGCCCAGGGAGGCTCCACCAATGCCAAGCTCTTCTACAAGCAGAACGGACACATACGGCCAGGGGTAGCTGAAAACCCTGAATACATGTCTGAGTTTTCTCTGAAATCTGGCACCGTCCTGCCGCCTCCACCCTACCGGCAGCGGAACACTGTGGTCTAGATCGTTCCACTTGACAAAACGTTCCTCAATCTGACTCTAGCCTCCAGCAAGCCAGACATCCTCTCCGGTTCCACTGTTCCACACAGAGGGGAGCGGCCACAACCAGAGCCGGCCCCCTCCCCAAAAAACTCTTTCCAAATAATGTGCCATCTGCTGTAGACCGTAGCGACATCAGAAGGAGGTGGACCGAACCGAAAAAACCAAGCAGACCCAACTCAGACTCATGCACCTTCACTGTATCCAAACCAGTCCATTTCTGTTCTGTAGATAGAGACTGAGCTCCACGTCACTGAGAATGTGAAGGTTAAGGTAGTTTTCTGCAGACAAACAGACACATGACTGTCACACAGCAGCTGACGCACCGTGTTGTCCCAGCGAGGTAGACCAGAACGGCGTCAAACAAGATGGATTCGACTTAGGGGACCTGAACTCACTGCCAGTCACTGCGGTGTCAGATTCATGCAAGGAACAAGATGTTTTATTTTTTTTTTTTTTTTAGTTTTCCAGCATAAAGGTCTGAGGATGAACAAAACTCTTGAGGGTTTCTGAAATAAGCAAACAGACGGAGCAAATACAGTCTGTTAGATGTCAAGATGTCTTGTTTTGTGAATGACCTTGCGGAGTGAGGCAAAACAGCAGAATACAGAGGGAGAAAAGACTGAAGGGTTTAGTCAGGAAAGTGACTTCCAGCAACATAAAAGAGAACACTGACAGCTGATCCATTATATTCAATCTTTTTGCCTATAGGATTACACTGTACGTTCTCGAATTTTCCATCCAATATGTGAAACTCATCTCATCTTTCTACTGTAACTGTGATACTGTGATGGCCAGAACTACAGTGATCCCTCTCACATTTGTAGTTTCAACCATGGACTTTTTCGACTTCGCCTGAAAACACGCAGGGCAAAATGCTGTTTTGTCGTTCTCGCTTGACTGCTGTTTTACTTGGAAAAGCTGATCAAAAATCCGCTTCTTCAAGGCAAAAAGGGAAAAAAAATCACTGTAAACATTTTTATAAACACTGGTTGCAGTGCTGTGAAGTTAGATTTTTATACACTGGTTTTCCCTTTCAGATCGTGAAGCTAACTTAAATGAGTAAAGAGTGTCTCGCCATAAGAGAGGGAGGGTTTATGGGGAAATTGCTGTATCTCCTAAATCGTGTGATAAGACCAACCATAAAGCAGCTGAACTTGAAACAGTGATTATAGAAACAGAGAGAGAGAAAGAAAGGAAAAAACTCTACAGAGAGGGGAGGGAGAGTTGGTACAAGCCGCCTAATGAAGACCTCAAGGAATGAACAAGACAGCACCAGCAGAGCACAGTAAAAACAAACTACTTTGTGTATGTGTGTGTGTTTCTGTCAGCGGGAATGGTCCGAATGTGTGTTTTCATGTATTAGCAAGCCAGTTTGTCCCCCATAAGGGATATCTGGAGTCAAAAAAAGACGTGGCCGAAGTCATTTGTAACAGTGTCTAACAATCTTCAGTATCACTGTTAACCAACACTAGACTCAACACAGCTTTATTCTCAAACAGAGCTTACACCACAGGACTGCAGTCAAGTAGAAAACACTACATTTCTGATGGCTGGTTGGATTAAAAGCTCAATGTAGGAGCCCAAATCTCTTGGAGATTATTGCAATTTTACCTGAACTGTTATGCTGAAAGTTTACTCTCTTATTGTTCTCTATTGGGTCGGTTAAAGGCTGAACTTGAGGGTTTCTGCAGGATATACAGATACACACAGTTATAGTTTATAAAACCGTGCCAAACTTATATGTTTAGAAAAGAGCGTTTATCACTTTCACAGTCTTTATTTATAGGGAACCATCCTGGCAGCTTGGACCTATTTCTTTTAAATCATAGCAGCTTTTTTCCGCACCCATTCCTCTCAATGACAGCAGATGTAAACATGATACTAGTGTTACCAGAAAACGGATGCAGTATTCGTGTTTCTTTCTTAACTGTGTTCCAAATCTCATTTTTGCCACCACATCTGAGTCCTTACAGCCAGATTGATTGTAATTCATTATTGATTTATCTAGCTGTAAATCAATCAACAGGCTGTAACAGAGCTTGACCATAAATTGACAATTTATTGGGTTTAAGGTGTGCAGTATAAAACCAATACATTATTAAATTTAGACAAATAAATACCAACAAACATCAAGATCACATGTGTTTTTTTAGACTTTGAACCTAAAGTCAGTTGTCACTTAGTGCAGCCAGGTTTAAAGGACTCTCAAGTTACGACTCAAATAAACTACTAACCTTTCAAACAATTGTTCCAGAATTTAACATTCATATTGCCAATTAGACCTCTAATTAGATACAGATAAATTTTTGAGAAAAACACAGTGCAACCTGAACTTTATTCATGTTTTTCTTGGTCGTCAAGCAGACTAGTCAGCTAAAAGGGCCACTAGCTGCACGGCTAATGTGGCTAACAAGCCAACGGGCAGGTATCTTACTCACTATGATACGCTGCCTCTAATCTTAGAAATTTTTCATCTCAACCAATACCTCAGTTTTACACTCACCGATTCATCCAACGATTAAGTTTTACACAACAGCATAACGTTGCAAATCAGGACCATGTTAGCTAAATTACCATGAGGCAGGGTTTGACCCCTTTTCACAAAAACTAATATTGGTAAATGTGCAAAATTTGCATCTTGGATGAAATTGTCAAGTCTTTATTGTTTTTTTCTTTTGTTTTGTTATGTTTTTTAAGCACAGCTATAACTTTTCTTTGTACTTCTCCCACCTTTGAATTTAAGTGAGTGGAAGTAGAGTCTGACCACTGTTTAACAATGCCTCAATTCATCAAGACTAAGAGTCTTGTCTTAGCAGCAAACAACATAATCAAGTATTCCAACTGAGTTATTCTTAGGATCACCAGTAGAGCTCTGATTAACCCATTGCACACAGGAAAATTGTTCAAACCTTCACTGTTGATGCCTCTGCAGGCAAACTGCCAGTCAGTGCTGCTAAAAGCGCCAGTGTCACAGCCATTATGCTTCCTGCCAAGCCATACAGAGCACCTTTGGGTGAGAAAACACCACCAAGCATGCCAAACTTTGAAGATCAAAGTGAAAGAATTTGTAATGATGGTTTGCCTCTGAGATCCCCCTGCAATATATCATTAGAATCACATCTAAGTTCAATCAAAATTAACAAATTCTCGTTGTTCCTGAACCTTTGGCAAGTTTTTGCGAATATTATTTGCAGAAAATTAGCATAATAGCTTTGTCTTTGTTTTTTCAGCATTTCCTCATTCATTTCCTGCATTAGCAGAGTCCTGTCCGAGTAATTTTCTTGTGTAAGATGTTTATTTTCTGTATTTTAAATTACATTTGTGAGCGTGCGTGTGTGAAAGTGTTTGTCTAAGTAAGCTGTATCTGTTTGTCCTCCCAATGGAGCACTTTGATCAAACTCGTGGGTAAAAAGAAAAGGATTTCCACCCTTCGTTAGTGAAATATTCAACTTGTTTATCTGGTAGTTTACCACTTCAGAAAGCAAAAGCTTTAGCAAAAGTGCAAAGAAGGTACAACGGCCAAAAGTTCACGAAGAAAACACATATTTTGGTGGTACTGACCAGCTTCGAGAATGTCCTTGTTTCCAAGTTTTTTGTTTGCCTCAAACAGTATTTATAATGCTGCTTTGATGATATCATGATTATTTGATGAAGGAGTATTTTGTAGTCCCTTTTGAAGCTCTAATTCAATGAAATAGAGAGAGCATTTAATATCAACGTAAAATATTTATGGCGTGTTTGAGCTTGTTTATACAGAGCGATGGAAGTGTCTGCCAAAACTGGGTTTCAAGAAGAAGAAAAACAGCAAAACGAAAAGAAAAACATGCATTGATTTCTCTCTATTTCGGCCTAAATTACACTTCGGAGCCGGGCAAAGTGTGTGTTTGAGACAAGAATAGATCAGGATGAAACCCTGATTAGAGGACCTGGCCTCGCGTGTTCTCGAGAGCACTTCAGATTATCCACGACACTCAGCAAGGCTTTCGCTTAGGATTGAATCTCCTCACGAGTTCATTGCCACAAAAGGAAGAAAAAAAACATTCCTAAACCTGAAGATACAAATCTTTCAATTCTTGTGTTCATCATCCAAAGGGCCTTGGTCACCTTTTTTTTAAATTACCACAATTTTTTTTTCCCTCTGTAAAATAATTTCTTTTCCTCTCTGTTGACTTATATTCTCGTTTCAGACGTGTTTTGCCTTGATGTTGGCCTGTGTTACCTGCTGCTACTCGTTTTAGCTCTAAACACTCTTGTGCTTCATGGCGGTTCAAAAAACACACCATGGCACCTGGTGTTTAAGACTGGTCACTTCTTTTAATTTTTTTATTTTTTAACTGTTTCCTCCAAGCCAAGGTGCAGAGGCATGTAGCCATGTTGTACTGAAGTGAATCCTTCAATATGTCATCCTCAGCGTTACCCACCTTATATAGGCTGCGTTAGAGTCTAATGTATAGTAATAACCCCTTGCATGGTACCTAAAGTGAGTGTTTTACTGCCTTCCACCTTTGTATCTCTTCACTGATGACAATATATTCAAATTTCTGTCCAGGGAGTGGATGCTGTGGGGGGAAATAACCAGATTTTTTTACTGAATTCAGTAGCACAAACTGGGATTCCTTATTTCTGAAAATTTTCACGGGATTTTTCAGTGTATAGTACCCGATCTATTTTTTTTTTTCCTTCATATTATCAAGGATGTTTTTCTTTAAGGAAAAAGACTTGAATCTATATGTTTTTTTCCTCACTATTTTGTCACTTCCTGTACATTATTTGTCAAGCTGGCTGCGGTTTTTGAGTTGGTCGCATCTAAATTGCACAAATCATTGCTTTACCAAGTTGAGGGTCATTCATTTCTCTGTGTTTAAATTATCAGATCAGTATAAATGTACAGAATCTTTCGGCGGGTCTCCTCCGAAAAAAACTTATCTAACACACTTCAACAACAAATGTGAATAGTATTTTTATAAAAGCACTGAAACGGCCGACGTGGTGAATTTGTAAATAGGGAGGCAATGCTTTGAATTTATATGGTCTTCTCTCCTGATGCTGTTTTCTCCTGCAACTTGTACAAAAAAAAACAAAAAAAAACGAAGCCGTACATATTTGCTTTATGTAAGTGTACCTTTTGACTAATGGGAGTTTCATTTTAAAAGTGCTTGTTGACCCTTTCTCATGTGAAAACTCTGTTCAGTGGCCCTTTTTTTCCAGAGCTTTGTGGCTGTTCTCATGTAATGTTTCAGTTTAGGTGATGGAAGAAGAGCAGCGATGGGTGGGTGATAGGTGTGGGTGGGGGGTTTTCGAGCTCTTCAATCCACCTGATATCTCTGTTTCGCTACCCCCATGCCTGCCACAGTTCATTTGTCACTCAGAAATGAGAAGACCCCCCCTCAAAATAAGAGAACGATACCTACTTT
>JAPZDY010000017.1:5419068-5432001 GCA_029783645.1 Ctenochaetus hawaiiensis
GTGTCAACGTCCCTGTATAAACAGTTTAATTGATTCCTGAATCATTTAAGCAAACATAATAAAAATCAGTGGTAAAAGATAGAGAGAATCAATGAGAAAGCTTGTGTGTTGGAGATTTTTTACTTTTCACCACACTGAAGCTACATCACACTTTTCCGAAGCTACATTAGTATTTGCAATAAATGCTCATCTAAATGAATCATTGTAATTAGTTAAGGTTGGTACTTACAGTCGTGATGTATTAATTCCTTTTTGCATCAATGCAGTCGGTTACATTCTGTGATTATAACACCTCACCAGACAGATGTGCATTGATTTATTAATTCAGCTTTGATGGCTTTATTTTAACAACCAATTCTCAGTCCCAGCTCAGCACAGGGATACTCATTGCCAATGTGCTGAACAGCCGGACTTCTATTAATAGTTATTTAAGCACTGGTAGTGTCGTTTGTCGAACAAAAACTGGGTTATTGTCAAAGGAGAAGGAAAAAGTGAACAGTCAGGGAAGAATGATGCAGAGGGAATGATATGAATGGCAGCTGGTCAGAAGGCCAAGCCAGAATTCCCTCAGCGTTTCTCATTTTTTTCTTTTCTATCTCTGTTTTCTTCTCCATCTTCACCTTTTGTTTCGAGCTGATGGAGCCAAGGGTGAGGAGTTCATCGACTTGGACAGCTCGATAGCAGGCGTTGCCTCCAAAGCTCCTGCTCTCAAATTGCCTGTAATTTCATTTTTGTGTGTAAATATGTGTTTCTTGTCAGGTGCGCGGCGGCGAGAAGAAAAACAGGCACGCAGACAGCCCTGACAAGCAATTACACCGCGGCTTGTTTGGGAGGCAGGTTGGGATGAGCTCTGGTCTGCTGGCGGGGCAGAAGATTGAATACTCCAGAGACAGAGAAGAAAATGGCCAGAGGGAGAACACTGGTGAGACAACCAGAGGCACAAAATGAGGTTTTATTTTATTCTAATGTTTGTGCTCCTGATTGAGCAGGTTTTGAGAGATGGAAGGGAACCATTTGCTGCAAATCAGATAAATAAAGCAGCGACACAACAACTCGTTTGTTTCAGAATCTGCTGCAATCACCTTATTTAATCTTGTCATATTTCTTAGAAAAGCAGATTGACCTTGTAGGAAGAACTCCTCTTGTCCCTGGAAAAGGCTTTAGATTTTGAGTTACAATAGCTTTATTTACTGTGAAAACTATTAATGTGCAGCTTAAAAAGTGCCAGCTTGTATATGTATTGACTTGTTAAATGCCTTAGAACTCTGTTTATAAATGTTATAGGTCTTTTGATTGTGGTTCAATCGAAGGAGACCCTTTGTACCATGAAATATACCTTGAATCACACAGTTTAATTATTTTTATCATAAAAAAGGAGTCAAAACTGAAGAACATTGAAAGCACAACCAAAAACAGCATTTGTTTATTTCTCTGTATGGTCAAAGGTAAAATGAGGGATTCTGGAGAAAGATCACTGGTGGTTGGGCCTCATTTAACAAGAAACTGTCTCTCTCTAGAATCACTTCTTGACTCAAAATGTGAACAGTATTTATGCATTTGATGGTTTATGTTTTTATTTGTAGCAATAGCATGCAATTTTGTTGTTCTGCTCTGAATTTTACACTTTCTTCAAAATAATTGGCCTCTCTTATTGTTACTATACTGCATGTTCTGCTCATGCTTGCATGTGTTTCCTGCAGGTGCATCATCAAAATCATATTAAATAGGTTCATTCTTCTGTCAGCAACCTTCACAAAGGCAGTGGCTTTGAACTGGAGTTGGTCCTCGGGTGCTCACTGCTTCTCATGGATGAATTTAAAGCAGAGAACTTTTTTTTTCACTACGTTGTATAGGATGTAACTGTTCTATGACTTCTTATTATAACATGCAGCCCTGGACACCCACTAAACTCGTTTTTTTAGGATTGTTCCATCATCAGGATGACATTAGTCCTTTCAAATATGTATGTTTCTAGCTAGCAACAGATTTAGCAGCTGTGTTTGTGTGACAGTAGAATCAGGATTCTTCAAGAACTCTAGTTATCTGTTTTCATCTAATGCCTCTCCTCTTCTTCCTGTCTTCCTGTACGTTTTCAGCTTAAATTCAAACATTTTGCTTACTAAGGTAGTTGTGGTTTTGCTTCAGTTCCTGCCCATGCATCTATTCCCACCCTCTTGTGTCTTGCAGTAACTTTGTATGCAACGGCGCCGCCTCTAAAATTCATTGTACATTCATGTCTGAACACCCTAAGTTTTGCAGTGTTGATACATCTGCTGTGCACAGCTTTACAAAGTGCAGAGGCTGTTTAATTTGAACAGTCAGTGGTGTTCAATAACTGAAGAAATCCTCTATTCATCCTTTTTTCTCATCCGGAAAGAAGATCTGACTTCAATTTCACCTCAGGTTTGCTATATGGCAGGGCTGAACGCTGAGGCCGCAACCCTCACAGCCATCCTGTCATCAAAGCTAATATCACTTCAGTGCAGCAGACCATGCTGACAGTGGTTACATCTGATACATGACCTTCCCATGGTGCACACATATGTCGGTGTCAGAGTTGGAGGCTGAGGATGTGGCATTGACAGATGGGCGGGCCAGTCCAGTTCCTCCCGGTCGAGAACCAGGAAGTCTCACCCTCAGGGGGGAGTCCCATGGCAAAGCAAGAGGGCTCTGTGGGAGAGAGTACAGTCGGTCCATTGAGGGAAGTACCATTAACTTGATTAATGGCCTAATTAGCACCAGTAAACACTCCTCGGAGATAAGGAGCAGAGAGGAGGAGGTGGGTTGGAGCTAGAGAGCTAGCAACCTAGCTCATGGTCAGTCGATTACAGTTGTTTTATTGTATTTAAAGGACACAGACAAGACTTAGACCTCTTTTTTAACTTGGGTGGTTTCACCAAGAACAGTGATCTCTTTTTCAGGAACTCTGTGCTCCAGATTCACACAGGCCCACCTTGACTTTGCAGGAGACTCCCAATTACAACCACAGTCATGTTTTGGCCTCTGAGCAGCTCCAGTGAAGCAGTTTGGGAATATGTGCATTGCTCAACAACATATTTCTTACAAGATTTATACTGCCTGGTCCTGATCGAAGCCCAGATCTCGGAGCCTGGCCTGCATTTGTAAATACACAACTTCAGAATCAGTCCATTTCAATTGAGTCGTCATTAGCAGATTCACTCCGGGAGGCAATTTAAGTCTGTGCACAGCCTTGACACACAAATTTGGACCATTAGCTAGTTGCAAACTGTCTTGACAGTGCTGATCTTTGAGGGAACAGTGATCCAGAGAGTCTTCCTAAGGGACAGATCGTGTTTGCTTTTTCTATCCATTCAATTTTGTGTAATCTTGCTGAATTAACAACTTAAAGAAAGGAAAACATTGTCCGTTTGTCTTGCAATCACAGACCTAGAATTATTGTCTTTTCACAGTTTGGCCTCAAGCTGCTAACCTCAGGCTGAGATGATGAGTTGGCCGCCGAAGTCCCTGTCCAATCAGCAATCAGCCCATGAATGTTGCAGCGGTGATGAGGTATGCATCTGTTAACTGTTATAGCAGCCAATTTTCTCATTATATGTGACTGATGAGAGCAGATGTACCTTTTTTACTTATTTCACTTAGGAAAGCAGAATCCAAAGGCCAGGTCAGCTAACTTATGTTTACCCATTAAAGGTAAATGCACACTTGTCCTCAGTTTTGTCTGAAAGCATCTCTTTTGATGAAAAACAGTGACTTTTATATGTAAATCTGAGCATTACCGACGGATTAAATAGGATTTTCAAGACTAGTTTGCAGTTTGAAAGGAATAAAAGTGGTCTTAACACATCAAAAGGCAAATGCTGATGTCCGTCACACTTTGGCATAATGCTCATTGGAAGGATGCAAGAAGCAGGACGAAACTCTGCAAAATAATGCCCTTTTATCTCTCTGAAAATAGTATCTGATTGTAAAACAAATAGCCCCCACAAAAGCTTTGGAGTAGCGTGTCTGGCTCCCCCCTCTGCCATCTCCAAACGCCGTGTGGGCGGCTCGCTCCAGCCTCGCTTCCCTCTCCCTCGTCTCCCTCTACAGATGTGGGCTGAGTGAGGCCTTTGCTCTCTCGCCGAGAGAGGCGAGGAAGCGAGCCTTCATCCTCCTCCACACTAGTCTGAAATGCAGCCAAGTTCAGCGAGGCTGCCGCGACCCGCCCAGTGCAACACTTACAGGTGGTGCAAAGGCTGCTTCCTGCTCCACGGCGCGGAGCAAAAAAAACACGGTTTTCTGCTGTAATTAGCAAAAAAAAAAAAAGAGCAGATGAAATGAATGGAACTGATTATGAGGTTTTATGCAGGGATGATTTGCATTATGATCAATGTGTGGGCATTTTATCTGAAGAATTCATTTGTTTCAGTAACCTCCAGTCACTAAGTTGCATGTACTACATTTGCTACGGAAAGTGTTGCCAAATTCTTTGCAAGTTGTCTCATTTGCTGATAACATGAATGATGGTGATGAGTGTAAAAATTATGCTTCGCTGCTTATTTGTTTTGCTTAATGGAGCCAATTTGCTAAATTAAAACAATATTTTGCAAAGATATATTACAGCTCGCGGTTGTTGTTGAAAGTTGATAACTTTCCTGGAGTATGAACTCTTTCTTGGCACTTCGTTCTTGCTTCGTAAACTCTGCAAATAATTTACTTGTAAGCTGCGGCTTCATTTTGGATCCCTCTCACATCATTTGTTGTCGACTTGCTCTGGAATGCTGACATTTTCCTTTAAAATAAGGTCTTTGGCCCCTTTCCCAATAACACGTGGATAAAATGTGACTCGCCTATATTGTTTTCATTGATTCTGTCATGGCAACCTTGTAACACAGCTCTGCTTCATAATTGGATTGCTACATTGGACACAATAAGCCTCAATTCCCCAGCAAAGAGCCAAAGAGAGAGACAGAGAAAGAAGGAAATGCTTGTCTGTTTTGTGTGCTGCAAAGCTGTGGAGAAATGGGCAACAAAGATCAGATTTCACACAAATAGTGGTCTGATAGGGATGTATTTTGTGTTTAAATGACAACAGGATGTCTGATGAAAGGAACTGTTCCAGTAAAGAGGAAGAGTTTCCTCATTACGTAGAGGGTTGTACCTTGTGTGCAAACATTAATTTAAACCCAGGGAGTGGAGTTAATAATCATATGATTAGAGTTTCACGATGAAGGATAAGATTCCTATGGCTGTATCCTCAGGCACATTGCATTCTGCGAGTGATATTTAGGAATATTCTCTCTGCTCTGCTCTGCGTTTAGGAGTTTTACAGTAATTTGCAATATTCAGAACTTGTGCAGATGATTTTACCCGATCGAGAAAGTGGCTGTCAGGACTTTAAACGGCAGAAATAAAGTTTTCCTCCTGTCAAATCAGAGAGTTTGTGATTTAAGCTTTTAATTATGAACTCTCTCTGTTGGATGTTGCCGTTTCATTTAATCCAGATCAATTTTGAGTTGCTCTTTGGAGAGGAACACCAACAAGCTGAAATCTGTTTGTTCTTGTCGCTGAAGGGAAGCCTGCTAGAAATGATAGTCCAGACTGAAACAACTGTTCAAAAAAATTATATTAAAGTTTATAAATTCATGCAATGTGCGCAGAAGATGAATCCTAATAACTCTGGTGATCCTGTAAGTTTCCTTTTGTGCCAACATAAGACAAAAACTTTAGCTTTCTTAGTGAAACATCTTTACTACATTAACTGCCTTAAACTCTTCTGCCATCATTCATGGTTCCCGGAGGATGAAACTTAATGACCTGCCAACATCTGTTCAACTGTTGCAAGGATTAAAATTAAATTTAGTGCAGAAGTTTTTGGTCTTTTCGAACTTTGGGCTTCATCAAATCAAAATTTAAATCTACTCAACTCTAAGCAGTATGATCTTTATAACAAGCAGTACAGCCTCATCTGTCGCTGATGTTGTAGCAAACTCATTCATAATAAGACTATAGTTAAAAAAATGGACTCAAATTTGATGCATAAAAAAATACGATGTGAAATGGTTCAGTTTTTGAATTAACTTTATTGGCAACCAGGACAGATGCCAACCAACAAGCCATGTCAAGCAAATAAAGCTTTTCAAGAGCGGTGTCAAGGAAGTTTCCACACACAGAGAGAAGTGCCAGATTGCTCCTGTTTTAATACTTGAACAGAATACACAGATAGACGTTTTAGAAGTTTTTTATTTTTTAAGGTTTCAACCTTTGAGATTTCAGTCATGGCTGATTTGGCAACACTCGCAGTAACCGTGCCAAGTGTGTGTTTTAGTAATACAGCAAACACTTCATGAGCAGCTACTCGGTCAAATATACAACAGAAGGGCAGAAAAGCCAAATAATGTTGTTTTAATAAATAATTCTGACAATAATTGAGCAAACAGGACTCCTGCGGCGTCTTCACAGTAAAAGCAACCTTGTGATTCGGCAGGTGAACACTTTGTATGTCAAGCAGCAGCAGAAGCACATGTTGGGTTTGCATTAGCAGTAACTAAATACAGTTTTAAAGCAATGTAAAGTAAAAAAAAAGGAGGCTAAATTACAAGCTGCATATGTCTTATGAAATCCTAGCCTGCTGCTACATAGCTTTCCCTGTCAATTTATGATACTAATCAGTCACTTCCAATCATCTTATTTTGGAAAATGCATTTATAGAAATAGAAAGAGTTCAATAAAATAGCCATCTTTTTGTATTGTGTTTCTTTATAAGATAATCTTCTTGTTTTTGTTTTAAAGAAGAAAAGCTGAGGTTTTCATCCAGAACACATTCAAAAAGATACCTGTCACTATGAGTTAGATTTGTCGTGACAGGAGGAAGATGAAAAGTGCTCGTTCAGAGGGATGAGAGACACATTACAAACAACAAAATGCCGCTGATTCACAGAGGATTAATATTTTAGCGACACCTTTGTCTTCACGAGGATGCACAAACAGGTAATTTGTGCTGGAGGCTTTGCAAACAACCCAACATGACGGGCTGAGTCAAAATTAAAATCGCCTGAGGTCTCTGCAATTATTACAAATCACTGGATGTCCACAGCTCATATTGATCCTGTGCTAAAAGAAGCATAGTGGGAGTGACAGCTGTGATTTGCGCTAAAAGTTTTTCAGATGTCCAAAAAGGCAGAAGGAGGAGGAGGAGGAGGAGGAGGAGGAGGAGGTCTTAACCATCATCTTTACCACCTTGACAGGATCTTTCATTGCTGCCTCTCTCTCCTATTGAGTTTGAGCAAAAAAAGGGGAATATGGAGAGCACAGTGGCACGGCAGATGGCATCTCACACCCCTCGCCGTCCCCGGAGCCCACTCTGTGACCAGTGCCATGCTGCCACTCTGGGCACAGACACTGTGAGGCAGAATTCATTAGTGGGATCAGGCTGGCAATAAGGCGGATCTGAAACGCAAGGATTTCGCCGGCCGGACTCGGGCCGAACATTTCCTGTGTCATTTCCTCTCCGAGGAGCTCAGTTTGTCACCCGAGTTGTTGCTGCAAGTGCAAACAACAGCCACCCCCCCCACTTTCCTCAACCCTCATCCCCACCTCCACCCCTGCCAGTGAATGATTATCACTTAACCTTGCAGCGAAGATCCACGGAAAACGAGTCATTGGTTCGGGAAATGAAACTACCTTGAGCTCAAACCAACTGTGTGTAAACACCTCTTTGTCGCCGCACACCAAAACAAATCCACACAGAAGACACAGTCCTTCACCAGGGATTTTTCAAACACCTCACTCTGTCACAGTGTCTGGATTGTGCTGGCGATAAATGGATTGAGGCGACCAATTCACAATACAATAACCTTTGCCAGCATGCTCTAACCTTGTTGCTGGCCACATCTCAGCCTCTTATGTTTGGCCTCTTTATACAAATTGCATTACAGCCTATTGGTGCTTTTTGTGGCAATCTCCAATTGAGGACTTTGAATTGGAAGGAAATAGAAACAGGCACTTCTGCTTAGGCGCAGCTGCATCATTGGTAGTGAGGTCATTGCAGTTCTTTTGTTTTTTAATGACCTCTCAATAGTGCTCTGAAAGATCCTGAAAAAACAGAAGTGCTGCAGGTCTGGGTCATTGAACGTTTAGCTTTTGTTGAAGTTCTGAGGGCTTTTTTGCGGTTCATTATCAGGGCATTTTTTTACAAAAAAGCTGATGTTTCTTTCTTCAGCACAAAAGCTTTCACTTTGATAACGCTGCAAGGACAATCAACGGTAATAATCCTGTCTTGAATTTCTTCCCTCTCTGCATGAAAGATGTGATGATTCCATTTCGAAGTCTGCCAAGAATCAAAGATATTTCTTCCCTCCACATCTGGTATCGTCTGCTGTTTTTCATGTTCATAATCTTAAATTGGCACGGAATGAGCACAGTTGGTCAGCTCTATTTCCGTCCGATCCAGTCAGACTGCCTGTTTATCAGTGCGTCTAGAACAACTTAGTCCCCAGAAAGCGAGAGGAGTTGCAGCTATGCTCCTTATTACATATTCCCCCTGAAGAACTCCACACTATGTTCACTGAAAACTCTGGCTCCCGAGACAGACTGACTGACTCTCACTCTCTTACAAACAACATGACTCCTGGATTTCCAGACCTGAGCAGAATAGCAAGAAGGGAGGAGATTCACATGATAGAATATGGCTGCATAGTTACCTCCGCATTGATCATAACTGCGAAGAAGTAACCTTGAAGCCTGCAAAATCACATCCGCAGCGAATCCAACATAAACACAACAAGTCATCAAATGTAACAAGTAGTCGCAGCCTCAGCTACATGATCTGATTGTGCCAGGCTAAATTAGTCAAACACATCCTGCCAAAATGAAATATTTTCCTAATTTATACAATTTTCCTTCCCAATAAGCCTCAGAGTAAATAATGATTTCACCACATGCCTCTGTTTGACTCACACTTAAATCTGTCGTGTCTGAATGTAATGCAATATGCATTATCAATTTGTGTCTCAGGAGCGGTGGGGTGGTTTTCAAGGGAAGTTCAGGTCCAACAGCGCCACCCTCTGACCATTGTGGGGAACCGCAGGTGGTCTCCAGTCTACATGTATGACTCATAACCCAAATTATGCATTGAGGGTATGTGTCATCTTAGCTGTATGGGGGGAAGAAGCAGTAATGTTAGTAATGATAGAAAAGGTTGAGAGTGGAGGTTTTAGCTTGTCTATTAAATAAATCTGAACTTTAAAAGCAAAATAGCACTGAGAGAAAGGTTTAAGTATTATGGAGTGTTGAATTGTTTTTCTAGTGTTTATTGAAAAGGTTTGATTTGATAAAATAATGATGTAGCCAGGTGGAGTTAGCTGAGATATATGAGGTGAGAGTTGTGTTTTCTCAGGTACACGAAGAGACAAAAACACACACTTTACAAGGAGACACTCTCCGGTTTGTCTCTCCATCTTGACACTTCCACAGAGTTATTGAGGAAGCCTGACACCCGATCAGCCGGCAGCTAAACAAACTCCTCAAACCCGTCTCCTGAGAGCCCGCTGGAGACCTGGGGCTGGTTGAAAATCCCCCAGCAACATCATGTCAGAGCTCCTCTGTTGGTGTCCAACCATACACCAGAGACAACACACACACACACACAAACACACACACATAGACACGCATCTACACACTCCCGTCTGTCACTGCTCACTGCTGGGGTTTGCCACAGACATGCACTGACATCACAATTAAACCGAGAACGCCCCGGCACTGCACGGTCATCCATCACACGCACCACAAACACACACAAAACACACACACACACACATAGAGCGAGCGGAGTGGCAGGAGTGTCTCCCTGCATGCTAACAGGGAGGTATGCATCTCATGCTGGCAGCTCCACAAAGCATCTTGATTGGGGTGCGAAAATAAATTTTCAGCCTCAATTGGGCTGCAACCTACATTATTCTGCTCCTCTTGAGTGGATCTTCCTCGGAGATAAAAGAACAATACGCTTCTCCCATCTTTGTTGCCAGTTTTGCCCTTTTTATCCCCCCTTTCTGTTTTAAAAAAAAGGTGAGACCAATGTTATCGCTATCCTTTACTTTTTTCTGCTAATATCCCCCTAGTGAGTGCTCAGTCATGCCACAGAGGTGCGGATCATTTCCAGAGTATCAAGGATGCCTTCTTAAGGGCCCCTGGCACTCAGCAGGCAGGCGGCCCCGTGATTTTGATCTCATCAAGCGAGCACGTCCGCCTCCATTAGTCTCTGGCATTGTGCTCGAAATTGCTCTGACTTGTCGGGTGATTACCTCAAATGAACAATTAGGCGGCTGGCTGTCACAATAACTTGCTCCCCGTCTGTGAATTGGCTCGCCGGTTTTAACGGCTGCTGCCATCAAGGTGCTCCAAATAAATGATCCATTCTGGAGGGGAAATGTCAGCTCATAGCGCTCGTAATGAATTGATGCGCAACATCCAGTTGCATACTCTGTGCTGGGATAATGAAAGGGCTAATGCCGCCATTGGACAATGAATTGGCACAAAGGAAGTTTCTTGATTGAGCCGTGAGGAGTTCGCTTTATGGTGAATTAATTTTTGGTTGTAAAAAACACTAAAAGTACATTAGGGTGGAAATCTGTGTTCACCTGCGCAGGACTCTTTACGAGAGTTTGAATGGATGTGATTTAATTCATGTGTGTGTCACAATGGCATGTTGCTCCGTGTCGGGAGGATAATCTACAGTAAATCCGCCAATTTTCATAGAATCATCACCAGGAAAGTCCAAGAAAGTTGATATTGACTCTGTTAAACTAGAGATACATTGATCTGTGAGAACAATAAATGCGTATATGTTAGAAGTCAGCACTAGATGATGGATGGGCCATTTTTTAGATGTAAAAGAGCATTGCTCTCCTGTGACAATTACGAACTAATGATGGACTTTTTCATTAAAGATTAGAATTAATGCTGCAGAACCTTTGAATCCATGCATTCCTCTTCATTTGTCAAAATCTGCCTGCATGCTGCAATGCAATTCTCCTACAAACAGCTGCAGTTTAGCGGCAGAGCCAACAGGTCTGCAGATGATCAACCTTCTCAGAAACTTTTGCAAGGATTCTGTTTTTGAACTTCAGCTCTGCCTTCAGTACCAGGTTCTTCTGCAGAACAGGCTCTCCAAGCTGAGTGTACCTGGATCACAGACTCCCTATGGGAAAGGAGGCCGCAACTGAAGCTGGAACGTAAGAGTCCTGAACCATCAGCTCTAAATCCTCCCAAGGTTGCATATAACACCTCCTTGGTTGGCCATTATTCAGTTCATCTCACCTTCTCGAGCATATGGTGCACTGCTGCCACCGCCAAGGACAACGGCATGATTATCTGAACCTCCCATCTCTTTGAGACTTGCACTCGTCTTGAACCCTGAGGTTTGCAGGTAAGATTGTGGCTGACCCCTTTGAGAGACGTTCCCCCCTAACAGGAGGCTGCAGTCCATTAAGGACCAAAAATGTCTCCCAACAAGCACATTCACACATCTGGATTACTGTTTTGCATATTTCAGTACTGGTATGCTGCAACCTGTGAACTTTTGCACATTTTCTGGTGTCCACTTTGCACATTCCTGCACATCCCCCCTTCATCACTTTAAACACTTAGATATTATTGAACAAATTTTGATTATAGCATTATAGTTTGTTCTTAAGTTTCTGTTTTCTGTCTCTTCTTCTTGGTTGCAGTAGTTGCTTTGTATCTTTTTTATTTGTGTCCTGTGTGTGAAAACCCTCTCGGTAAAAAAACTTTTTTTCTTCTTATTTTGTTTCCGACTTAAAGCAACTTATCATATTTTGTGCAGCTCCCTCTGGAGCTACAAAAGGTTAAATGAGGGGATTAAGATGCCTGAAAAAAGGGAGAATGTATTTGTATTTTGCCTCTGTGTTGAACCTGGCAGCTCTGGGTGACTTTGGCCCTTTCTGTTTCTCTTTCTGTTGCTGTTTTAACATCCTATTACTTTAACAAATAATTAAAGAGCTGCTTCGTGCACAGGATTCACAAGAGTAACTTCCCAGGTGCTGGAAGGTCCCATGACAACAAATCAAAAATTAATTTCACACCTGGAGGCTCGTGTCCGCATGCTTAAGTAGTTCCTGTGTATTAAGTAACCTGCGCAACTGTCCGAATAACATGTTTCGCCTTGCCTCAAGGTGAAGCTGATGAAGCCTGTGGCGTTCAGTGTAGTTCAGAGAGTTGCAGTTATTATTTGATCAACATGAATTAATAGAGATATATTGATATGAGCTTCCTGGAGCCTAGTGATTAACTTTCATTTCTTCCAGAGATGCAGCAATTAGTGAATCAACAAAAAAATAGCCAACAACTATTTACAAGTACTAATTTTTAGTCATTTTTTTTCTAAGCAATTATGCAAAAGATTTGATTGTTTCAGGTTCTCAAATGCAATAATTTGCTGCTTTTCTTGGTTTTACATGATAGAAAATTGAATATCTTCTTGCAGTTTGTCTTAAAAAAAACAGACACTGGATGAAATATTGAGCTTTGGAAAATTGTGCCTTTTTTTTAAAAAAAAAAACAATATTTTAAGGTTGCAGTGACTAAGCCCCTTTTGTGGCAGCAGAGTTGTAATTGTAGGACCTTTTGTTCTCTTCCCAGAAGCATCTTTTTCTTTTTTAAATTTAAACTCCATTACATTATTTTGAGTAAAAAAATCCAAATCCAAAGCAAATCTAGAGAGTCACAGTCACTACAAACAACCTCTCCTCTTCATCAAAAGTGCAGCACAGCAATTCATCCCCCCCCTCCCACCCCCCTGACCAAGACTGGGAGCAAATCTGGTCTGCTCCGATTGGTCTCAGCCACGGCGGGCAAGTCATCACAAGCGGCAGTCATTGGTTCCGGACGCATCTCCACAAGTCGAAGACATCCTCCTAGAGTGTAATCTGTGTGTTGTGTGTGTGTCTGTCTACC
>JAPZDY010000017.1:5432101-5461497 GCA_029783645.1 Ctenochaetus hawaiiensis
GGTTCCGGACGCATCTCCACAAGTCGAAGACATCCTCCTAGAGTGTAATCTGTGTGTTGTGTGTGTGTCTGTCTACCTCTCGGCCAACTTGAGGAGAGCCCCCACAAGGAAATCCTGCATCAGTGCCGAGCAGATTACCGATCAGAGCGTGACCAATGTCAGAAAGCGCAGAGCGGAGTAATGCGGCCTAATGGCGAGACAAGCCGGGGACTCTTTAATGGTAATGAATACACAATGTGAGCCCAAGGCAGGATGAGAAGGAGGGTGGGGAGTCGTGACCAGACTGGTGAGGAGGGAGAGATGAGTACAATGTGTGGGAAAAGGAGAGGAAGGTGAAATGTTTACTCTGTGTCGACTAAATAATAAACCCACCTTGCAGAGTGAATCAAAAATTGCTGAACCACATGCTGTTTTGCTGGTGCATCCTCGCGGTTTCAACTCACCTCAAGATCCAGCTGATGACTCTTCTAGGATTTTTGATCATAACACATGATCTTCGTCAGCATCATCAGATTGTTGTTAAAACTTAAATATTAAAATTCCTCTTTTTCTGGGCACTTTAAGGACATCGCAAGATCATTTTCTCAAAAGCAGAGTTTGAAGGGCCATTCTTGACTGTGAAGAAAAAGTCTGAATGAATGTTCAAACTCTAAATTTTCATGATAAAGATGTTCGTGAACTGCAAGGAAAAGGTTTTGATTTGGAAAAACATAAATTTCTTCAACACCAACGGCTGAATATTTGATTTGAAGGACATACCAATGTTTTGCACATTTTATTTTTTTTACTCAGAAACATTCCTTCTGTTATTTTGATGTTTTCAATGAGTGTGTCTAAATTTGCCACCTTTAAGTAGCATCTGGTTTAATTTCATGTCTCTAAAATCAATTTCCAGACTCCTGAAACTTCCTTGACAGATGCTGTATGTCATCAAATTGAATTTGTCTGCTTATGAGTAACATTATCATTCTGTGGCACAGTATGTAACAAATTTGACAGCTGCAAACACAATGTCACGCTTTGGAAAATGCTCGAAATGATATAAAATACTTCTGACTGGTAGAAAACAGAGACCCTTTCCAAGACAGACGCGCTACCTTAACCCAGGTGTAGCTAATGTTGTTATCGAGTCAGCTGCAGGAGAAGCACAGGTGCAGCTGATTACATTGTGACTGCGTTACATTTAGGTGAGCTGCAGCTGTAGATCCACAGTTATGGAGTCACGTTTCTCTTTCTATAGCTTCTGTAACTCAGTGCAATGTCTTATCCAGCATTTCTTTCATCAGTCTGAAAGAATCTTTCTTCTACACTGACCTTACTGCTGCTGGATTAACATCAGCTAGCTTGCTAAGTTATGTAATGTGTAGTTCACTTGTTGATGTTTGGTCGTCATTAGCAAAGATGATGACTGGCTGTTTAATCATTAATAGAGTTGTGATCAGAACAAAATGCACATATGGCTAATTATTTTTGATATTTGTGAATAATGGAATTGCACTAAAACATTTTTGGAGTTGAAAAATTGCGAAAAATATCAGATATTGCATTAACCCCACATAACTCTTCAACAAATGACATCATGTTTGATATTTTTTCACATAACTAGCATCCTGATGTTAAGATGTGTAGCACATTATGTTGAGAATGGATCTGTTTCGAGGCTGTATTTTAAGTTAAAAGCATCAATGGGATTTTCAGTGAGGTTTCGTTACTTCTGGATCAGAACCTTAATATTCTACTTTCACTTCAGTTTTTTGCGTTGCATGCTAACATATTGTGCAGGGTTACACCTGATGAAACTGAGCCATCGTGAATTACATTAATTTCAGTTTTCACCTGTGCTTTTTCTACTCTGACATGTCAAAACGTCTGCTTGTCAATGTACTCTAGGCACTAAAAGAATGTCATCAAAAACGTCAAGTTAAACCAGAACCTGAGTGAATAAAGTTTGCTTTTTAAAATTACTTTGCAAGTAGTAGTAAAAAGAGAGGAACAGAGGAAGGCAGAGAGGAGAGAGTGTTTGCAGCGTAGCTTGTCTTGTAGTATTTCTCATTACTGTCCCTGTCTGTTGTGTGCACAGCCTTTCTCTCCGCCTGTGTGTAACAAAGGCTTCCATCAGTGGCAGGGCCAATAAAAACAGGAATTAAACATGATCAAGACGGCTTTTCACCTTTCCTCATATTCCCCATTGGAGGCCCACAGAGACTCTGTGCCAGTCGAGTCCCCTTTCATCCTCTCTCTACAACTGACTTTCACCGACTTCCTCAGTCTTTATTGTCCTCTCTTTTCACTTATCTTCAGGGTATTTTCTGGGTCTACACCATTTGTTGTTGGCATTTCTATTAGGGAGCTTGAGTGTGGCTATCAGAGTGAGGCTGGTGGCCATGTGTGGAAGTCACAGCGACAGACACATTGGAGGAAAGCAAAAAAAACAGTGCGTCCAAAAACAATCTTTTCAGCGTTGGCACTATCTGAATGAAGACTGACATTACTTGTATATTGCTTTGCAGGTTGGAGGCTTGTAGTTATGCAGATGCATTTGTTATAGCAAGCGTATGGGAGCCAAAACGAAAGGACATTTAAAAATGATAAAAATATAAAAAGTAATTGAAATACATGAGAGTGAACTGTTCAGTATTATTACCTTACTTACAATCTCATATTTCAGATTTACTATAAGTATTTTTCTTTAGTTTTTATGTTTCATTTTTTTAGCATGGAGCTAGCATGGGGGCTATGGCTAGCAAAGTTTGGTGTCCCTCTTTCTGCTACTTTGGTACAAATCAAAATGAATGGATTAAAATGTGAATAAAGCAGGCCATTATTCACAGATTTCACTGGAACATTTGCACGGTGATCAGGTTGATGACATTTCAGAGTGTAGCAGCTTTGTACTCTTTTCTGCTTACCTTTATATCACTTTCCTCTCCTTCCTTGCAAAAATAACCTGTTACATGTGGTATTTCTGCCAGCAAAAACAGTCCTCTTCCTCCAAAACATTCATTTCACCCAGGCATCACCGCTCAGTATAATCAAACAGAGTATTTCCCAGTAGGTTACAAGGGTTTATGCTAGGATTGGCCTATAGCACTATATAATGTCAATACAGGTAAAAAGGGATTTTGCAGAATGCTCCTTTAATTGTTCAGACATGAAGCAGATGTAATTTCAGTCCATAAGTTTATTTGAACTAATCTCTTTTAAACTTCCCTTGAGCATTTTGTAAATTCTTTACAAGATACAAACACAATCAGCTCTATTATGTTATGTTATAGTGTTTTCAACAATATTATTTTATTGCTGCTGCTCTGATATGATTTTAAACAATTTTGTCTCCTCGTTTTCTTTTGCATCACTCCTTCACGCCCTCCCTTCTGTGTAAAAAGGTGGATTCTGATAAGATAGTGAATGCAGAGGTGATATCGTGTGGAAAAAAGGGCGGACTGAAGATGGACTTAAAGCATACAGATCTCCTGAAGTCTCTCTTTGCCTTTAGGAAATCCATTATTTGGATGATTACCTCCTGCTCATGAACCGAGCTACCGCGAGCAGCACAACCGACGGCAGTCAAAAAAAAGAAAGGGAGTTGAATTAGGATGCAGCTCAAAGTCCACACAGTCTATTGGCTCCTATCAGAAGGTGTAATCTCTCAGCCAAATTGATCTGTTTCAACACACATCCCTAGATTACATTCTACAATAGATTAGAGGACTGTGGGGGGAAAAGGCATTAGCAGATATTCCCCTTTGTCAGCAGAATGGTAAAAGAGTAGAATCAGTTCACGCTGACTCTGTTTAAGTCTGCCAGTTGATGCTTTAGTCTCCCTGTTAAAATCGCAAAAAAAAAATAAAACTCAATTGGTTTCCAGTATTGGGGAACAGAGAGTTCAACACACATAGAAGAGCACATTATAATGAATAGATTAGAAAGTAATCTGTACTCATTTTCAATTTTTATGATATTTAACAATGTTACTCAGTCAGGACTAGTGATAATTTGAGTCCTGATCTGTCCATTCAATCCATAGTGGAGATAAAATTTGACTGATAATTAACTCTTTCCGGTTTAAAAAGATGCTTTTAAAGAGGTTTTCTAACAAACATAATTGTTATTGTTAAAAATATCAGATTATTTGTAGAAAATCTGGATTCAGACTCCACAATATCAGGTGAAACTCAGGAAGCAAAAGTGGTGGAAGATAAGCAACACCACATCTTGGACATTTCACAACATCCAGATTAAAGAAGAGTGTGTCAAAGGTTGTTGTGATGTTGACCAATAGGAGAGCAGAACACTTTTTCACGCACAACTGTTAGTATGGGAAAACAAAAGACTTTACAGTTGCCTAAATATGTTGCATTGACCATCTTATTTTGTTGTCTGACTCTTTCTTCATCTTATCTTGATTGTTCGTCATTACAACTGATGATATAACTTAAAGCACAGGATGCAAGAGAAATCTAAGGGTTGCAAAATGCAGTTGTTATCCTCTGTGTTTACAGTCTGTGCAGGTGACAACAACAGGTTAAACATCTCTTCATTTTATAGAATCATGCATGTTCATCTGAGTTCTCAGACTCTTTCATTGTTCACATCATCCCAGATCAAGCTTTAAAAAACCCTCAGCGAGTCCTTTTTCTGACTTTTTTGGAGCAAAAATTATCTTTGAGTATGTTAATGAATTTTACAGTAAAAGTCAGTGCAGAGTGGCAGCTTAATGAAAATGGCTGCATATTCTGTTTGAAGATGGCTAAACCATGTTGTGTAGCATGCTGTGTGCTAAAAAGTGGGTTTAGCTTAGATGAGTGCACTTCTCTCTTAAAAGCACAAGTGCAAGGACTTTGTATTAGCAGATAAAAACAGAATAAAATATTTTGCAGACAATTATTTTATAAAAAGAAAGAAAGCAGGCCTTGTGGCATGATATTGTAAAATATGTTGAACATTCACTGTTTCCTTTCATTTGTTTTTTACAAGATGTCTTGCAACTTAAAGGGAGCGCTTTCCCTTTTATCATTTTTACCCTCCTTCCATGTATATGCCCCATTAGCCAGCATCTTGCTGGCTCTTTCTCCTCTATTTTAAATCTGTAGTTTACTGCCAGCATGCTTGGTCAGGCTTGTGATTCACAGAAACTGATGAGGTAAAGGCTTAAACCTGGCCAAGAAATATATGGCTCTGAAAATGGATGTCCTGTATTTGAGCCATTTGAAGGAGGTGCTTGATTTAACCATCCAGAAACTTTAACTGCCTTAAGTTGTTCCTTTACTAGCCCTTATATCTTAAGATCTTTTTTTTCACAGTTTCTATAAGTATAATTCCATTTGCTGGAAAAGCCATCAACCTTTTCTTGAGAGACGTCCAAAACCATCGACTTTTCTGACCCACTTCCCTTTTTTTTTCCAAGCTCTCTTAATTTGGAGTCATTGCTTGTGAGCATGACTAATAATGTCTTTCCCTTAACTGGGAAGGAGAGATAAGTAGAAGAGCATCTGAAATCAATGGAGGAGGATTAAGGAGGACCCCAGGGCTTCCACCTCCTTCATTCAGACTGCTATAACGAACACATGCCTCTCTTTGGTCCCCTGAGGACAGTGGGTAGGAAATACCTTTAGGCTACCTTAAAAAGAACATAATAGTACAGTCATTGTGCATAATAAAACCACTGGTTGACCTCATTACTTTTTGATGCTTCACCAATTGTGGTTTCATCAACTCTGATGGTGGACTGTTTTCGCCTGGAGCCATTTGCTTTCAAGTTTATTAGATGTGTAAGACTTAATTTGAATGTTTTTTTTTTTGGATTGAAAATGAAGGTGACTGGGCTGTACATCAGGAGGGGAACACAGGTGGGACCTTTTCATGAAGCTGACATTTCAGTTTCAATTAATATATGCGACGTATCATCGGAGGACTTTGAAACTGTGCCGTCTCGGAGATGGTGGGGAATTATGGAAATGCAGCCTCAGCAAGGAATGGACTGCCCTCAGCTAGGAAATTACACTGCGACAAAATAATTAAAAGCCATGTCTAATTTAATACATGCCTCTGCACTCTAAAATACCCCTCAGACCCCTCGGTGCGAGTCTGGATAATGCCGCTTCCACAGGTTTTTGAAGTGAAATCACCCCACAGGCGTCTGCGCCCAAGCAACAATGATTGGACCCTTCTTTTGAAATGTGTAATAGAGGGGGAAAAAAATAACACGTAACCCTTCCTGCAGACTCAAAGCGACGCTCTGCTCTGTGTGTGTGTGTATGTGTGTGTTTGGCAAAGAATAGCATGGACCTTCGCAAAGAGAGGGAGCAATAAGGTGAAATAGAGATGAGATCGAGGAGAGCGGCTGCAGAGAGAAGAATAAGCAATGAAGATGGAATAAAAGGATGGGAAAATGGTGCGCGCGTCCAAGCATGTTTTGCCATTGTGCTCCATGTGTGGGCATTCATAAGTCTCTGTGTTACTTGTGTGCATCTTCCTCACACCTGCAAGCGCACACATCCATGCTGTATGTTGCTAGCGTGGGTAACAGCCCCATTATGAAGCAGTGAAGCGGCTCAGCCACTATCGAGGCCTTGCTGACAAAACTCTAATGTATAGAGCCTTGTGCCTCTCTGTGCTGGGATTCAATTAGGCTGCCTAACAGTAGGTCCTGCACAGAACGGGATGGAGGAGGAGGAATCCTGTCATATGGGCCCAGTGGGGCGGCAAGCATCCACTCCGTCTGCCTAATACTGGTGTCACAGCTGCAGGGAGAAGCCCACTGCCTATAGCTCTGCCCGACTCAAATAACTCCCTTTATTTGTTTTGTTTTTTGTCTTTTTTTTTTGTCTCTTTACAGCTGCACTGGAAAAAGGTTTTTTATTTTTAATGCAGCATTTCATCAAGCATTGGCTGTAGATTTACGCTCTTTGCCCAAATGAAATTCAAGTATTTGGACTTCTTAACCCAAAGGAGAAGAAACTCTCCCTAAAGGAGCAAAATTAGCACATCGTCCAAAGAAAGCTGGTTCTTCTGCCAAGCGTAAAGTTGCTTTTTGAATCTTTAATTGTGTCGACTGTTCAAAGTTGAGTAAGTAAAAGACAAAAACTGTAATAAGGCTTATGTTTGTTTTGCAGTTTGAAAAAAAAATATGCAATATGTCATATGCAAAGATATGGAAGTCAAACAAACACCATAGTAGATTAATGATAGTGCAAGAGTTGAGCACATCCTTCCTGACAGCTAAAAAATCAGTAGAAATGACAGATTTTGTGGCTGAGCAACACTTCAATAGCAGCCCTTTTCATTCCAATTGAAGATGAAAAAATCTGTAGAAATGATCTCAGTTTTATAAAAAGCTGTGTCATATTAAAAAAAACAGCAGGGCATCGTTGTTTCAAGCAAATTTTAGTGCCTTTGTTCAGGAAGTCAGTCGGTTCGTCTCCTGAAGAAGAAAACTGGTCTCTGTAGTAATAATGAAAGGCTGCAGAAGGAATGAAATGATGGCTGTGGGGATGGAGGGAGGTAAAGAGAAGATAATGTTGACATGAAATAGCAGATAAATGGTGTGTAGGAGACTCTGAGATGCTAATTGAAATGCAAATTGTTCAGGCTAGTCAAATCTCCATTTATATTCTAAAGTCCATGCTAGAAATTTATATGCTTTAAATATTGTGGATATAAAGATGAGCACTGTGACAACTCAATGAAAACAGCCAATCAAAACATAATCCACCACTATTCAGCTATCGGTAAGAGCATTTTAGCTTTAACTGTGACCTGTTTGTATATTTTATAGCAAGAACTGTGTGGAGAAGCACCAGAGTTATTGTTTTAACTTATTTTTAGATTTGTCTTGAATATCTGACTGTGTTAAGAGCAGATTCAAGCTCTAAATTGCCATAACCAGGGTCACGCTGAGGACTCAATTTAATGCTTGAATTTGGATAAATCTGACAACACACATTAAGCTCCTATTTTTCATCCTCTGATTTGTCTTCCTTTCCACTCCACAAACATCAAACCCATCTCCTTTAACCCTCCACTGATTGGTGCGACTGCTGAACACCGTTGCTCCCTCCCACATGTGAGGCCGTGTCTGCAAGCCAGACCAAACAACTTCCAGACATGGAAGCCCGCTCGGAGCGCGTAATCAGGGACAGAGCCTCAGAAGCACACGCTCCGCTTCCAAACACTCAACGTGAGCAACGTAACCAGGTAGAGCTATTCCTCGCACTGTCCTCTCTGCCTGACGCCGGGGCCGCAGCCAGCGGGATGGTGGCCCCACCCTCAGTGACTCAGCATGGGATAATCAGTGTGGAGACGTGGCTGGGATTACGACGGGGCGAGTAGCGCGGGGCGATGGGCTGAGGGCGAGCAAGGTGACGGGGGATCTGGAGAGGAGGGGGTTCTCCCGCCATCAGCAGAGCCAGCGTGAGGTGTGATAATCACCGACCCACCACGGGCCTCAAACCAGGCCGCAAACCAGCCATTATTAAGTGCAATCACGGAGAGGGAGGCCCATCAGAGGGGGAGAAACAAAAAGACACAGCAGTATCTGCCTTTCAGTCTGAAAAAAACACTTTTGGGGTGAAAGAAATAAATGAAAAGTTACTGAGTGAGTTGCAGTGTCCTGGTACCTGAAATCAGCATGTAAGTGAAAATCTGAAAATAGTTTTGTTGCAGAGGGAAGAAAGTGAAAGTTGGAAGTTATTTTTCAATCAAAACTGACTGACAACAATGAAAGAACAATGATTCAAGTGCATGAAACTTATTTTAAAAAAGAACCACATGAATAGATTTTGTAAATATTGTACATTTTTGATCAATTACTCAAGATACGGTGTTAAAACTCACACAATTATAATAAATTGACATTTTGTAAAGCTTGTTCTCATAACATTTTTTTGATATTCAGTGGGGTTTTTTGTTTTTTTTTAAACTCTTAAAAAATATGTATTATGTAATTTCCCAGTAGCACTTCATATTTATTACATTTTATTTTTCATCATCAATTTGTGCAGACTTTTAAAATAAATAATCAGAGTTTGCTTTGTCATTGTACTGTGTGTATTTTCTGCAGGAGCTAGATGCTACATTAATAGGCTACTTGCTACTCATGCTAACATGAGCTAAATGGATATGTTCGGTAGCAGTGACTAAGCTCGTTAGCTGAAAAGAGGCAGGGAAAGTATGATGAAGGAAAAGGTTGTTTTAAATTACAATAAATCTAGAATAAAATAATAATAAACTGACATGTTATGAGATTAAACTTGATTAAATATGAGATTTTAACATTTGTTTTTCGTTTTGGACACTTTGGTCCTCCATAGACCAACATTTGCATGCTATTGTCATCAAACATATCTCACAAACTTACTTTTACCATGTATCTATGTTTGACTATTTTTGAAGTTTTGCTTAAACAAACCAGATCTTATTTTTCCTGTAGAGATATGCAATAGGATCACAAACACAAGAGCTTATTTTCTTTTAATGCATGTAATTGCATTGCTTTTCACAGGCGAATGCATATGATGAGAGTGTTTTTTTCTTTCTTTTTTTTTTTTTTAATAATAACAGCCAAACATGCAATTACAAGTCCCATTAAAATCCTTTTGAAAGGCGTGTAGATACACAAAAGAAACGGAGTGAATACATGAGCCAAAATTACAGACAGTCGATACCCATCCTCATTGACTGTCACGGAAACACAATGAAGTCTTTAGCAGTTTTACAGAAGAGACGGAGGTATGGTGTTTCTATCTCAGAGGTGACCGTGCAGCTGAGGGTGGGGGTCATTTTAAATCACACTTTAATTCAACGAAAGATGACAGCCATTGTCAACACGCTTTGTATCGAGTTGAATCTCTGAAAGAGAAAGTAATTTAGTGCCTCGGCATGCAGGGGTAGACAAGTAGCTGATTTTTTTTTTTATTTTTTTATTCACTGCATGTTTGGTAGGTAGGTGGTGGTGGGCGATGCTGTAAATGTGTGTCTCTAGTGTGTGTGCATGTGTTAACTATAGCTCTCCATCAGTGCCTGCATTGATACTATACATGATGCTGTTTGTGTAGGAGTAATAATGAGGAAACACATTTAAGGGTAAAACAAATAACATAATTACTTGATATGGTGTTTTTTAAATCTTTTGTGTAGATAATAATGCAACAGCACTGCTTTTGTCTTGAACAAAATCAACTGCTTTATGTGATCACTCTCATCAGTAAGCAGAAATTTAATTAATCACACTACTTTTATGCCAGAAATGCTCCATTTCTGTGACAATTTGGGGTTTGTAGTTTTCTGAAAATAAAAAGTTGTCTCATTTGAATACTTGTGTTCTGTGAACTGAATAATTTAAGAACCAAATTGGTTAAAAAAATACTGCTGTGTAATTGTATTGACCTCCATTTTTTATGGAAATCTGCAAATACAAAAATGTTTCAAGTAGCAGAGAAAACAATGGACATTGTTTCTAGGGGACACAAATAAAGTGTTTCACGCTTGACTCAGCTGAGATTCCTTCATTGTCCCACCAAAGAAAACATATGGTTTAGCTCAGTTTAGCTCCAACACCACCTCCAGATGGCCAGCTTTAGAAACAATCATCACAATCATCACTTTTTAGTGTCACCTGGAAACAGTTTCTGTCGTCACCTGTTGTACCTGCAGCGCTTTTCTCTCTTGGCAGCATTTCTACTAAACCCTGTGCATGTGGTGTCAAATTGGCAATGATGTTTTCTGTTTATTAAACTTAAGGGACATCATACTTTCTTATTTTAACATTACATAACCTGATGTAACACGTATGCACTCCCCTGCAAAGAATTCATGGTTTACAAGTAAATAGTTTTCCAAGTTTGTTACAGAGGAATTTGACTTGTGAAAAGTTCTTTCTGAGTCTCTTATGGAAGAATACACATAACGTGTCCACATGCTTATGGACTTGCGTGTGTTTTTTCAGCTTTTGCATGTTTGAAGAGTCTCCTCCACTGTTGTAAGACTTCAGTTTTTCTCTGGGATTTTATGGCTGGTGTATGTGCATGAATCATGTTGTGTCTCAGGTGCATTATGTAACATTCAGTCTCTAAAAGCCTCTCTTTTTTAGCTTGTTGCATGTCTCGGGATCCGGTCGTGTAACATATTGGTGTTGTCTAGACAGAAATTGCTAGTTAAATTTAGGATTTTTTGATTTCCTGCCTCTGCAGTCATAATCAGTCTTATTTTATCCATTCAACTGTGGTAACTGCCTCTGAATATCGTAAGGAATATATAATAACATCTGTAGGATTCACGGTGTTGACTTTGAGAAATATTACAGCGTCATGAGCTGAAACTTAATCGTGTATCGGGCCTGAGAGCAAGTATAGGAAGAAAAAGGTGCTTCTGTTGTGCTGGACTTTATTGTTGAGCTCTAAAGCATTGTGGGTTAAAGTCAGTGAAGCATCTTAGGGCCCCACATGAAAGAAGAAATGAAGTCTTTGAAAGCTGGGGGAAAATAGCCTCGAATTAAACAAGCAGAACCGGTGATAGCGAAGGGGTCAAAATAGCCTGCGTCACCTCCCAAAAGCAGATTAGATGCTGGGAAAGATGCTTTGTGTGTCTGCTTCTGTCAATCTGGACATATTTGTTATTGCGAGCTTGTTTATGTCTGTACGAGTTCTGGCAGAAGTCTAGACTCCACATTCAATAGAAAAATCTTAAAATATTCATGCTTCCTCCTCAGCAACAACCTGAGGTTTTGTTTTGTTTAGTCCTTCCAGCAAATACATCGGTTTTAACTTAACACACAAATTGATTATTATCCCGTCTGGAAATATTGATATTTCTGAGTGTAAAAACAAATAATCAGTATTCACTGAGTTTGTTCCAATAAACAATATTTTCCTTTTGCTTAACATCAATCTATGAGTGCAGAGGTTTTCAGAGACTCAACACGGCTCAAGCTTTTAGTGATCATGTGATGGTGCATTCAGGCTCGCAGTCTCCTACATTCAAGGCTTTGCTGTAGTTTCAAGTGGAAACTGGACTGATATGATCCTGAAAAATGACTCCCCGAAGCGAAAGGAAATCGAAAGTGATTAAGAAGAAGAGAGAAGAAGGATAATTGCTGACAGCGAGTCCTTGCATGAGATTTATGAATTATAACTGGTTGGTCCTGCTCTGTTAAAAAACAAGCGCCATCTGAATTTCTATCAGTCAAACTAAATGATAAATTTCATGACTACGGCTCACTTCATCCTTGAATGTGATCCCATTTCATAAACCTTTAAGGAAGTCCTAAATTTGACGAAATATCTTAAAATGTCAATAGTATCAGATGATGAAATGTCTATTCATGCAACTTCTTGGTGTATTTTTTGCCCCTTAATATCATTTTCAAGCATGAATCTGTGCCTCTAGAACCTGCAGTGCTTTTGTTGTGATATATACCATGTGTCTCCCTTCCTCTCAGTGAAGTTCATCTTTGGACAATGACTCTGTCTGACAGAGGAGATAAGGCTCCGTGAGGTTGAGTCACTTTTGTATCTGTATGCATCACTTTCACCAGCACCTCGCTGGCTGTGTTCTCACATGGGAGTCTGGATATCCAACCACTCCATCAGGACAAAGAAATGAAGGCAGACGGGCTGACTGAGAGCTGAAATCCCCCAGCTGTTAGACAATACTCTACATTTAGCCACATTACCTCACAACAGCCACATAGCCATGTATTTTTATGGGATAAAAACTAACAAAAATAGGCTTAACTTGTTAATTTGGTGAGCTCTAGAGGTGCTAACGCTGTTCTCACATGAAGAGAAAGGTATAAGACTATAAGCAGACCATAAGCTTGGATTTGCACAAAGACCCAAAGATTTAACCTATCGAAACCCTCCTTCAGCCCTTTAAATGCTCGCTTATCACTAATCAGACAGTTATATCTCACTGGTTTTTCTCACAAAAACTAACTGTTGAAAGACTTTAAACTCAGTCCTTAAAGTGACAAATTAAGGATTTTACCCTTCCAGTTTTGTGCTTATAAGCAACTGAGATAAATGTGCTCATTAAAGGGCTTTGGAGGTGCTGGGAGGCTAATTTTGTTAGCTTTCAAGCTAATTTTTCCCTCATTTCTAGTCTTCAGGCTCGACTAACATTGCATATGTGGTATTCATCTTCTATTTTAACTGCAAATATGTTTTCCAAACTGTTTCTTTACTGTCTACAGTCCTTTTTCCACTTGTTATTAATGCTTGTGTTCTTTGCATTCACAACCCACTTAAAAGATCACTTTGTTGGATGTAGGACTTAATTTGTCCTCTCATCGCATCTTTTCTCCTCTCGCTATCACTTTCACACACTTTTCTAACAAAATCAGACCTCCACTTTCTGTGGGAGTTGCTGGACATCCTCGCAACTAGTTTCTGCATTTTAAGAAACCGGCACACACACTCGGAGCAGCGAGAGAAAGACAGGACCACACTTCATCCTCGCTCATTATTAATGAAGGGGTCAGGCTGGACTCGAGCTCTAAGCAAGACATGGCAGGAAACGAGGAGCATGATGTGAATTAAAAAAAAAAGAAAACACACAGAGCAGGTAAAACAGGATGCGGTGAGATGCTCGGACTAATGAGTAGTTCTGTGCTGATGTTGTAGCATCACTGTTCCCCATGCTGGGATTTGTGTTTGGTCAACCTGCTTGAAAAATGCATAATTGGGTGAGTTGGTGCTTGTGAGGAAAGATGACTTCCGCAGAGTCGGGCCCTCGCAGTGCTGCTATCACTCTGCAGCTAATGAATTGTTTTTAAAACAAGTTGTTATCTAACATGCAATCACAACTATTTTTAATATAGTCTATCTTTTTGGTTTTTGCAAGGCTTTGCTGTTGTATTAAAACTTAATACTGTTCGAAACGTGGCTTAAAGGTCTGTTAAGATTTTATATAAATGAGACGTGTCAAAGATATGCAATTTCACCTCTGTGCAGGGAGCCATGATTCAAAACTGATTCAAAATTTAGTCACAATTTAGAGATTTACTTTTCATGATGTTTGGTTTTGTGGGGAAACTTTTCATATAAGGCTGCAGATGCTGCACTCTGTTATTTATTATACGAATTAACATGCCTATGAAAAGTATATTGATGAACATAGAAATGAATTAAAAGTTGGAAGAAGACAGAAGGACATTTTTCTATCCGATTTAAGACCATTTTCCAGAAAAAAACACAGTTCACCAGATTCTCCATGAGCTGGTATTTTCATAAATGCATCGCAGTAGCCAAAATGGATTCTTGCATAAAGCGAAAAGTAAAGTTTGGTCTTTATTCTGCTTGATGTAAAATAGACTGTGTTTGATGGGTGTGCAAATAAATATCCACTTTAGATATAAACTTTGCTGCTGATTTCTGAAATGAAAACTTGGAATAACATGATTAACAAATTTTCCTAATCATTTCTCCAAACTGCTCCGCCGGGAGCCTGGATGACTGGTAGGGGTCTTTCTCTTCCTGCAGGGGGAAAAGTTGCCGAGAGCTCGGGCAGAGAGTGAACCGCCAGCCTTATGATTCCCCCCACGTTCCTCTGATTCCCAGCCACTCGCCGATCAATAGCGGTCTTTGAGCAAAGCAGAGGCCCCCATTGTGGCTGCAATCGCCAGGGCCAAGCTACGGCGGCCATCGGTGCAGCTTAACCATGACGGATTCATCCTGGCCTGTTTCTCCCATTAGTCAGCCACCACGGGTGAAAACACAGACCTGAGGTCCCCTAATGGGAATTTAATGCACTTCAATGTACCTGCAGCCAAATAGAAAGAAAACGGCGGCTGTTTTTCCCTCCACAGATGATGACTCACAGTGAATATTAGATCTCGGCAGTCAGCGAGGACGACATGTATCATAAGCAGAGTGTCTTTGTGTGCAGAAGCGACTCCAAATTGGAATCAGGACACTGAGTGCACTCGTGTGCCGCCGTTGGGTATACGGCTTAGTGGATGGATCGTTTCTTTTACTTCGAAAGAAGAGTGTGCTTAATGTGGAATGGGAGGTGTTTCTGTGTCTGTGTGTGTATGTGTGTGCCTTAACCCAACACTTTTGTGGATAAAAGCCCATACTTGTGTGTGTGTTTACCCCTCATTTTCGCAGGATGCCCTCTGTTGCTCCCTATCAAACCAGCAAACACAAAGAAGTGATTCAAAGTGGTGTCTTTATTATCCTGTTTGCTCGACAACATGTCACCTGAACAGGAGATAAAGTCTTAAAAAAGGTGTTGCTGATGTTTTTCCCATAAAGTGAATATGCAGGAAAATCTTTTTTTTCCCCTGTTTTTTAGAAGTTTAGCCATAAAAAGTCATTTTTTTTACTGATGCAGCTCGCTTTTTCTTTCCATTTAGCATTCAGCGTATGAATTATGTATATGGACGGATGCATCATCCCGCACAACCCCGGAGTGTATCCACTGTGTAGTTCCAGCTTTTTTTCCAAATAAAAGATTTTGTTTCTGCTTGGCTGAGGCCTTAATTGATCTAATTACTCGCTCAATTTGACTTTCCAATCCAAGCGTCCCTTGAAGAATCCTTGCCTTAGTTTTATATTTTAATGGTGTCCGTGTCCTGGTTAAAGCGCGGAGGCAAAAGTAAACACTGTTTGTAATGCTAAATACTTTGCTGAGTGGCTCAGCTTAGAAAGTATTTCATACTCAGTCGTTTTTTTCTGTCCGCGAGACACTGGATGCTCAGTTGTGCGTAGCAGCCCGTTGTGGTTGCTTGGGTTTTTTGCAGAGCAGCATGTCTCAAAAGGCCAAGAAATTAGCATTGTATACTTCTGAGCCTGCAGTTTTGTCTAGTGTTGTTTTAGTTGTGTTTACCAGTTTGCTTGCACTTTTACATTTTTTGTTAAGTTTCTTGTTTTAATGATGCCCATGTGTGAAGGAATTTTCTGCAGCTTTATCAGCACTTCCAGTAGCTACCGGCTATTAGGATTCTCTGTTATTTCAGCTGTGCAGTCAGCCAAATCGTTACTGAGAAGCATGCCGGCTGTTCTCTGTCCATGCACTGCGCTTTGGCCCCTTTTTGTGCTGTTTATGCCAGGGGCCACGACACCGGCCCTCCAGCTATCCAGAGGGCAATAGTGCTAGGCTCGGCTAGCTGGTGGGCGCAACCTCGTGCACCCTCCCTCGGACACACAGACACACATGCACAAGAACTCTGAGAGGACGAGTATAAAACATGACAGTATCGGCAGGTCCCGGGACGGCCGAGCCTCGTCGGCCCCTCCGAGGTGTTGGGACTCATAACGACGTTGTAGGCTTCTGTCCGATGTGTATTGAGCGCTTGTGACACATAAAACTGTCGCGGCGTGATGAGAAATAACCAGTGTCAGCCCACATCTGCACTTCAAAAGATTTAAGCAGGAAAGGAGGAGAGGGGATGCAGGAAGAGATGGACCGGAGAGGAGAGGAGGCACGGAGGAGAGCGGGAGGCAAAGGGCAGTCTGCATGGCAGCACAGCATGAATCATACGCCTGGACAAAGGCTTTCTCCAAAAAAAACCACACTTCTGTTACTACGGCTTAGTCACTGGTCATGACTTATGCTGGAATAATGATTGGAGCTAAAGTACAGCATGTCCAGTTGATGAAAACTTTAGACTTAACAAGGATTTATTCTCAGTATCTTTCATCTAAAAACCTCCCATGGTCATCTTTAATCATAGATGGATGTTTGATGGCCGCTAGATCTAATTTAGCAGACAAAAACACAAGTAAACAGCCTTTGATTTTCTTTTTCTTCCGCCATTGTGATGTTTTCAGACGAGGTGGACTAATGTGATTTTGAATGATGAGACGCGCTCAGCGTGTCTTCTAACTGACAGAGGGGTTTCAGGTAGTTCCACCTGTTAACCGGTGGTTAGCCTAAGCGTCTGAGCGGGGGCCCCCCACGGCGAGGCAAGAATTTCAGCTCGGCGGGGGAGGAGAAGGAGGGAGACGGAGGCGATTAGAATCGTGTGCCGCCTCCCAATAGTGTCATCAGTCTTTTGAGATGAGGGAAGTTTGTTGGGTTGGACAAGTCAATCTGACCGCGGCGCCTACATGCCTGACATGAGCTCAAGTGCACATGACAGCTGATTGTTAAATGTGTTGATGCTGTTTTTTGATGGCTTTTGTTTCATTTTATAGGGAAATAATGTTTAACACCATGGGACACAGATTCATGAGTGTTAACCCAAAATGTACACACAAATTCAAATGGTGTGACGTCGTCTTTTTAGATTGGAATTTGATTTTTGTTTGCATGCATTGATTTTATTTAACGTCGTAAAATGAATAGAAATGATTTTATACCTGCCAACATGAGGCTGTGAAAAAGAGGGAAATGTTCCAGAATATCAGCAGCATGAGATAATAAGTAGGTGTGTGTGTGTGTGTGTGTGTGTGTGTGATTCACCTCTGCCCCAGTGACTTGATCAGCTTTCGACACACCTCTCATAATGAACTGGGGTTTCCCTCTTTGCCTTCAGGGTGTGTTTGTGTTTAGCACAGTTTGCATTTTTAGTGAGGCGTTTTTTTTTTCCCAGCATGCCCTCAGCTATAGTCAACCTTACTTATCTTACAAAACGCAGGATGTTTGCTGATGTGACTACGAAAAACGAGAAGGTGGGGTGAATTTGGGAAGCTAATTTCATCTTCTTGGGACATATTTCAATTATTTATTTGTTTCCTGCAGCAAACCGAGCGGAGTGGATCGTTTGCACGCACTCACCTCTGCCAGATACCACAACACACACACACACTCCACACAGAAACTGATAAACACTCATTTGATTTGTATCACGACTGGAAGTCTGGAGATTAACAAGATAAATTGTAAATCAACAGCACAGCAGGGAAAAGGGTTAAAAATAGAGAGAGAACATCAGGAGTGTTGGCAGATACGTGATTAAAGCAAAGATACTGTGATCTGTGACTGAATGTGCGACGGCGCTCTGCTGTTGTGGTATTTTTCCATAGGGATGTGGGTGTGAAGTATTGCAGCATCACTACTGATAAGCATATGTTAGTAATGCACCACGTTACTTTGATGAGGCATCAAAATAGTTTTCAGTTTAAAATGAAAAAAAAAGACTTGTTGTAGCTTGTTTAGTTACAAATATTAATTTGGCGAAGAAATTTGAAGCAAAGTTCTGTGCACAAAAACACAAAACTAGCGCAAATAAGGTGACTAATCACAGCTTTTCTCATAATCTGCTGCTGCCTTTCCTGCCTCAGTCTGCTCCACACACTCATGCTGCCTCCAGTTTTTCTGATTTTGTACCATTTCGGCATAAAATTCCAACCAGATTCAAACCAGATCTGTAGATTTCGCTCACCCCCCTCCTCTACTTCTCCCCCTCTCTCCCCTCTTAGCAGTTATACCATCCGCATCCCTGCTTTCACCTCCTCTATCATTATGAACCAGCTTTGTCTGAATGTTTGTGTGTTTCTGCTTGTTGTTGGGAGCAGTGGGAGGTCTCCGGACAGAGCTGAATCTTAATTTCAACCCCTCCCCCAAGCCCTCCCGCTGCAATGGAGACCCCTCCTGGGGTGCTGAGAGAGCGAGGAAAAGGATGAAGGATGGGTGGTAGAGTGAAGGCAGGTTTTTTTTTTTTTTCTGGGGGTGTTGGGGGTCTCATGGCTCTGCACAATCAGAATGGAGCCTGGTTTTAATGAGAAGCCTGTTTATTAAGTCCACTCAGGGAGGCTGTGCGAGTGCTTAGCATTTGCTCTCTAATTAGGAAAGCTAAACAGTCCCTGTTGCTGAGGATCAACCATTAGGGGGGAGAGGAGGCACTCAGCGTGGCTGTGCATGGGTTGCAGATCGCTGGGCCAAATATTTTAGGATGGGGAGGAAGGAGGGAAGGGGGAGCAACAATCAAATTTGTATTGTCTTAGCAAACAATGGGCTCAGTTTTTTGGAAGAAAGAAAATGTATTTCCACATGCAATGATGATGAAAACAATTACATGCAGAGCACCAGCAGGTACTTCAATCTGTGAGGGTAAATTCATCAAACATGGCCAAATCATTACAAGGAGTCCACCTAGTGGTTTTGGAGAGAATTACAGCAAAATATTGCAGTTTCCTGCTTTATTTGTTTAAATAGCAGCTGAAACCGCAACATTGTTGACCATTTCATCATCTCCATTATGGGCAATTTTCAAAACTGTGCGGTCACAACCACCAGCGACTATCAAATGAAGACAATCTGCTTCTGCTAACTGTGTGTGTGGGTGGAAAACATGTTTCTCAGGCCCGTGTTCAGAACAGTGAGAGCCATGATGAGGATGTTGACAGGGAAAACAACACCATTCTGCCAAAGCTCCTTTCATCCGCACAATAAATGCCTCCCTGATTGCCCCTGTTCCCCATCACGCAAATTGCTGTTAAAGTGCAAGAAGAGACGGGCGCTTTTTAGATTAAGACCCTGATCAAATTTTCATAACTCAATTTCAGTTAGAGAGAAAGGGAAAGAGAGAGGAGGGATGGAGTGTAAAAAATGTGTGTTACCCGTAATTTGCTTTCTTGTCAGCATCCATTTCACTTTGAGTAAAACTGTGTCATTGATGATAGCGTTCGTACACGCTCTTGCTTTTAAATAGTCAACCAACTTAATAAAGCCTGAGCTGATAATCATGTCTATTTTTGGTGTGCAGTGGCTGCATCGTGATCAATTCGATATTTACCCGTCATGCACTTTTCAATAGGAAACAAATCATAAGGAAAAGACATCCAATGTAATATTTAAAAAATATTTTTTTTGTTATTAAACAGACCAATATTTACAAAGATATAATGCAGTGTTAAGAATAAATCTGTTCTTTCAGTACATTACAGAATATACGAGGTTGATTTTATAAATTCATAAGACAGAAGGACTCATTTTTATAACACATGGCCCACTTATTTTTCAACATCTAGCTGTCCTGAAGTGCATGGATCCTTTCTTGAAAAATTCTGCATCCTTGAGCTCCATTAAGTTGTCCTTTGCAGTGGTAATAAGGTTATTACTGTTAAAATGGCGACTGCACAGCTCCATCTTCATGTTTTTGGAGGAAGTAGTTGTCTGAAGTTTGAACTCAGGTGAAAAGTTTGACTTGAACTCCTACATGCATGTAACAAAAGATGTATGACTCATCTTTTTCTACCTTAACTCAACAATGTCCAGAGCTCCACGTATCAACCATACTTGATATGTTCCTCAGAGGTCTCTGTCAGCGATGTGAGTGAAGCTTCTCCCAAATCTTCAAACCCAACATGAGAAAAAATTCATCACCTAAGGCAAACTTGGTGGAATTTCAACCATGTTTCCGGCCTTAGTCACCACTTTCATTACCAACCAAAACACCCAAATATTTTTCATTGCATAAATGTCCCATGCCATGATAACAACCCTTCCATCTCCATGACAACTGAGCAACCCCCCCTGTGCTAATGATAGTGATGAGATGAGGCTGTGAGATCTGGAAAACTCCAAGTGAGTAAATCTAGTTATTTTTGCAAATATTACCTCATATTTTCCTTTTATTCACCATATACATCCAAATAAAAGAGTATACATGAAAAATATAATTCTATATTAGTATACTGAATACTGTATTATGCTATTTGGCTGCTTTCTTTAATGTTTAGATGTGACAAAACCCTGAACATGCATGTTACAGTTCATAAATGGCATGTGTAGCTCAATAATGACCCATAATTGCAGTTTCATTCTTACAGTGCAGTCTATTTCACTTCAACTACATTACTGCCATGTTGACTGAGCCACTTTGCATGACCTTTTAACATATAATCACATGTATTTCTTGTGCGTGCTTATGTGCATTTACAGTGCACAGTGTTTCTAAATGAGGTAAAATCCACACAGATTCACATGCATGTTTCTCCACTGTTTGCTCCTCATGAGCTGGATGAGCTGAAGAGGTTTAGCACCGTTGGTGGATCTCATACAGACTGTCGACGTCTTTTTTCAGCGATATCAGTATCACAGTGTTATATGATGCACCCCTCCTTCTGTTACATGCCCCCTTATCTATTTCTTCTCTTTTACTCTCACTCATCCTCTCCATCTTTCTCCTTCTTGTTTCAGTCTCTTTTTCTGCTCGATCTCAAATGCTTTAGGTTGTGTCTGTCAATGTGTCTGTCACCTCTCTCTCTCTCGCTCTCTCTCTTTCTCTTTCTGTCTCTCCTCCCCCTCTTTCTCCCAGACAGTTGACTGGTATGGCGACACCAGACTGCGTGTATTTTTAGCGCTGCCACAGATGGGGCCATGGCAGCATGTCAGAGACCAGAATGTTCTTTATCTCAGCTGTCAGGCCATTCCCCCAGACCAAAATGGATCCCGTCCACTTGGGGGAGGAAGGTGGTTTCCCATCTCTTCCCCACTCCTCAAATTGAGCTTTAATTGTGTCTTTTAGGGTGGCTTAATAACTTCTACTGTTGAAGGTGCACTGTTGAAGGTGGCAAACGGCAAAGCTTGCAGTTGCTTTGTCAGCTCCTCTGCGGGAGCTGTATCCAAACCTGTGATCAAGGGGAGGTGAAATTGCAGGCCGTAGCCCAGCGGAAGAAAGGATTTATCACAAAAGCGAGCTCCCTGAAAGGACCGAGCGCAGCAGATATCAGGCTATATTACCAGGCTCATCATAAAAAGATATATTTTCAAACATCCTATCCTTTGTAGCAGGCAGACGACACAGTTTTGCTTATGTCCAATTATGATATGATGTGCAACATCAGCTCCACCTGGCTTCTGGAAACCAACCCAGGCTTTAGCCACAGCCAAGAGCAGACCTGTGTGCAGCTCAACATAGATACCCCCTGGTAAAACACTGCACATGCACAGCTTGGGGAATAACCATTTGATTCTCTTACAACCTCCAAACACAGTCCGGACAGCAGAGACCAGTAAGCAGGCCTCTCTTCGTCTGAGGAGGTTTTTTTTTTTTTTTTTTACAGGGGATGGAGTAGAAAAATATGCTGCAGGCTACGGCTGGGGGTCAAGTGGTCGGCTTTGTGCATCACAGTTTGGAGTCTGCTGAGACTCTCCTCTGGCGGCGTTCAAGCACTCCAGCAGCAAACCGGCTGTCCACCTGAATATCAAGGAGGACTGGGAGGGAGACAGAAGGGGAGTGCTGGTGATGGGAGAGGCTCAGTTCTGACAACGCTGATGTCAGTCTGTCTGTCCAGACGGATTCAAAGGTGCTTTATTAAACTTTGTACAGAGATGACACAAAATGACATTAATTTATTAATTGCTTTAACTTTTAAACATTTAAGTGCATTTACTTAAAATACTTATACTTCTTTGAATGCTCCTCACATTTGTGTTTTCTTTGCATTTGTTTCTAGTTAAGAAACTGAAGAGTTTCAGCAGCTTTTTCCTCAAAAACTCTGGCTCACAGCAATCACATAACCATTTTAATAAAGATAAAGTGAAAATTTGTAATTCCAAACAATCCGCAAGATGCTGCCTAAGCTTGGATGTTGCCTATGCAGGGAACAAATAATGATCAATATTGCCTCTAATTAATATTTTTTTCTGCGTAAAGCTGATTTTCCCAGCGGTGCAGTGGGAGGGAGACTTCGCTCAATAATGTCTTTCAACAAGGAGCTCTAATCAAGCCCGAAGGTCTCCTTCTGAGTCTTGTTGCATTCTGAGCCTCATTTCCATTCCACGTCCCTCAAGGCAAGGTAAAGCAGTCCCGAGGTATATGAGCAAAGGCTCTGTACTTTGCACCGCGTGACTAGCCTTCATCTGCAGCTCGGTCAATTGATATGGAAATGACAGGTTGCCAAGTTCTTCAGGCTGAAGGGGAATAATGAAGCACACACACACACACACACACAAAAAAGCAGAGGGGTAAACACAAAAACAAGAGAGTGACAGTGATGACTGTAGCAAATCTGCTGCTAATTGTCAGCTTCATTTGCACTTTTAAAATGACAAGGTTACTCAAGTCATCAAGATGGGGAGCACAGAGGGACGACAGAAGCTGCATATAAGCAACTACAAAATGATGTTATGTAAAGTTAAGATGGCTGTTTGAAAAGAAATCCACACTTCACTGCTTTAAAAACTTGGGTTTTATCATAAAAAGCATCAGTGGTAAGCAAAAGCTTGATTGTCAAAAAAGACATTTTTTAAATAGTCTGCAAAATATGAAAAAAGACCTAAATGATTAATATTGTTTCTAATGCTTTTATCCATTGAGTCACAAAGGATTGTCTGCATAAAAACATGTGGGAGCCCACTGAAGTGAGATTACCATATTTGGTCAGAGCGTAGTTTAATTAGGACTCAGTTTTGATGAAGTTTGGAGCATCTAAAACTAGAGAGAATTCAGATGAAACGTGGGAGAAAAAGGGGGGAAGGGGAGGAAGCGATTGAGGCATATTAACAAAGAGAGAGCAGTAATCAAAGCTCCTTCAGAGGACGCATCCCTCTGCACTCTCCTTTGAATGTGCACTGTCTCGCTGCCACAACATTGCACTCTTTCTCTCGAACTGTGCCGTTTCATGAGGAAGAACATTCAAAGGGGGGGGGGGGGATTACAAGGCTGCTGCACCTTCCATCTCTGCAATGAGTGAGAATGTGGAACAGCAGCAGTGAGACTCAGCAGTGTGCCAATCAATAACAGCCCCCGTGTTTTTATTTCTGTGACCACGATAATTATCATCACCATCCTAAGGAATCACGTGTCGTTTGGGCTCCTGCTGAAGGTCAAGAGCCGATTGGTGGCACATGACGTTTCCATGGCACCAGCGTGCATGTGCACCGTGCTCCACCCTGCGATCATCAATTTCGGCTCGTCTGATTGGTTTGGAAGTCATTAGCTTCATCAGTGTGGAGTAATTACAGGAGAATTGCTAAAAAGTGAAAGTTTAGCTCTGGTGTGTTTGCTAGCATGGATGATGATGATTGTACAAGTAGTTATCCAGCTTTGGAAACATTCATGTTGATGGACTAATGTCTGAAATTAGACACCTCTGTGACAAAGATGTCCAGAGGGAACATCCTGTACTTGATTTGTGCTCTAATCTATTTGTGTAGAAACCGCCATGTCAAACAGTCCTTGAATAGATAGACACCAGGTCATCAATCTTCATTTGATTTGATTTCTTTTTCAGAGAGAAGCTTAGTGATTTTGTCTTTGATTTGTTGAATTGGCTCACTCCAATCTTTCCCACGTCCATCCCTGATTGGTTTTCTTATTCAATTTATTTATAAGATGGCAAAGTCATAGGCGTACTGTGCCTTCCTTAGCTGGAACTCAACAGAGTCAAAAAATGAAATATGAAATCACTAGAAAATGCAAGTCAGCATGCAAAAGACCTATACTGTAGGATGTTTACATGCTTTTGTATCCTTTACAGGGTTTAACATTAAAATTATAGAAATAACCTAATAAAATATGATGTTTTGTTAGAGTTTAAAAAATCCAACAGTTGAGGGAGCATTCAATGTCTTTCAAACCCTCAAGAGTAAGCTGAGAAACTCTTTTATTGCTTAAAGGAATGTGATAATATTCTAAAATAATAATACATAATATATAAGAAACATTAAAATGTGACAAATATATATTTATCAATACTTATTTTGAATATAATAAAAAAATCTATGGATCAAGGAAATGGTTTTATTAATGCCTTAAGACAAAAAAGCTCCCTCTTTTCTGATCTAGATGTTTTGACCTTGTCTTGTCACTTGATTTATAATGTTTATTCATGGGTTGAATTTGTTTCTCTTTTTATTTCAGTTCTCCAACTTGTCGTTATACTTCCTCAGCAGCAGGTGGCAGTAGCGCGCTAGCTAAAGCTACACTCTTTTTAGTAAAATACGACGACAAAGAAGATCTAATAGCAACAGTGCAGCACTTGCAGAGGTAGCGTACCTGTCAACGTATGAATTGCATAGTTTAATCCCTTTTTTTCCATTGTTAGGTGTAATTTCAAATTGAAATTGCAATTTAATGTTATTTTGCTTTTGCAACGTTGTACAAAAAATGAGTAGCAGTGAGCTTTAGCGGTGCAGTTAAGCTAACTTGAAGCTACATTAGCGAAGTAAACAATCAGCCTGTGTGTGTGGGTGTATCCCTGTAGAACAGGCTTACTGTGTTACGCAACATGCATGTTATGGGATCGATAGCTTTCTAGCTTTAGTCTCACTTCTATTTCACTCGTCTGCTCTGTCTAATGCACCATTTTGTCTCTTTATCTCCCAGCTGATTATTTAATTTTATCTGACCCAGATCAGCAGTGCAGCAGTGACGTTACGTTATCAAAGCTGCAAAAATGAACACAAGAGCATTGAAGAATCCATATCATGACTACGATGGGAGTCCTGCGCTCACACAGGCGCTGTTTGACTGTCATGGAAAGGTAATACGTGAAGAATGTACAGCTTTGGGTGTGTGCAGGGCATTCATGTACACTGACCCTCATAATTTTAATTTTTTTGTCGCCTCAGCTCACATCAGAGTTTGCCCAGCGGCTGAGCAGCAAGATCAGTGAGCTTTTAGCTGCCATGGAAAATGGGCTGAGGTCTGCTGACCCAAGAGATTGCACCAGTTACACCGGCTGGGCAGGTGATGACACCATTACACATCTGGTATGAGTGACATGTGGTTTGATTGCAAGGAGTTGCAGGGATCTGACTGTTTGGCGAGTTCATTTCAGGAAGTAAGGCTGCACATATGATGGTGATGCTTACTGCAGGCACTTTCTGGTCTTATCTATAAATGTTTCTGTATAGTGTTGTGTATTAAAAGGTGTTTACATGCTCTTATTCTTAATAAGTCAGATGATAACTTCATTATCAGAGTGTCACACTCACTGTTAAAAAGCATGACTCTTTAAGACAAACGCTTTTGCATCTGGTTATAAGAAGAATCATTTCTGATTAAGCTACTTTGATCAAACTTATTGTAATGACATCTGTCTGTGTGTCTGTCTGTCTGTCTGTCTGTCTGTCTGTCTGTCTGTCTGTCCACAGGCATTGCTCTGCTCTACCTGCACCTCCACAGTGTGTTCAACAGCCCCTCCTTCCTCCAGAAAGCACTGGAATATGCCGAACACAGTCTGAAGTGTCTGACTCGACGTCATGATGTCACCTTCCTGTGTGGGGATGCAGGACCCCTGGCTGTGGCTGCTGTGGTCTACCACCGCCTGCAGAGGGTGCAAGAAGCTGAGGAGTGCATTAACAGGTCAGTCTAGAAAACAGTGATTCTTAATGACGTCTTTTGTTATTTTCTTATAGAAAGGTGTTATGTCACAGGTGATTTCCTACCTTGTCTTTTATTTATCTTTGCTTTTTATGCTTGTTGTTACATGCTTGTAATTAATTGATCAAGATCAACTCTTAGGTCTTTTTCATAAAGGATATTCTGTTGATTCCTTTGCTTTCTTTGCCAAAAAAATAAACAGCAACTAGAAAGCTATTTAATTTGGACACGAGCTGCTTGAAGTAAACAGTTAATGCATTTAACAAAGGAAATATCATTTTATAAGTGTTTAAAGTTGACTCAGTTATGTATGAGATAAGACAAAGCTGCACAATTTCAGCTTAATGTTATTCAGTTTTATATTATCACAATAATAGTTCAAATAAACTGTATAATGCAGCTGATTTTTTTCTTGTTGCACTGGTGTGTTTTCTTAAATTGTGCTTCTAATAATTATGTCATTAACTGCAATTTTCATGTTTTTTAAGCAACTGCAGTGCTTGCATAATGCAGTTTATGTTCCGACAACTTGATTGGATGAATCAGAGCTTTAGTCCAATCACGATGAGGGGTTTGCATCACAGTTTATTTTACTCCCACTGAACTGTGCACACATTAATTATACAATGACTGGACATAGTTATGGGTCATCAAAAACTGTTGGTTTAATTCATCCAGACTCATGACTCATTTCCTGTTTCCAGACTGCTGCAGTTTCACCAGACTGTGGTGAAAGAATCGGGCAGACTGCCTGATGAGCTGCTCTACGGGCGGATGGGATACCTTTACTCCCTCGTCTTTATCAACCAGCAGCTCGGGCAAGAGTGCGTCCCACTGCAATACATCCAGCAGGTGGGTCAGAAAAAGGGCAAAGTCTGAGAAAACTGCAGTGTTCTTTGAAGCTGTGCAAAATAAGACTGTTAAACTGTGCTGACAATAGACAAAGAGGAGGGAATTGGATGAAAGGATTGGGAATAATGAAAGAAAAAGAGGGGAAATGGATGCTTGCCCCACTTTTAGATCACTGCCCCCAACAATCTTGATTTGCCTTCTGGCGCTAATTTGCTCACTCTTACACATATCGATGTCCAAATTGCTCTAATTCATCTCCATTGATTTCTTTCAATTCTACAGATTAGGTGTGTTTGTGAGTGGGGATGTGTTGTTTCCTTCCTCAGATCAGTGAGGCCGTGCTGGTGTCAGGAGAGAACCTCAGCAGGAAGTTCAGGGTCCAGAACCAGAGCCCCCTGATGTACGAGTGGTACCAGGAGCTGTACGTCGGTGCCGCCCACGGACTGGCTGGCATCTACTACTACCTCATGCAGGTAACACATGTCCACTTTCAAAATACAGGCAGCCTTTTTTCAGTCTGAAGCTTGTATTAGTGGATTCAGAAGTTACTTTCATAAGAGCACTGTGCTGCAGAATTTTATGTATCTGTTGAAAACAAAACTGCACCGAAGTTTCCAGCCTTTGCCTGTCCATCCTTCACCCTCAGAGCTCTGATCTCTCCATTACAGCCAGGCTTCGTCGGTGCGGAGGAGCATGTGCTCAGGCTGGTGAAGCCCAGCGTCGACCACGTCTGTCGTCTCAAGTTCCCCTCTGGAAACTACCCTCCCTGCATCGGGGATGACCGAGACCTGCTGGTGCACTGGTGCCACGGAGCCCCTGGGGTGATCTACATGCTGCTGCAGGCACACAGGGTAAACACTGAGGGGGGAAAGGAAATTATTTTCAAGATGAAATAAATTCACTTTAAATCAGATACAAAAGGTCATTGATGGAGCAGAGTCTTTTTGAGATTAAAAGAGTTTATTTACAGGGTCACAGTGCCATCTTGTGGTGAAATTAGTTGCTTTCAGTTCAAATCTCAGCTGATACATCCAACACTCGAAATCGTACACATTTATTTTCTTTTTAAAAATTCCTTTTACATGCAGTTTGCATGCAGTTTGGACGTTGTCAGTGAGTTGTCATCAGTCTGTGATCCTTTAGCACCTCAGTTGTGTGACACCTCGTCCCCTGTGCAGAGGATTGTGGATCAGAAGAGCCAAAAAAAGCCTGCTGGCTTGCATTATGTAAAATGTGACGGGATGCTGTAGGACATTCTGGTATTTTTGGCACACTGCAATTCACATACTATGTATGAGAAGATCCAAAATATTTTTCTAACTGAAAATTTAATAGTATTATAGTATTGGTTATTGGAACACACCCATAGCGTTGATAGGCTAATGTCTATAGTGCAGTACATTGATAATTTTTCTCTCGTTAACTGTGCATTCTGTTTGGATCAGGGTTTCTACAACCTAAGCTTTGCTAATTTCAACACCATCTTTTCCTTCTCTACTTTGTCCCTCGTTCCAGGTGTTTGGAGGGTCTCAGTACCTGGTCGATGCCCTGCAGTGTGGAGAGTTGGTTTGGCATTTCGGCTTGCTGAAGAAAGGCTACGGGCTGTGTCACGGCGCAGCGGGTAACGCCTATGCCTTCCTGGCCCTCTACCGGCAAACGCAGGACCCTAAGTACCTTTACAGAGCCTGCATGGTGAGAGCACATGAAAGAGACTTTATAATGTAATCAGTATACATCATTCACGCAGCGCAGCAACCGCTCCAGTGATCAAACAAGTGCAAATATTAACCGTGGCACTCCTGCAGTGCATCCATCTTAATTAGCGCCCAAATACCTGATTAGAGCTTGTGACAGGGAGGAATGATGATTAGGAGTTACTTTCTATATAATAAGTGGAAGAAATTTTTTTAAGGCTTTACTTATCCATGAAACTTTATACTTGTACAGTAGAAAATAACAGAATTTTCAAAATAAATACATTTTAGATAGAACTGGAACATAGATCAAAAAGGCCTCTAACCTCAGAAAGTATAAAGAAAAAAATAAGATTTAATGGCAATTTAAGTTTTTTTATAGACTTTTTTGTATTTCTCTTGTTTCTGGAAGTATAAAGGCATAACAAATGGAAAATGATCATTTTATATTTATATAGAAATATTTTTTTTGAGGCTTTATAGTGTGCGTGCGTGTTAAAGTTAGTCCAAAGCCAGGCCAATCATAGAATATTCAATTACCTGCCAGCGTTCAGATCAAAAATTATCCCAGAAACAGCGTGCATGTGTGAATCAGAGCCTTTTATGTTTATTGACAATAGGTTGGTAGCTGTCGA
>JAPZDY010000017.1:5462471-5473854 GCA_029783645.1 Ctenochaetus hawaiiensis
CTCAGAAAGTATAAAGAAAAAAATAAGATTTAATGGCAATTTAAGTTTTTTTATGGACTTTTTTGTATTTCTCTTGTTTCTGGAAGTATAAAGGCATAACAAATGAAAATGATCATTTTATATTTATATGTAAATATTTTTTTTGAGGCTTTATAGTGTGCGTGCATGTTAAAGTTAGTCCAAAGCCAGGCCAATCATAGAATATTCGATTACCTGCCAGCATTCAGATCAAAAATTATCTCAGAAACAGGGTGCATGTGTGAATCAGAGCCTTTTATGTTTATTGACAATAGGTTGGTAGCTGTCGAGTCGGCGTCACAGCGGGGCGACGAGATTTCTCTTAGATGCGCTGCATGCGGCTCGAGTTCCACGTGTACCTTCATTAATATGAATCTATTCATGGAGGATGGAAATAGACCCCTCAGATGTCTTTTCTAAGCTGGGCTACACGCCCCCAGTGCAACAGAATGACATTGTGGTCATAATCTGATAGCTCAACAGATGCTAGGATTTCACTGAGCCCAGCACAATTTTTAGCAGTTGTTGACATTGCTCTCTATTCTCCTGGGACGCTTCAGCTTTAGGCTGCAATATTGTAAATGTTGTTATCATGACACAGCCTCTCTGTCTCTGTCTCTTTTCATCTCTCCAGTTTGCAGACTGGTGCATGAATTACGGCAAACATGGCTGCCGGACACCAGACACCCCCTACTCACTTTTTGAAGGTACAGGAAAAGCAGTGGGAGTCATAGTAATGCATCTCTCTTGCATTCTCCACCCCTGTAGCTGGGAACTCACAGTGTCACTTCCTGTTTGCAGGCATGGCAGGCACCATCTACTTCCTTGCCGACCTTCTGCAGCCAATGAAAGCGAGGTTCCCGGCCTTTGAGGTGTAACCGTCCCTCCACAGGTAGTTCTAGATCACCAGAGGGAGACCCACACTACTGCTGTCTGTAACGCTCGAGCATGAAAACACTTCACTTCATCTTAACAAGTGGAATTCTGGGACTGACTTGGACTTCACACACGCTGTCATTTCCTTCCTGCTTTTTCTTGTCTGGAAACTTAAAGTACAAATCAAAAAACAAGATAATTATCTCACAGATGTGTCAAACGGGAGAGCTTTAGCTTTTTGTGGTAAACTTTAACTCTTTGCTTCCTGAACTCCAGCCAATGCTCAGATTGTTTCGTCCTTGAGAGTTTAAGCACAAAGGAAATTAACCTTTAATTTCAGACAGATGATGATATTAGATTGTGGGACAGTTAAACAGTGGTTTTTATGTTTAAAGCTGAATATTTTGTAAGTTTAAAAGGCTTAAAGAAATGTTTTAGTTTGCTTTTCAGCCAATAGCAAAGCTAGTAACAATGCACTATATATAAACCAGTACAAGCTGTGTCATGTGTTAAGGGATTAACCCCTAAAGTGTAAACTGTTGCCTGTCCTTTGCACTGTCCGAGCAATAAATCATGGGTCTTTTTACAGCTGTTGCTCTGTTGTGGATGTTTTTGGTTCTCTTATTTTGGTGTGGCGGCAAAGGAAAGCCACAAGGAGGCAGCAGTGAGCTGTCAAAGTGCAAATAAGTATGTGACAGTTTAGCTCCACTTGGCGAACAATCTACAACCGTTGGCGCCAAAAGAGATTCACCTCGAAACGTGGCAACTTTATGAGTAGATTATTTGACAGTCAGATTTTATGCTAATCAGGTCGAATCTATTTTAAGTTTAAGAAGCAGATTCAGCATACGAGACCGTCTGTAAATGTCAGCGGTGTTATTTGCTTTGACGTAATTATGAAGGGAAAGACATGGATACAAAGGAGCAGTCAGACAACCAGAGATGTCAAAGGAGAAGTTCTGTAGTATTTTCAACTGTACAACAGTTTCATATGTCTAAAATCTTCTGTTTCGTCCTCAGTGAGCCAACTGGCTCAACTGATCTGTTCTCTATTCCAAATAAGGCTCATGTAACACCCCTGTAAAGCAAGCGGCAACACAATGCCACTGCTCTTTTTTAAGCCCCAGGTCCGTGCTTCTTTATGACCTGACGCCAGCTGGGGTCTCGGAGGGTTGGCGGGGTGGGGAGGTGAGGAGGTGGTGACTGTACGAGAGTGTCTTGAGGAGCGGGAACGTTCATTTTTTCTTTTCCACCCCCATCTCCGCAGAGCCGGCCCTGCCAGCGCAGGAGAAACCGAACACCTCGGGGCAGAGATGGGGGGTAAAAATAGAGCTCATCTGTCTCGGGGGGGCGTGGTCTCGTGGACATGTCTTTCACTGAGGTTTGCTCAGTCTCACAAATGTCCTCCAGCTCTTTTCCTTCTAGCTCTGTAGCTGAGGGTTAGCTGACGACAAGTCAGAGTCTGGAAGTGTTTAGTTGTGAGTTATGTAATCAAAACAGCTTCTGAAGGAAAAAATAACAGATTACTTCAAAAACACAGCCACAGTTTGACATTTTTGAGTTGTGGATATTTGCTAGTCCATAAAATAGGTGTTTAAACCACAAAAATGTTGCATTTTTAACATGCTGACTGAAGACTTTCAAGCAGCCAAAGGTTTCTGGTCCATAAAAGACAAAAAATACCTTTGTTGCACAAAGTCTTGTTGGGAAATTTCCAGCAAAAACTGAGTTAAGAGAAATGTAGAATTTCAGGAGGGACAAATAATATAAATCCATCGCTTGTGTCAGTTAATTCATACATTTGCATCTCATTAAGGTGCTCTTTTTTAGTAAATAAAAAAGTATTCCAAACATGAGAACATTATATGCAGCAGCCATCAGAGGCTCATGTGGGGGCTGCAGAGCTCAGTGTTTAGGCTTCAGGTTCATCTCATGCAGAGTCCTTGAACCCTCAGGTCAGCATGTGAATCTGTGCTTGATAAATCATGTGTTGAACAGTTTAGCAAGTAAATAACAAATGTGATCAGATGAAGCAGCACACTTATGATAACAAATATAAGCACTGATAGTATATAGCAGTATATTTATATTTTTAAGAAACAGTAAAGTAGAGGTCCAAACAGTTTCTGTGGGTCCTTCGAAGGTCTAAAATCCAGTTATCTAATTTTTTTAAAATTTAGACCTTTAAATGTCTTAAATAATATTAGATATGTCAAAAATTCATTTGATTATAACGTTAAGGTTATTTTTATAAAGCTGCATTAGTGTCTTTGTATGTTTTTTTTAATAAGAGCATTGTGATGTAGTGTGAAAGCAAGTGATTGTCATCAAAAAACAGCCCCTTTTAAAAATATTAAGTTAAAATTGTGTCCGTTACAGTTATGGATAACTACAAGTTCAATCAGATCTGTCTCTAGTGACTTTATTTGTTGGTATTGATATGAATTAGGACTAAAAATGCATTTATAGCGGTAAAAGGTATTTAAAATTCTTAAATTGACCTTGCTGTGAGCTGCAGAAGCCCTGCTAAGAAAACTGTGACTTTGTGTAGTCGACTAAAGATGACATTATGACCTTATTTTACATTTAATAGTAATGCTTTAAGAAAAAAATTGTCATATAATGTTGATTTAGTCCACTTTCAGAGTGAATATTATGAAAAAAGTTACAATCTTTTTTCATTTTCTTTTTTTTTTTAGTCTGTTTTTAATTCAAAATCAGCCAGAATTCTGCTTTTGTGAATTGTTTTTTTATGCATCTACTGCATTAATAACATCATGGACTGCTTTTGATACAGCCATCAGCACCATGGAGAGCTCTGGTGGAGATGGGAAGGTTAGTGAAGCAGCTTTGTGCTCAGGTCGTTTCACCTCCACAGATCCTGCAGTGAAGTCTTTGCTTCTGTGTAGCTTAAACTGTCCTGAACGTGTAATCATCTTTTCATGCATCTGCACATATAAGAGACAAAAGACACTGTTATTGCTTTCATGCTGCAGGTGTTTTGCTGGATTTTGTCTGATTTCATAAATTTCAGAGGAAGTTCTTTTAAAGGTAAAGTTCATAAACCTCATCCAGTGAATCCTCTGTAGATTCTCATCTGTTCTTTTGTAAACTGTCATTCAAAGCTGAATAGACAATTCAGTTGCTTTTTGCTCTGCTGTTATTTAACCATAAGAGGAGGAGAAGTCCAACTGTTTAAAAATACCACCCTGTAAAGGAGCTCTCGGACCCTGCAGCCCCTCTGAAGTGGACCACTAGGTAGCTGACTTTTCAGTATTTCCACTCTGTTCACACATGTATCTCCTTCAGAAGACAAACCCTGTGATGCAAAGTCAGTTAAAGCATCTCTTCTTTTACAGAAATCATTTTAAAAAGTGTTTAGGATCTTGACACACGGCAGGCAGAGTCTTGACACAGTTATTTCAACTTCTAAAAATATCCCTGTCCCCTTCTAAAGGCCTACTCCCTCTGCTCTCCTTTCCGTGTGCCCTAAGAAAGTTAAAGATGTTCCAACGTGTCATCTGATCCGCCCGATTAGCATATGTGACATCACATGCCCGGGATAAATAAGAGGGGGCTTTGACCATGGCTCAGGACCACTCTGTCTTGGGACTCCTGCTTCTCTTCTCCTTTCTTTCCTCCAGCTCCAACTCTCCAACATGGTGTGTACTAAACTGTGTTCTTGGACCTTTTCGGGTGGGGGGCGGTATCGATGGAGTTACTCTTTTTCTTTTTAAAAAAAAAAAAAATCCATCCAGGGATAACTGCTTGAGGCTTGGGTTTGGAATACCAGTTTTTAAAAAAATACCGCCAGATTTGGACTTTATTGGCATCACTGAAAATCCTGATTTGCATTTTCGATTCTGCTGTAAGAATTGTGAAAAACAGTTTAAGGACCACTGCCTTGAAATCCATCCACAATTCTATGCTTAACTTAAATGCAGGCTTATATTTAAATGCAGGGAACCTATAATTTCACCATCCATAATATGTATTCAGTGCAGTTTTAGAGAGTTTTCAGCTTTTTATGGGATCTTACATTAACTGAATTTTGTCTTTTTATTTCGTAACTCATAAATCATTTCATTTCATTCATTTCTCTGTGTTCTGTGTGTTTGTGTGTACCCTTTTTTTTTCGTTTATGTGTATGTGCTTTTTTCGTTGTGTGTGTTTCCATGTGACAGACCGAGTTCTCAGCGGACCAGATTGAGGGTAAGTGAAGACGCAGCAAAAGGTCCATCTTCATTCCTTACAAATAACTTGGCATGTGAAATATGGGTTGAGAGGAATCTCGCTCCCCCATCATCATCATCATCATCATGCAGGGTGACATATACTTGCACCGTTAGCAGCAGGAGAGTCTGCCCGCGGAAATTTTTCCTCCACAAGCTCAGTCTGTCATTTTCATAGCCAGGGATTTCTTATCGTCACACTAAACAAACTCTGAGAGCTTCAGGCTTAAACCTTTAGTCCAAATTAACTGCTTTAAATAGTGGAAGTAGGGATGAGAAAACCTCCAGACCTAAGACCACCACGAGACATGCCATACCAAGGACTTGTCCAGTTGTCGAGGAGGATTTGAAATATGTCTATTCTAAGCCGAGCCAGCCTTGTCTTGCAGCCCACAGTGGGCCTTACACAGCGGAGGTGTTAATCACCAGGTCAGGGTTTAAGATGCAGACCAGGCAGCATCCCATTACAGAAGGAATCCAAACTGGGATCCCAAGGCGCCATCCAAAACCTTTTGTTCAGCGCTGAAAGACACGTCCTTTAAGATTTGTCGTGACTATTCCTGTGGGTTTGACCTTTTAATGCTCACTTAAAGTGCCTCTATTTTGAATCAATCTTCATCATCATTTTGTAGATTTTCCTTTATTATTGTCTCAAAATTTCCCAATCGGGGGATTTAGATTTGAAGGGCAAAACTTAAAAGTGCTTCCCATTAGATTCATTCATTTCAGTGAGCATTGCACCCAAAAAGAAGAAAAAATGCCGCTTCTGCACATTCTGGTACATTTATACCACATGTTGGTTTCCATTAGAATACATGCAAAGGTGTTGATTACCTTGCAGTCAGCATTCTTAGGTTTAACTCGAGCAGGGCCACGGGGGCCATGCCTCTATATGGCCGTGGGGATACTCTGTCGATGTGTATCAGTTTGCTCCCTAAATTCCTCCCCAAATGCATGTGAAGGCAGGAATGGAGAGGGAGGCTTTGGGGGCGGGGGGGCGGGGGGGCGGGGCCGCCACAGCTGTTCCTGCTGCTGCTGTTTCGGAAGCAGCACAAGAGCATTAATCAGTCAAAAAGGTCACTCTGACATGGCCTCCAAGCTGAATTTGTAGAAATAGCTAACCTTTGTTCAGAGGGCCCAGCCGGTGCTTTCCTTTTTTTTTTTTCCCCAGCTCGGGTACAGCTGTCTCTCCCGATTAGCTGGGAACAATGACGGAAGAATGTGGCTTCTACTGTCTTTGATCCTCCAGCACAGCGTGGCACCACATAGCTGTCATAGATGACTAAAACCCCCTAAAAGAAAGAACAGAGAACCTGAAGGAAGCCTGAAACATTACTTTATGAGGACTGATGTCAACTAGACATAGAAAATGTAACCTTTCAGCAACATAAGAGGGATTATTTTTCATATATTACAGCCTTGACATTTATTTTCACTGTTTGCCATTTGATTGAATCTTCTTCTGGCCCCCCCATGTGATCACAAACCCATAGATTTCTATGGTAAAACATGTATTTTTGCTTCTTTTGACCGATTTGTGTCAGTTCTGTGTAACTCAAAGTTCTCTCTTGACTCTCCCTCCCTGACCAGACTTCAAGGAGGCTTTTGGTCTCTTTGACAGAGTCGGTGACAGCCAGGTGGCCTACAATCAGGTGGCCGACATCATGCGCGCTCTGGGCCAGAACCCCACCAACAAGGATGTTGTAAAGATTCTGGGCAACCCCTCCGCTGACGGTAAGACCCAGTCCTTCGCATGTAAAAGGCAGTAAAACAGAGAGATCATGGTGAATGCTGAAAAATCACTTACATAACTGTAACTACGTTTGACGAAGCACGGTTTAATTAGCAAAAAACCCCTTGTATAGTCTCTCAAAAGTCACATTTATGTCCTCTAAGTGTTGAGGAAAGGAATCATTCTTAAAAAACACAAAGGTGATGTACCAATGAATGCCCTCCCTGTGACATTTTTCATCAGACATGGCCAACAAGAGGCTCAACTTTGACGCTTTCCTGCCCATGCTGAAGGAGGTCGACGCCCTCCAGAAAGGTACATACGACGACTACGTTGAGGGTCTGCGTGTCTTCGACAAGGAGGGCAACGGCACAGTCATGGGCGCTGAGCTGCGTATCGTGCTGTCCACCTTGGGTGAGTCTCAAGTCACCTTCCCCAAATATAGAAGCGCATAAATATAGTCTGCTTGGAACGTACAGTATGTGAAATGGAGGAGGGGGGCGCTCTTGACACGAGTCCTTACACATGTACAGGAGAGAAGATGACTGAGCCTGAGATTGATGCCCTCATGGCCGGCCAGGAGGACGAGAACGGCAGTGTGCACTATGAGGGTAAGCTTAGACTTCCCAGCATGCCTTTTTTAAAATTTTACAAGAAGGCATTACAAGGATTTTAACATCTTGGTTTGTCCTCTTTCAGCTTTCGTCAAGCACATCATGTCTGTGTAAGAGGCCAGCAGCAAGAGTGCTGAAGAAACTGTAGCTCACCTACAGACAGCCCAACAGTGTTCAGGACATCTACACTGTGTCAAAGACCAACAAGGAAAGACAAGGACTATGTACAAGGGATGTTGAAGGAAACCCATCTTGTTGTTTTATTTTGTTTTCCTTTCTGTTTCGTCTAAAATCCTCCTCTTTCGGGACGTCACCGTCATCATCTCTCCACTGTAGACCCCCCATCACTTGGCCTCTATTCAAACCGGGGCACGTCTCCACTCGCCGTATGGGGTGAGGAACGGGGGAGAAGGGGTGACCGCTCATCAAGTGAGGGTAGATCCCTCCCTTCCCACCGCCACCTCATTCAGTAACGCCATCACTGGTCCAGCAATGCCAAAGGTGCTGGAGAATGGTCGTGGATAGACCACCAAAAGGCCCCCCTCCTTCCCTGAAAAGTTTTATTTATTGTCACACTGTTCATGTCAGAATAAACTTTTCCAACGTACATCCCATTTGGGTTGATTCTTGATCTTTCATTGCCCACATACAGTGTAGGATAAGCTTTAATGTTAATGTTAAGTCAAATTAGTGCATTAGTTCTCTCACATATGAAGTTTAATTAATGAACATTAAATCAGGAAAAGAATCAGCTTTAATTTATGAGTAGGCCTACGTGCACACATTCAAGGAATTTGACCCCAGTTATAAATACAAGAATAAATTGCATGATGAACATGAAGGGAGATTAAAAATGTGTGTATATGAAGGAGGTGACAGCTGATTGTGTGATATCTGAGTAAGAGCAGGTGAGGCCTGTTAATGCTTATTAAACCTATAGTGAAACACATTCAGATCGTCAGTTGATTGATGATCCTCACAGTTACGGGGGATAGTTTTCTGTGGTTTAGCTATGTCCTGCAGGCCTGCAGCTTTTCAGCACAGCTTTTTATGCTCTTTTGCTGCCCTTTATTAGCAGCTATATAGGAATCTGTTCCAATTTCTTAATGCCTCCTTTTGTCCCAGACAAAGCTGCCTGGGTTAGGCTGTAAGTCAGAGTTAGAAGTGTGTTGCATTCTTTGCTGCTTATGAACCTATAGTGGCTTTAGGTAGCTCATGTCTAGAAACTAGCTGTATAACAGCTAGTTTTAGCTAGTTTCTGGTTATCTGTCCACACTTAAGAGCAAATGCTAACCAAAAACTTCCTTAACTCAGATGCAATGCCAGCTTAAAGTGCCTCAATGTTTTTTTTCAGTTATACAGTTTTAAAATTTAATGGACATAGCCATTAAAATCTAACAAGAGGCCAATAAAAGTTACTGCAAACTTATTAGCATATACAATTTCTGAGAACAAACACTCATATTAGACTAAGGTAAGTGAAGACAAGTGAACTGCAAATAATTTACTTATATTAAAGGGGTCCCACATTTTTAATAGCGCTTCCTGGGATGTGTTTTCACTAAACTGTGCAGATTTATGTGTCATTTACAGCTGAACATTTTAGCATCTTTTAATAAGTACAAACATGTAATCAACTCAAAAAAAATAGTTTGGTGTTAGTTTGGGGAACATTTTTTTTCCACTTTGAAATTTAAATTTTCCTGTTTTGTTGTAAATCAAATGCAGGCACAAGACACTACAACCGTTTGAAGTAGTAATCTTAAGAGAGCATGCCCTCTTGTGGTGTAAAGAGGAAGTGGTCAGGTTATTTATTCCTGCAACGCTTTCAAGAACAGCAGCGGTTTTGTTTTTAGACCATTTTTCTGCCACCACGTCTTATGAAATAAATGTAGCCTAAAAGACAATGAAAGTCAAATATTTTTTCCGCTCACTTTTTAAATTCTTTTTCCATTCTATCAAAATGCGAAGTGTCACACGTCAGATCTCGGCCAAAAATAACGGTGAACGTAAAGGTAAAACCTTGAAACTTTCCTCCATAAAATATGAATTCACATCTACACCAACAAACATACTTTTTTTTCAAAGGCAATTTATTATGTCTTATGTTTTATTTAAAAGACGAAGGAACTTGTGCTGCAGAATTTTTTTTTAATGTATATTGGTTGTTGTTTATTATGGGCACATGTTTATATCATTTGCACATTTCTGATGAAAAGTGACAGCGCTCAAAAATAAGAACCGTATTACAACTTCTGCGACGATTTTATTCCTACCAGTGGGTGTCATAGTTGAGCTAGAAAACGTCTTCAGGGTCCCCTAAAAGAAGCTTTTGAGAAAAGAAGAAGTAAGAGGTCTCACTCTGCTACAACTGTCATAGACAAAAGCTTCTCAAAGTCAAAAAACGTTGCTTTATCTGACATTGTACAGTCAGTCACTAAAATGCATTTAAGAAGTTTTGCACTTTACTTCTGTATTAATAATTACACACAAATGAGCATAAAAAGTGTAAACACACAAAACTAAAAACTCGTTTGCTTTGCTACATGAAGCATGTGCTAACGCTTTTAACGTACCGCTGTAACCCGGAAGAGGAGGAGTCAAAGACAGGCGACTTCTCAGTAAACGATCTTTGTCTTGTTTGAAAGAACCTTCGTGTGTTGGAGTCTGTCAGCGTTTTGAGCTTAAAAATGATCAAAACTTGTCTTTTAGGACTGAGAAATGTTGCCGGACGAGGCCAGCTGCTCTCAGCTGCTGTTGCAAGGTGAAATATAGCCAAAATAATTTCTATCTTTAATGCGCATTTCAAGTTTTTGTTTAAATCTACAATTGTGTCAGTTATGTTTACGAGAAATACATGACCACTTGTTGATTTCCTATGAATCGATTATTTCACTATAATACAGACTAATAAAGTCTGAATTCTACAATGTAAATCATTTATGGCCAACTCTACCGTTTTATGCAGTATTGACTTGTGCTTTTCTCTTTGGATAACCTTTGACCCAGTTTCTCTTATTGTGACAAGCGATCTCCCACCTGTAAATGAGTTTTTAATATTAAAACCAGACGTCTCGGCGGAAATGAGTCCTCCAATTTAAACGATAAACAAAAAATATATACTTTTTAAAGTATTTTGTTTGATATTTACTTTGAGCATGTTAACATTTTGGTAGTCACTGTTGCTATTTTTATGGCTGTATCATTTTCTTGTTTTATTGTTGAATTTATGAGTTGGGTTATCGCGAAAGTTTAGATTCAGGTTGGCAATTTTGTAAAAAAAAAAAAAAATCCAGCTTTTGACCTTGAAAATTTGCTTCTCTGACATTTGATGACATTTCATTGAGCTCTCAGAGGATTAAGATAAATCTTATATTATATTATTATATATTATCCTTTTTCTGATTTTTAATGGACCAAATAATTAATTAATCAACAGACAATTAATACTTAAAATAGTAATTAGTTTCAGCCCTACACAATAGTAGCTTTTCAAGATCAATACCCACCTTCCTATAATACTTTGCTAAAGTAATTTTTTTTTATCTGGGGTTGCCAAATCTTCCACTCGCTGCCTGTTCAACAAGGTCCTGATTGGTTGAATCTCTGTCCTTCCTCTCAGGCTGCAGCACAGTCCGGCTCAGTCGACCACGCCGCCTGTCTCCTCCACCCGTCCAGAGACCTCCAGCGCCAAGACCCTGATGGACATCGGGACGCGTCGGATCTTCAACGAGGACCATGATATGTTCAGGGAGAGCGTCCGGCGCTTCTTTCAAGATGAGGTGGCACCACACCACAAGGAGTAAGTTGATTGGTTCAGCTGTAACAGGGGTCACAGGGGTCACAGGGCAAACTACACAAAAACATGCACAATTAATTATTCGCTTTACCTTTATTTTCAATAATTCCCA
>JAPZDY010000017.1:5475439-5486347 GCA_029783645.1 Ctenochaetus hawaiiensis
TTAGTTGTATAAGTACATTGCACTAAAAAAAGCGTACAGACTGTAGGTGAAATGCACTTGAAATATTTTTGTAAATTAATATTTTATTGTTTGCTTTTGTGTAAAATATGTAGTTACTAAAGAGATTTATTTTTTAAATCAATATGCTTTCATGTACGCACTTGATCTGTTAATCTCCCATTGCTGTCAACTTCATGAAATAAACACAGTTTACACTGTTTCACCAGTTATTTTTATTCAGCTTCCTGTTTTTGTTTACATCTGACTGGGCAATGCATTTTTTCTTGATTCTTCAACTTCTGCTTTTACTTGAAAACACCATATACACCATAAACACCTCACAATATGAAAAATATTCAAATTTAGATTTTTTTTCTGCTTCTTACTTCTTCACTTGTTCTTTGGGTACTAAATGGCATGACTGTGAAGGAAATGAATCGCTATTAAGGTGTGTTGAACTTGAATGGAGGCAAACTGAAGCAAAACTGAGAACATGGCATCAGCATCCACAGTGCATTGCCTCTTTTCCATCAATAGGTGGCAGTAAATGCAGGCACAAAGCTGACAGAGTGACGACAGATGACCAGGCCTCAATTCAGTTGCATTGGAGCTCAAACAGCAGGTAAAAGCAGACTGTTGAATGTGACTGGATGATTTGTAGCATCTTCTTTTAGGTTTCAACCTCATCTTATGCAAATTCGATAAGATAATTACTATATTTGCTACTAATTTATCCTTTTTTAATATTCAGGAAATAATCTGAGTTTAATCGATTAAATGGTACAATATGCAGCATTTCTGCTCATGCCATTTCAGTCCTTTGCAGCAAATTGTGTTGTGGTGAATCTGATGCATGTGCCTGTGAATGCACAGCCTGACAGTCTGACTCCCTGCTGCTCAAATTTTCCAAAAACCCACATCTGTGCCAGTTGAGGGAGCAAACAGCCTCCTCACCACACCTCACCTGGGGGGCTGAAGTGCAGCTACTGCTCACTGATGCATCCACCCTCCCTCCTCTGCCTCCTCCTCCTCTCCCTGTCTTTCCAATTTTTCCCTGCCCCTCCCTCCCAATCTCCTCTTGGCACAGCATCCGCTTTATCCCCTTCCTTCTTTTCCCCTCTCTCTCTCTCTTTCCCCCCCGTTCTCCATCTTTTTCCTCAGCAACAGCCACACCCTTGTGCCTCAGCTCTGCACTCATTTCCACTGCAGACACAGTGCTTCCACCTTTCCCCAAAGCAGCCAATTATGGTGCTGAGATGTAAAAGCTCCTTATTAATGACTCCACATTTCACTTTGCAATACACACCTGCTTATTGCTCTATCTGGCTTCATATCAGTGAACATCTGTGTGATTTTGCATGCATTTCTTGCACATCTGCACGCAAAAGATGTTGCACAAATTTCATGCATCATCACAGGGAGGAATTGCCTGTCATACATATTGAAGCCATATAATCCCGTTGCGCCTACAGTGCTGCATTTACGGTATTTGCGGTAATTTGCGATGGGCGGGATCAGAGGGCCCCGTCCGGCTCTCATTGTCACTACAGCTCCCTTCACTCACCAGAGTATTAGAGCCGCTCAGCAGCCTAAACCTCCAGGTAAGAGCTGAAGCTCTTTGTTTATTATTTCCAGGGAAATAAGACTTACTTATTGCTCGAATCCGCATGGATGTAGAGCTCCTGTCATTTCGATGCTACACTGCCAGCTGTAAAAGTTTCTAGAAAAAAGTCAAAGTGTATATCGTTGGCATTGCTGTCCTATATAATCCTCGGCTGCGGTGTGTGTGAGCGCGTCACGGTGTGATGTGCAGCTATGTATGAATTTGGAGATATAAATTATTTGCCAAAGAGAGTTTGTGACCTAACATCGCTTTTTAATAAAAAAAAAATTAGATGAAAAATCACTCGTGCATGTGAGAAAAATGTGTTTCATAGTGTTTCTTGGTGATATTTATCGCTTTCTTGCTGCGTCCCGGTGCGCAGCTCTCCTGCTGCAGCAGCCTGCGCCTTTTGTTCTGGTCCACGCCTGTATGGTGCTGAAACCGGCTGCTCACTGCAGCACCGCACAGGAGGGCAGACTAACCTGCGAGAAAAAGCATTGAATTGAAACTACAGAGGTGTATAATGCAAGAACTGAAGTCATCTGAGAATTCTTAGCGCATATATAGACTCATGTCAGGGCCATGGCTTGTGGAAATGGGAGTAGCCCAGCTTGTAGTTGGCATCTTTCTACCACAGCCAGTTGCCCTTGCAGTCATTACCAGCTTGCATCAGCAAAAAGTAGAATAGCCTGTCATTGATGTTCCTAAATCAACACACATGCAGTCTCTCATTTCTTTTATGTTATTTAGTTGAATTAAGGTAGTAATTCTGTTAAAACCAAACCTGATTCTCCATGTCTGCAGGCTGTAATGGAAATCCTGCCCTGATGGCTTATAATGTCTGTTTTTCTATATATTCAGCCATAGATAAAAATCTAGAAATGTCCAGTCCTCCATTAAGCATGGACCTGATCCAAACCTGCCTTTTTTCAGTGTCGCCACAGCCTCCACATGCTGAGAAAAGCAGGATTCCCCATGTCTGGGTGTGAGAACGGTCCTTGATAAAAAGGAATTATTGCTCATGTTACTTTGTAGTAACACATTCTGACTGCTGTCTTATAACGCATTGGATATAGACACCAAACATAATGACAACAACACCTTATTAATATAATGATGGTGTTGGATTTTGTGTTGAATCTCAGCCAACATGAAGGGTTTCTAAATCATCATCAACAGGGCTCCTCTTGGTTCATGACAAGGCCGTTTTGCCTCAAACAAAATAAAATTTAAGTGCTGCAGTGTTACCAGATTCCTCATGGGAGCAGGAATTTTTGTAACTAATGCCAATGTTGAGCCAGCTTTCCTCTTTGTATGAGGTTTAGTAACCTGAGACTTTAACCTACTTCAACCTGCTATTGAAGTAGAGTGTAATACATCGCTTTTGCTGGTTCAGCCACATTCAATTTGAATACAAAGTGCAATACGTGTGCAGGAATTTGTCAAATGCTTATCAACTTACAGGGTTTCACAGTCTGCAACAACTTGAGGACCAAAGTTCAGCTCCAAAAACTGACTTTTGTTTCATGTGCAAACACCATAAAAAGGAAAACTATTGTCTTCTTATCTTTTTCCAATACAAACAGTTCCTTTCCAGTCTGGTGGTGACATTTATTGATTTAATTAAGTCAGTATAACCACAAAAATAGTGCAAAGACTGCAGAAAGATATATATGTGACACACAGTGTATTAAGAGCATTAATTAATTACTTATCTTTGCCCATTTAAACTTAGATTGTACATTTTTTGTCTTGGGCTTAATGACAAAGTGCATTTCAGGTGAGGTGTATGTCAGCTTTCACCCACTCCTCCTGAAGAGACAAGCCTTTATCTGGCCAGATTGGGCTGAGTCTAATCACTGATGGAGTAATTGAAATGACCTTAATCACAAAACAACAGGTTGGGTTTGTGTCTGTGTGTTAACTTGCATAAACTATCCAAAAAACAACTTATTTAAATTTTAAATTTTCATGTAATAAGCTCCTGTGTTCATGTGATATATGAGTATATGTGTGTGTGAGCTGTACATTTAGCCATATATGCTTTCTTAACCACTAGGAAATCCTTTCCATCTCTCTGCATCGTTCAGGAACGCTAAGTGTATTTCTCAACGTCAAATCTGGTTAGATGCACCGTCAAAGCCCTGAAACCACAGGGCCACTTTGCGCTCTGCTGAAATTCGACTTGCCATCTTGATCGGTGTTTCCTCTTGGGAAGGAATTGTATATGGACAGTGTCTGAGGTGAAGATCAGTTTCTGGATTTCTTTATGGAAGTGGAAGAGAGTATTTGGTTTAATGTGTGCAATGAAGGAATTTGGGTGTATTTAATCCATGATGTGAATCTCTTGTGAATGTCTTTGCATACAATCTGGTTTAGTGTCATTGAAGTAGATGAACAGAGTGTTGTCTGGTGCCATGGTCACAGGTGTTTGAGGACTCAGGATGCATCTTGGTCCCCTGCTGCTCGTCCCATCTGAGGCACTTTTGCGCTACAGGTGTCTAATGGGAGCTGGCAGAGCCGTGCTTTAGTACACGATTAAGTCTTGACTGTGAGAGGGACCTAATCTTATTCACATACGTCAGAGGAACCAAATGGCCCACTGACCTGCATGTGAAACACACACACACACTTTCTCAAACACACACACTCTGCTTCTTCAGTGCTAAGTAGGCATTTAGGATTTAGAGGAATAATTTTTGATGTGGAGTTGTTAAAGGAATAGGAAAAAAAAAAAAGGGAAAATAAATAACTTTTTTCCCTAGCAGGCCAGACCAGATTTAAACAGTTTGTTTTCATCCACCGTTTTTTACGCATCTTTTTACGCTTAAAAAAACTCAGATGAAACGTAGAAAAGTTAAGGGAAAAAAATCTATCAATATCTCCTAAAAGTTTTTACTCTTGGGTCAGTTAGAAAAGTAGGCTTGTCGATAAACTAAAATACGACTATGTTTAATTTAAACTGACTTATCCAATAAATCACGACGTGCATGAAGCATGGGACTAAAACATCAGATCTGCATGGAGCGATAAGGGCATTTTAATGTCAATAAAACAAAAATAAATAAAAACAAACATAGTAAGTGTAATGAATTACAAGATTTTCATGGTTTAAAGTTTGACAGTTATGATCCGTGACTTGAACGATGTTTTAGGCTAAGAGAAGCAGCTCTTTACCGGCCAAACCACGAGGGGGCGCTGAAAGAGGCTTTCTGAACAGGGTAAGCTTGCTTGTGTTTTATACAGTCAGTGGCTTGCATGCGTGGAAACCAACGCTACACGGCGACAAATTTGAGGACAAAATAAATCGTCAAGTAGAGTTTGATTTATCCCAACACAAATTGTGCAAATTCTCACCATTTTAAACTAACTAGCTAAGGAGGAGGAGCGAGCTGGATGACCGGACCATCACCGTAGAGTCAGCTAACGTTAGCCATCACGACGAAAAGCGTGAACTATCCTAGCTGGTGAGTTATCCATCAACAGAAACCTCTCAATATAGCTCAGACTACACACATACAAATTAAATAAGGAAACACTTTAATGTTCAGTGCAATAAGGATAAGAAGAGGTATTTGGTTGGGCTAATTAGCCTTAAAATTAGTGATAACATTAACTTAATGGGTAGCCGGGGTTGGCATGGCAACCGTTAACAAGAGCTATTATAAAACATCAGCTAGTTAAAATTTCTATTTCTGCAATGGTAAAAGAGAGCCCGCCTGAAAAAAAGCGCCACTTGTTTCCCTCCAGCATTTGACTCTTAATGTATAAATACAACTAGTGAATAAAAACGAGTCTTTCTCATGCCGATTTTTTAAAATTTAGTTACCTACGTTAAGGTTAAAACTTTGGTAATGTCTTGTTCAATAGGTTCTTGAAAAAATATTCTTAAATGGACATTTAAACAGTAAACCAACGTGCTGTAACAACAGAGCTAAGGTGAAAAATTCACAATCTGCAGTCCAGATGTAGCTGAAACAGCTGTTGAAATGAGAACCAGAGTGTCTCACAACCAAACTATAGCATGTTTGTTGAACTTCATTGTTATTGATTTAACCTTTCTGGTGGAGAACACAGGTGGTGAGTTTATTGAGTTTCATAAATGCAGTTTTTTTTTGGCGCTGTTATCCATCCTGTGACCTCCTTGGGTACAAGACTGTCTCTCTCACCATTCATCCGCCCTGTTTGCCCTTGTACCATCTCCATCTACGGCTGACTAGCAGCCAGTCTTCCAAACAAGCCCTGACAGCCAGTGTCTCATTTCATTCCTCACGGACGATGCCCATGGACAGAGAGGACACTCATGCAGGGCATTCTTACACTCAGTAACAAACACCCTCAGATATTGGCATGAGCAATATTCTCTTTTTTACTTCCAACCTTGTGCTGTAATCATGTTAGCTAATCCATGAGGTCAGAGTGGTAATAGCAGGCTGTAGAAAACTGTAGTGAGAAGGAAGGAGGTTTATTTCTAAGAGACAAAGAATACAACCCGCCTACCAGAGCAGTTGTACAAGTCGACTTGGCTTGAGTACAGTAAAAATCCACTCCATGTTGATCCATGTGCCTCAAACTTATTTCCCTCCTCTAGAAAGCTTTATTTAGATCAGTTTACGTGGACAAGTGCCCAGCAACACATTCCAAGGCAGAAATGTGCTGTATGTTCACAAGGAGCTATTACAAGATGTTTATAAGTGTCTGTTTTAACAGGGTTAAGACGAATAGTTCAGATTTAAATTGCAGTTTTACACCCCTAATTGGCACATGAGAATGCAAACAACTGAACTGTTGACGTATCTGGGTAATATTATGGTGTTATAGCCTGCTGCATTTGTTTTAGAGTAAGCCAGGCACCAAAACTTTCTTTGTTTTCATTGGCTTTGGAGTTCAAAGTGTAAAGGAAATTTACCTAAATTTAACCATTTTAATTTATGGACCAAAAACAATTGATGTGTTTTTGATGGATCCGGATTTCTTAGTAAAAATTACATAAAAGAAAAGTGCAAGACATCATTACAGCAAAATACAGTTTAAGGAACCTGGAGACTGTTGCTCAAAATAATGACTGTTTTTGACTGCAGCTCGCCACAATATAGAGTGTTTAAGATGCACAAAATGACTTGACTTCATTAAGCTTATTTATAATCATGTTCAATTTGTTTCCATGAAGTATATGTTCTTGAAAATGCATAAAAGAAAAGTAAAATTCATTTTTTTAAAACTTATCCATAAAAGACAGACCTATTTTGAGACTTAATAGCAGCCTGAATGATGTCCTGGAAGCAGCCGCACATAGAGCAGTTACATTGGACACTGGTCTGGTCTGGTTTGTCGGACCCTGACCTGGGCCAACAGTGGGAAGAAACCGCTAATGAGCCTTAGCTTCTTCCTGAATGGGCAAGGGACCTCCTGTTAGCCTAGCGTAGAGACTAAGCCATGTAGCGCTGAGCTTTTATGATTTCCAGATGTTGAAGCTAAACAGTTAGATTGTTTTCTCCCCATCTTTTTGCAAACAGCAGACTAGCAGCGGTCGTAGGCTAATACATCGGGTGAAGTGTTCTGGGGGAATCAATGAGTCTCATTGTTGAAGTTCATGAATTGTAGAACATAGGGATGCTATATCAGGTTTCTGCATGTTTTTATTAACATTTTTTTCTCAATTCCATCTCAGTGTGTGTGTTTTTTAGTCGATCCATTAAGGAAAAGAAGTTAGATTCTAATGCCATGGAAAAAAAAATCTTTAAGGATTTAAGGCAAAGTGCCTCTTGGGGCCTGTAGCTTCCCAAAAGAAACCAGAACATTTCTTGTACTGTGTTAGTTTGTGCAGATGCTTGTGAATGTCCATGTCTGTGCCTGTGTGTGTGTGTGCATCTGCTTGTCAGGGGCTGTATTTTGGATGAATGGAAACCCCCAATTTATAGGAAGTTCACACACGCAGCAGCTCTGTAAAGTCAGTGTGAAACACAGAAACAGATGGACGGCATGAATGCATTGATGGTACATCACGTTCCTGCAAGTGTGTTTTTTAACTGGACTGCGGGAACACAGCAGCTGAGTGTGTGTGTAGAAGACCTCCTGGCCTGCTTCCAGGGAGGGTTTTTACTGTGTGACCGCCACTGAATCGGTCTGAAGAGGGACTTACCAGCAAATCTTACAACCTCTCTTTGGACATGAAGCAGGCAGAGAAAGATGAAGAGAGATGAAGGATGTAATTTAGGGTAAATCCATCAGTGAACTCAGGGTCCCACTTCGGCTAAGCACAGTTTTGCTAACCAGCTTTTTATTCTGGAAACCCAGCTTTATTCTCTTGATTACTAAAATGGTTTATCACATGGTCAAAAAATCTTTTACATATGTTATTTCTCCAAATCTGAAGTAATCCATAATGTATAAAGATGATGAAATAATGCATATAGTGATCGCTTCTTGCCCCCTCACTGACGAGTATCCTCCTACCCGGATTGTCTGCGTTGTTTTGAAGCGTTGACTGTGCCCACTGCCCCATTGGGATCGTCAAGGGCCCCCCTCACCACGGCAACCCCTGCCATGGAAACCAGCCTCTCAAAGGAATGACCCTTTTTGAGTACCAGTGTGTGGAGCCTCTGTGCAGCTCTGCTTCACTCTGTAATAGGAAGATGAAGGCTAGAGCCCTGAAAACAGCATTCATGCATTTTCTGTTCTTCGTTTTCCATCATGGCGTCTTCCTTTGCACATCTTTCATACCATCCTTTCCACCTGGGCATGCTCTGTCCAGCACACGACCTTTGACCATACTGCACACTGCACTAGAAAGAGAAAGAGACTGGAAATGCTGAATCACTCCTTGTTTGTTTGTATTTTCCTATTTTAAATTCATGCCTCCCCAATTTGATGATCATTATTCACAGCCTTCAAGGAGACAAACATGTTGAGTCACCGGCAGAAACAGTTGTGATGTACATGTACGACAGGGCATGTATCCCCCCCAGACGCTGTTTGGCAGAGGTGAGGTGGGAGACTTCAGCGCCTCTGGTCAACTCATTAAATCAAAGAGCACAATTCCTGGTCGAAAAAAGGAGCCAGTGGCTTTATTTCAGAGCATCGGCAGATGTTTGTGAATGGCCTCATGGGAAGGAAAGTTCTCTCCTTTTTAATGCTGACAATAGCTGGTGATAAACTGGGGGTAAACTTGAGCTTGCAGGCCCAGATTTGCATGTTGTGCATGTGTGTTTGTCTGATGTGATTCATAGATATGTACAAAACTGGCTGCAACAGAATAACATAGTTTTTAGTCAGCACTTTACAGAGGATAAAAAGTGCAAATGTTATTCTGGAGGAGAAAAAATAAGAATGAACTAGATTCACTTAGCAGTTTATAACACACAGTACTGTAAGTGATTAAATATATATCATACTTTCTATAAAATTTAGCTTTTAATCCGCCAATGTTTCCCCAATTTCCTTATAAACTTTTAATTTTTGGTGTGTTTTGTATTGGTTTAATAGATTATATGGCAGAATCTGTCCAATTTCTTGGCATCTTAGGAGCAGCCAACCTGTCCTCTGGGTTCTGCCTTTGCATCTAAACTGCCTGACATCTTTATACAGAAGTCTGAAAGCCAACATTTTACTTTGGCAAAAGGGAGAATTCCTGCAGAGCTCAGAGTCCATAGATTACATGACAAGATGTTGTAGAATATTTTTGCTTCCTGCCATTTCAGTTTTTGTTGTTTTATCTGCGTATATGACATTTAACAGACTTACTGTAAACCATTTCCTCTGTCAGCTAAGAAAACCAGGAGTTCATTGTTGATACCAGCATGTTTTTTGACTCTGTAGCACGAGTCCAAAACATTATGAATGTGAACTTCAAAGGTGTGTCCTTCGGTATGTGTGATATTATCACTGTTGTTGTCTACAGGAGCATGAAGCCTGATTTTTATCACCTTCTGCTGTCCGTGCGGGCTTGTTTCTGTGTTGTAATACATTTATCTTTTGCATACCACTCTTCATTGTACAGTAACATTTACAGATATATGTATAGCCAGACTGCAGTAAAAATAACTGAGGAGCATATTCCCAGGCAGAGTCTGTAATTGGCTGTTTCTCCGGCGAAATCATGACTGTTTAGAGCCACCAGCTTTTCCCAGTCCTGTTTCTCTGCAGGCTGTGGGTTGCCAATTATTGATTTTGTCTCTCCCGAGCCTTGTTTCCCTTAGCTCACCTATCCCCTGTAGGGAAGCAGGAGGAGAGAGAGAGACCCCCCGTGGATCTGCATGTCCACATTCAGATGCTAATCCCCTGCCATCTGCTTTTTACCTCTGGGGGAGGCTACATGTGATGCCTTTCCGTCCATGCTCACGACGGGGTAGAGAGGAAAATCCCTCTGCTTTTTTGTGCCCTGAGGGTTTGGCAAGCTGATTGCCACCTCTGTACCCTAATCAAGGCCCAACACACCCCCCATTTACTCCTTTTCTTTCCTTCACCCCTTGTGTTTTTCCAAACAGGGGTCATCCACAGAGGAGGCAAAGAAAGAATCCAAAGAAGTTACCCCTTTCTATCCAGGGGCAATGGACCTTAGCATAATAGGCCTCGTTTTCTGCATGACCCCTCACATCGGCTGGTCAAAGCAGCTTCCGGGCAGATGAGTTAATCACTGCTGGTGCAATGTAATAGGCCGTTTCAAAACTGCCTGCCGATTAAACGAAGCAGACGTGATTTACACTTTACTTCAGAATAGTCGGAGATCGGCTCCCACTCTTTTTGAGTGGGAACGCTTCTCAGGCTTGTTCTTCTGAGTGGCTGTGCCTCAGCACATGTGTGTGGGATTGAGCGTGGATTTGTAACTCGGAGATGACATAATAGAGTATATTTTGGCTGTCACTGCTGGAAGTTCCTCTTCTTGCTTTTAGCCTGTATTTAGAATTCAATTCTTTCACGATTAGGTCAGTATTAAGATCTGCATCTTAAAGCAGTAAATTACATCACTGTCTATCTAAAAACTTCTGTCTTTTAAAAATGTTTTTAGAAAAAAATGAAGGCTTTAGTTCTCCTTTATACTCCGAGAAAAGACTGCTCTTGTGAAAAAAGCAGTATGCTTGAAACAAACCAGTTAGTATGATGCATCTTGCATCCAAGGCACAAGTGTTAATAACTGTTCTGAATATCCAAAACTTGAGATTTTGCAAAAAACATTAGAGAGTGTAAGTTGCAATAAATTATAGTAATGGTGCAAAGCTTGGGACTCAAAGTGTTGAACACTTTTCACACATTAAAAGTAATTAAAAGTGGCTCTATAAAGAGAGTAAGAAAGGCCACTCGGTAAT
>JAPZDY010000017.1:5486355-5497243 GCA_029783645.1 Ctenochaetus hawaiiensis
AGTGTTGAACACTTTTCACACATTAAAAGTAATTAAAAGTGGCTCTATAAAGAGAGTAAGAAAGGCCACTCGGTAATATTGTTGAAACCGTGCGTACAAGTGTTTCCAACCTGATGCAACCTTTCCAATTCTGAAATTGGAAGTGTGTAGGTGGAGGAGGCTTAAGTTGCTGTTCAAGGATCCAATGAAAATTGTATGCGAGGCATACTGGCTCCTAATGGCGATAGATAAAACCCTCTTTAAAACCTATTGGACTATATTTAAAAAATGAGTTGTAGGGAAGCTTAAATCAGTCAGTCAGTCTGTCTATAACTTTGCGTACAAATTAACATTCACTATCCTAGAATGCAGTAAACAGAAAGAGAGTCCAAAGCATGTAATATAACTTGAGCCACAAGAATAATGAGATCAGAGTAAACAAGTCTTGAGTAAAAAAAAAAAGCTACCCTGATAATCACTGTGACAAATTTCCCCAAAAGTTTCCCCTCACAGATCAGATTAAAAACTTAACAGAAAGCTGATACAAACAAGAAAGTAAACTTTTCAGACGGTTGACGCACACAGCTCCTCTCTGCCTCCGGCCTTTATCTCCCATATTCTCACCACTAATTCAGCACAGCTCAGAACCAGGAGACACGGAATGCATTTTATCGGCAGTAGCTCGTATGTTCTCAAGCCCAGCTATTTCCTGCGCTGGGCGGCATCCCATCGACAGACATGTGAACCAGTTGTGATTTAAACCACAAAGGCACGGAGCTGGAGCTTCAAGACGCTTTAATCTGCATTCACATCTGAGTAATAAAAACACAAAGCTCTGTCTGACTGAGCCTGTCCTGCATCATTCTGTCTACATGTGACTGCGTCTGCATGTGTCTCTATCATTTTTTGTGTGCATGTGTCTGTGAATTCCTGCCTCAGTGTGGGTGTGTGCTTGCATACGTATGTGTGTGTCTACTTGCGTAAACCAAAGTGACACTCAGTCAGTTGCATTCTAGACGATGTCACTCTGCTGCAGAGCTGATGGATGCACCGTGAATGCTGATGATGCACTGACACCAGCACTGCGTTGTGTCCCTGTCTGACAGATGAACTTACCTGCGCAGGGGTTCAGTTCGTCTTTCTGGCACCCTGTCACTCTGGCTGTGTCAACACTTTCACTGGGCATGAATAAAAAATGACTCCCAATAGGTATTCAGACTGCAGCCCATAGCGGTTATCTCGCTCCCTCTAAACTTTTGATTTTACAGCTGCTTTTCACTTATACTTTATTTTTTACCTCTTTTTAGCTAATGTGATGGGAATGTCTGATTTGCAGGTTTTTAGTCACTAACCAAAGAATTGGACGAATTTAAACCTTTGTCCCGATGATGGTGCTGGATAAAAAGTATCAAATGCATCCATCAGTTAAGACGTTTTTCTAAAAACTGCACATGTGAAAACTCTTGGTGATGCATGTGGGAAAGGTAGACAATCACTTAAGTCACAGAAGTTAAATCTCAAAGTTAAAAATACAGGATTCATCTTCTGGGGACCATCACAATCCACAAAGAAGTTTCTGATATATTAAAATCATAACTAAAGGGACTAACAGGCTGATGCCAACTGCCAACGCTTACCTATAAATATCCATCGGCTTTTAAATTGTAAATGTTTCTGCTGCATATCAGTGACTCAAACTCCTGCAGTACTGTCTTATCTCTGGTTTCTCTTTATTGTTTTTGTCTCATTGCTACATTTTTGTCCTTAAAATGAAGGAAGTAGTGTAATCTTCAGCAAATATTAGAAATGTATTTTATAAAGTCAGGCTGATAACTTAATATCACGTCAAACACAGTTCACATTTCACTCTTTCGATTGAATTTAATCTTTCTGTGTCAGAATCCAGATATACCAGATGCCTGCAGTTTAATGAAAACAGCTTCCTTTAGAAATTCAATAGCTTTTAGAGATGTTCAATGCCATTTGTGACTTCATAGTACACCCGGCCTTTTATTTCTCACTACATCACCTCTCTTTCGATAAAGAGCTTTGCCGTGGCTGTCTTTGTTTCCTACTTCTTCATTTAACTTTGCCTCCCATTGGAGCCACAGCCATAGTCAGCGACTCAGATCGCGGTGTCATGGAAACAAAGTGCTGTCATCGGAGCAATAACAGCAGCCTCCGGAGCTCCACGCAAACCTGTAGCCCACACAGTGTCACTTCTGTGCAGTGAAATACTGACTGGACTAAACCAGGCACCCTTATTAGGCCTCATCTTAATTTTCATGTCTTTTTATGGGACATGATGGCAGCTATGACTCTACAGAGACCTCAGAAATAATCAGACATGTCCTGAGCTGCAGCTGGCTCCAAGCATGTAAATGCCAAGCAAGTTAATGAAGAATGACCTCACCCTTGAGTCTCTCAGGTGCAGGCAGTCATTACTGCTGCACCACACCAAACCCCATGTCAGTGCATTATACCTGCTGCTCTGCTATGCGTTCTTCATAACATCGCTTTCAATCTTCACTCCATCCTCTTTTGTTAATGGAAACTGGCAGGAGATTCCCAGGCAACAAAACCCCTCCTCATCCGACCTTCCTCGCCTGCCTTAAGGACCTGCTCATATTAATGCACACCATCCAGGCTCACATCCTACTCTAACCACAATATTGCTGTATCACTTACACTAATAACCTGCACTTAGAGTACCTCAAGGTGAAAAGCCCCACACAGATGCTTCCTGTCTGCAGAGGAAAGACGAGGAAGGGTTGCACATTTGATCATCCGTGTTTGCTTTTACAGTGCAGTTTAAAAGGTGGTCTGTTTGTGTTGATTGAATAGTTATGTTGTGTCTATTGCATTATCCTTCCTCCAGAGACTCAACTGGACTTGCATCTTTGGTGCTTAATTCTTTATGTTTCTAGCCTGCAATGTTGTGGTTGCTTTTCCCTTTTTCCTTCCTGTATTTGTGGAAAAAAGTTTTGCTTAGGGCTCTTGCCAAATGTTACCAAAAAGATGCAGAAACACCTGTAAGTGACATGATTCATGGTTAAACAAGAGGGGACTTTTATGCACATGTGCACTGTGCAAAAATACTTAAAATCAATTTATGCTTGCAATAGTGGAAAAAGAGAACACTTCCAAACTCAACATGAGGAACTAGTTGCATGCTCCTTCTTAGTAGCAGCTGACGATTTGTTTTGCATTCAAAAATAAAAGCTAAAAAATATAACACATTGTTATTCATTTGTCATGAGGGTGTTGCTTGCAGATTTTCACCTCAGAGCAGCCAAAAAATCAACATCATCTCTATCCCCGAGCCTTCAGCCATGACTCATTCTTTTTATAGGGGGGATGGGAGGAGTAGGAGGAGGGAAAAGTGCCGTTCTGCTTGTTTTGGATGCTTCACTGACAGGGCGGTTTCCCATGCCTTCCCTGTATGACATAGTTGCCCCAAAAGACTTGACAGCTGTTGACTCCAACTCTGGGATGTGTTTGTCTCTGTTTGTTTGTCACTTATTGGTGTTTACACTTGGCCTATTGAGTTGTGTGTTTGCATGCTGGGCAAGTGACCCTGCAGCTCAGGATGTGGGTCTATGCTGACGTCTTCTTGCATGTCGTTTGTTGCAAAGTGGCATTTTGTATTTGTTGATGTTCATTAACTATATCTGAATGCACACTGAATCTGAGTGTGTGGGCGTGCGGGTGTGTTGTTGTGACATTCTCCTCTGCTGCAGTAAAGTCCTGTGCAGCTTGTCCAAACCCCCCCAACCCCTCCGCCTTTCTCCGCCTGTTTCTGATGACTTCCAGAAACTTCCGCTCTTCACTCAGTCTCAGTGACACGTGTGTCCTCTCTCCTCCAAGCCTGAACGCAACAGCAACTCAACGGGGCAAAATCTGCTGCTTTCTCACTCTGTTCTCTGAAGGACCAGCCCAACATCTGGACTGATATATTGTTGAATTAACCAAAAGCCTCACAAAAGGCTCAGCGTCACATGTACTGTTGTTTAGCTGGAAATTTTGAATCAAAGTATTGAGGGTCATTATTTAGCAATCCTGCATTTTTTTATGTTACATTATATTGAATCCTGAAAGAAAATCAACTTTGGCTTATTTATCTCATGTAAGCCAGGACATTGCCTCTTGTGCTGGAAGTGATTTGGTATTTTACTTTTGTCATCTTAATGCTGGAGGGAATCCTGGGATTTAGATGATTCTGTGAAACCTCAGCGTGTATTGGAAGGCAGAAACATAAGTTATGGCAAATGGTTAAGATAAAGGCAATATATGGTTATAGTTAAGTAACTAAAACACTTCATTACAGTAACAGAAAGACGAAGTACATGTCTGTTTTTATATGATCCATGGGACAGTTACCTCAATAGTTTGACTTTTCTGTTTCTGCACAGCACTGTACGAAAAAAGAATCCAAACATGAGTTTTTTTTATTATAAATTGACAAAAAATAGCTTGAAACATTCAACAGTGCCTGAACAGCACTAAAACTGATCTTCTATCCGCCACAAGTCTCTGCTGCCCCTTATTTGCATTTGTTTATTGCCTAATAAAAACTAAAAAAGTGTCAGGGGCTCATATCCTCTTCTAGTATCAACTATTCATCTTATTTTAATGGGACCATTTTCCTTAAGCTGATCTCTAGCTGGAGTTTTGTGACACTAAACCCCAGCGTCTGACCACGAGAGCTCCCTGTGTAGGTGCTAATTTGTAGCAGATGGCATGTGGATGCTGAGGCTCAAGACTCCCATCAACAGGAAATGGCTTAAAAATAGGGACATCCCTGCTACAAATTATATCCGTTTACCTTTCCTTGCTGGTAACCAGCCCCCCTCAGTGATAAAATGAAAGTTATACCATTAGAAATATTCAAATATTAAACACCAAGGAAACACAGTGATGGGATTTATGTATTATTGTTTTAGCACTTTTAATCCATGATTCTGTTCTTATAAGTGTGAATGCTTCATCTCTGACCTTATGGAGTTTCTCTTCTCCTTGATGAATTATTTGTTTGCTCTGCTGCATTCAGGCGCCCTGCAGGTGCAGAGAAAGATCATACAGTACCATCCAACAGAAGAGCACAACAGCTTCTAAATTAGAAAACAGGTGCCTGAGGCCTAAATGTGTTCATCAAAGCTTTTCAGATTGTTAGGAGGGCAAATAGTGCATGAGCTGGTGGGGACAGGTGCATGCTGATGGCCTGCTTAAGAGCAGGGTGAGTATTTGCAGCAACAGCATTACTGATGCACAGCTCTGGAGGCAGTTGCTGCAATTTGCATCAGCATTCTGAGTCATAACCCAGCGCAATCGATAAAATTTACACTTTTAGAGGATATCACCATCTCAGCGAAAGCATCCATAAATCAGCTGAGAAGTCCCAGAAAAGGGGTGCTCCCCTTAACTTCAGAGCTTGCCTGAGAATTTTTTTTATACATCGCAAACTATTAGATAATTCATATTTTGCCAATATGTAAACAAATACAAGATCTACAGTACATGTCGTAAATGTAAACTTCAGGTCAAATGAAGAAAACACCTTGAGCTTTTGGGATTTTTAAACTATTTTCTCAGATTTCGCACACTAAATGATTAATTAAATAGTGAAAAACTGATAGTTACTGATAGCTTCAGCACTTGTGTGCCGCTTTTCTGCTTTTTTTGCTCAGTGAAGTTTGACAAGGAAGAAAGAGTGTTCATGTGAGTAAAAAGCATGTTGTGAATTTTTCCAGTTTTCCAGCGAGTAATATAGGAACTTACACAGTAGCCTGTGTTTGAGTTCAGCCCAGGGTGTAGGGATGACTTCAAAGGCCACGGCTACACCCTGTGGTTAGTGTAAAGCTGGGCACACGCGAGCTGCAGCCTCTACACATATATACACACACGACAGACAGACAGTTGATATATACGCCATTCACTGTATATTGTGAAGCAGGCATACACCCACACACGGACCCAAATTTATTTAAGTCCATAAAAACTGTTGACTGTGTTCTCACTCCTAAATTTCCCCACAGTTGGAGCATGGGGCCCCTCCACCCGCTGTAAAATACACACATGCGCACACACTCTGTCCACTTCCTGTCTGTTTCTTTCTCCTCAAATCATGTCTCTGTTTTAAACGGGCCTCTCTGAGGCATATTTCACATTCGAGGAATTTCCTGTGTTCTGCTTATATCAGAGAGGAACGACTGTCCAAGAGTAGCACACACACACACACACACACAGGCCATCTTAGCCAGCTTAGTCAGTGTGGGAGGGTGTGTGTGTGTGTGTCCCTCAGTGTTATATACATGCATATGAATGTGAATGATGGGACAGTATGGATCCCTCAGAGGCCATCTTGCTGGGTGGTAGAAAGGAAATATTGCCCTCCAATCATCAGAGGTGATATCTTAAATCCAGTGGTGGTCCAGCTGTCACAAAAAAAAGCATTTGGGACATTCCCGTGCACATATGTCACCGTCACCGGCTGCGTTTTCAGTTTTGTTATGAATTGCAAGCTGGTCATTGAGACATTGTGACGGTCATTCTTGGCGAATGAGCAGCCTGCTATTTGCTCTTGGCAGCTGCAAACAAGGAAAGCTGCACTTTCACAAACCACTTAGGTTTTTCATGCACTGAAGTGCTTTCCACGAGCCTTGATGTGGTCGCTCTCAATGCTCGAGCGCTGTGTTGTCGGGTGATTGTGTCAGTATCTTCAAATAAACTGTTGAGCTGAGTTCATCTGCTGTGTTACTCTGACTGTAAATAATTGATCTAGTCAACCTCTTTCTGGATGGTAATTTTTATTCGAAGAAATGTTCTGCCATAATAAGATGATTAAAAAGCTGAAAATCCTGCTTTCATTTTCATTAGAGCTTTTCATTAGCCACCCAGTGTGTGGTAGATCTTTTCAGGAGAAAGGTACTGGAGTGCAGGAAGTAATCCTTTTTACATTTGCAGCAGAAATTTGTCAGGAACAAATAAAAAAGACCACAGCTCAGGGCTCAAATTTGACAAATGCAACAGTCTTTTTAACTTCTAAGCATTTTCCTTATATGCTTATAAGTATAAATAATCAAAAATCTTAAGCTTAGTATTTCCTTAGAATATTTGTTCCTGTTCTCTATTTGCACACATTTAATTAAATGAAACTGGGAAAAAGGACGCAGCAATCAGTTTGTTGACTCCAAACCTAATGATTGATCGCAGCGTGATCCTGCTGTTTTGTGAAAGGCTGGGCAAGAGCAAAGCAGGACTCTGGCTTTTCGTGTGAGTCACACCGTTGTGTCTATGTGCAGACAGCTCTGAGGGAACTGAGAGGATCAGCCTCTGTGTCTCGTCTCTCCACTCTCTGCAGACTCACCTTTGACCTCTGACACTAGCTGTCCTCAGCAGACAGCTTGAGATCAAACAACAACAGCATTGACAGGATTAAACATCGTTAAAATCAGTTTGTTATCGCGGAAATTGAAGCTTTAGAGAGGCTAAAATGCAGAACAAGGGAGCTTTTTGAATCAGTTGATCAAGTAACACATGAAACAGGAAATCACTCGATCTAATGATCATAAATCACTGATGAGGTTATATGAATGGTAGATGACTGACCTGGCTGACTGGGACTGAGACGGATGAGTGGCTGCTAACCTCTGAACAGACAGACAGATCAGCACGGATTTGCCTAATTAGATTTCCATGGTTTTAAATCTAATTTACTATTTCTCTAAGGTCGTAAACAACAAAACAAGGAGACGTCACAATATTTTCTACGATTTCGAGCCAAAAGGAGCTGTTGTTGTTGTGGGACTTGGACATCAGCCTCGAGCTGGAGAGACGGCGTCTGCCAGTGTGAGTGATTACTAGGTTCATGTCTCGGTGAAACTGTTAAGATTATGTTGACTGTCAGGCTCACAGTTATGTAAATACTGTAGTAGGAGAAAAAAAGCATGATGGCAAACAAGTCATTGTAGTGTTTCTGAGGGTTTTTTAAACTCGATTTAAAAAAAAACAAAGCTACTTGAACTCCTTGAGCAGAGCTGCATTTTATTTTCAAAACCAGTTTAAGAGCCCCAAACAACACCTACCACCACTGGTGTTATTAGTGTTAGTTTGTAAATGTTAGCCTGTTAACATGCTAGGCTGAAACAGTTTTTCATGCTGGCTTAAAATTGGCATGATAGTGTAGTGACTATGAGAGAAGATTAGAATTTTGATTTAAGTGTTTGGCTCAAAGCTTGCTGTTTAAATTTCAGCCTCACAGTGGTGCTTGGTGGCTGAGGAGCCTTGCTGATTATTTAATGGCGTAACTGGTTATAATATATAAATATCAAAGTTGAATTATTTTATTCCAGTTGACTAACCCTTACCCTTTTGATTTTTCAATTTCTACCCATTTTTGTGAAAATTTAATTTAGAACATCCTATTAATGTTTTTAAATGTATGAACTGTTGAGCAATTTTGAGCATTCTCAATTTTACTTTCTATAGCCTCCCTGCTCTTTTTGTCCTAAAACACTAACCCTAATTTTTAATCAAAATCTGCATTCATATGTGCTGCTCTCTGCGGTTCGAGTTATATAGTTGCACACTAAAAAGGGCTGGAATTACAGCTTTAAAGCCACTTGTGTCTGATGACGTAGAACCCCTCAAGCAGTGGCGGATGTGTTCTCAAGCACCTGCAATAAATTTGCCCACTCAGTGAAACCCAGCCTGTGCTAATGCTGCATCTCTAAAAAGCTTTAGTCATGCTCGCAGAAGGGTTACAGTCTTTTTGGATTTGATGAGACACCAGCGATTCTATGATTCATAGGCTAAATGAATTCCAGTATTACTCAGCACCTGTTTGTTTCTCTGAAGAAGCAGGCGATGCTTCATTTTTTATCCTTCACACTCAAGGAGAAGATTCAAAATCACATTATAAAGGCTTTTAGTTGGACTTATATACAATGGTTTTGAGAGCTACAAACTTGTAAAAATTTAGTGTAAAAATCAAGTTTAAGACATTTTTTTATTCTTTATTCTTTATTTTAAAGAGTTATATCCCTTAAAAGGTGGGTTTTTAATTTTTTGCTTTGGGATTTTTATATCTTTTATGTTGCCTAAGTGGGGTTTCCATTTGAAAAGCCTAAAAAAGAACATTGATGGAATCGGCCTCCATCAAATTAGGGCCCTTCAGATTTTATTTACTTGCCAGTTATGAACTCTCCTGTTCAAATCTGGATTGAAGACGTCAAGGCAGATTACACCGAAGCCTACGATGATCCACTCAGCTAATCCTGATCATAATACTTTGGTTGTGCCCCGGTCTCACTGCAGGGGAAGCGGTCAACAACCGGCTATGGTGATCAGCATTGCACCCCCACTTCCAATACAATGAGATTGACCCAGCTCTTAATTTGGGATTAGACAAGGTTTTATTGTGGCCCATGATAATACATTCTGGGATAACATGTACATCTAGCCTATTCCATTCAAAAAGGTGGTGAATTTGTGACCAGAATGAACAAATCTAATAAAAAAATGTCTTCTTGTAATTGCCACTAGCTAAGTCATGTTCAAAAAAGGTGTAAAGGCATCTTCTAAGGTGGTTTCCCTTTGCTTGACCTCTCAAATCTTCATCTAGATATTCCTAAAACACAGAGAACCCATCTGCACAATGGCCTCTTTAGCAATGTTTTCCGTGCTCAAACATAGGGTAAACATAATATGTCATCTGTTTTTGGTGAGTTCGGCCTGCCAAGGTGTCTGTTGACAGTTCAGTTATGGAAGATTGGCATTTAGCGCGACAAGTGTCTGCTTTCTGGCAGTGGAGGCTATGGGCAGATTAGATGTTAGCGTTTATGCTAGCTGGCCCTGCCGCTCTGCTGCAGGCCTCAGTCTCTAATCAGTGCTGGCAAAGTGCCTCCCTAAAGGCGGCTGGCATTGACAGGACTGTCTGCTCCTCTGTGAGTTCAGAGTCTGAACCTCCCATGCCACCCAACCTTTCCTTTTTTCTCCTTCCTCCTCATCTCTTATCTCTCTCTTCTTTTTGCTCTTACCCAAAAATCAAAATTCCCACCATCAATGCTGTGTGGCCCTGATTCTTAGTTAACAATCCCTCTGTACAAATGTGAAAATTATCTGATAATTTGACAACAGGATTATCTCTTCACTGCCATTTTAAATGTCTCATTTGCTTTATTTAAACCTAATTTGGTCCCCAATGCTGACAGGTTGATTACAGTCTTACACTGATGGCTCTTTCCACCCCCCGAGATGGTACAAGCTAATGATGGGACTGGAAGAGGATGTAATGTGGGATGGAAGGAGCAGGACTAGTTGGTCCATATTCCCTCTCTTCCTTTAATTTTTTTTAAAGTGGTTTCGGGAACAGTATGACTTTGAAGTTCATGATTCAGCCTCACATCAACCTCAGTAGTCTGTGAGGTTTGGCGATCATATGAGGGAGTGGCTCTTAAAATCAGTCTGGCCATACTTGTTCTTTTTACTGAGTTAATTTATTTCATTTATAAAGAGATGGTTCTAAAGTCAATGTTAATACAATATTAACATGTCAAAAGAATTTCAGTGTGAACTATATTAAGTAAATAATTATTCCTACAGTTCATACTGGGCATGAAGGAAAGTCTAGACTGAAAGTTGCCCAAACTACTGATATAAGGTCCTATCATCAACACTTGGCTCATAACTAAAATAGATTTGTATCACAATAAATCTATGGGCATATGGAAATCATTTGCTTTCTTTCTGCTTATGTGCTTGTTAGTTTAGAGAATTCACAAAACCACAACATTGTTATTTTACTATTAAAAGCTATTCTGTATTTTAACATGTGATTGTGATGCATGCATGTGATTCTCATAAAAACTGTAAAAAATAAAAGGAAAGCAATGCTTATTCCTATAATAAC
>JAPZDY010000017.1:5519944-5531978 GCA_029783645.1 Ctenochaetus hawaiiensis
AAACAGAACAAATCCTAAAAGACTTGCTGACATTGTTTTATATTTATTTTATAAAAATATTATATATTCTAATGAAAAGACTAATTTCATACATGTTAGGATTTTGTTTAGGGCTATAAATGTGTAGTAAGATGTGCAATTATTTCTTAGACATGTAGATTTATATCTTTTTTTTAACTCCATGTTATATATTTCTATATCTATCCATCAGGACTAGACTGAAAAATGTGTTGATTGCATCCCATGCATCTCCATCAGAGCTGAAAGTGTCTTGTAACCCCAGTTTTATTGTCCTCCATGTCTCATCTATGTGTCTCCCTTCCCTGCTCAAAGAAGATAAAATAGAGGTTGTCAGTCAACAGCATGATGAGGATGAGGAGGAGGCTCCAGAGGAGCCCCAGAGTTACCCGGAGGAAGTGGCATATGAGCAGCCTGGAGACTTGCTCTTAGAGCAGACAGATTATTTAGCAGAGCCACAGGGTTTGGGCTTCCAGCAAGCCCAGACACCTGAGGTCCTCAATGGAGGAGGCCATCAAGGTGATCACAGCCCATCACAAAAAGGTGTGTGTGGTTTTTATGGGTTTATATGCGTGCATACACTTTGTGTGAGTGCACTGTGTGAGTGACTAACTTTACATTCAAGCTCTATGAAAGCGTGTTGGAGTGAATGGCCATCCATTACATATTTTGTATGATCCTCTTGTGCTCTGCTAATCGGGACAAAGACTTTGCGCTGTTGATTTATAAACTGTGATGCAACTCGGGCTTTGCTGCCAACCTTCTTGCGGCTTTTTTGCTTTGTAATCCAAGCTTCTGCTTCAATACCTGAAGTTTCCATTTGCAAAATGATGTGACATAGCATTTTGATTTTGTGCTTCTTCATGCAAAACATAACCATTTGCTTTTGATTGGAGTGACATTAGAACACCTGATCAACCACATAGTAGTTGATCATATTTGCACTTTTATATTGCCAGCTACATTGCAAATGCAAATATCACTGTCAAAACTGTCAAGCATTGTAGACTTACGTGTCGCTAGAATCTGTTGTCTGTATATTTTTACGTGGGTTTTACTGGAATATGGTGTGCGAGGTGCTTGAGTGGGTGTCTGAGTACCCCCACATGTATGGGGGCCTCATGGATCAGTCCTGAATGTATTTTATGTCTGTTGCATACCATTTGATTTGACTTTCAATGTTGTTGTCATTTCATTCCAAAGCAAAGGATAATTCTGTTTTCCTATTGTTGCTAAGAACACACTTTGGGCATTACAATCCACCCTCATTAGACATGTGTCATCATTTTAATCTTTTAAGTCAATTGAATCAAAAATTAACCAGCTAATAAATTAATCATTTTTTATCCAAGGATAAGGCGGTAAAGATTCATTCATATCCACAGTATTCCTGTACTTGCAGTAGAAAGTGTAATGACACCATTAACTTTAAGTCAATTTTATCTAATAAAAGTATTTTTCCTTATCATCAGGTTGACCATCTTTCTCAATTCTTGTGTATGCAATAGGAATTCAATATATTTGTTTACAATTATTTCATGTCACGTAACATCATGCAACTCATTACTTCATTCCAGTTCTGCACGCAATCAAAGGTGCTGTGACCCCCCCTGTGCTGTTGTGGCCTGCTGCAAAATACACTGTGTGTTTTGCTTGATGGAGAGCTACTCTATATGTGCCGAAGGCTTTGGCTTGACTGTATTGGCTAGCTTTTGTGGATGCTTTAAGCAGAGCTTTTAGCTAATATGACTTAGCACAAAGTTGTACAGTATCCTTCAAACTCGCAGCCCAGCCGGAGGAGTGTGTCAGTAAGGCACCATGTGAGTCTGCAATGAAAGAAGATGAACCTCAAGTGGCGTCGCCACATCAGACGCAGTTGGCAGTTGAAAGAGCAACACCTGAAGGTACTGATGTGGCCTTGATTGAACCTCCTCCATCCTCTATGAAAGAGAAGGAGTCTTCTGAAACCTCCTCAAATAAGCAGAGTAACCAAGACAGAAAGGATACAGTAGAAGGAACTGCAGAGAGCAACCCTCTTGACGAATCTGAAGCAAAAGAAGCAAGACAACCTTTACTGACAGAAGAGCTATCAAATTTTAAAAAGGAAGACAAAGAGGAAAAAATCCAACCATGCACATTAGAAGCCTCTGTGGATGAAAGTAAGGAAAAATTTAGGATAAATACGGAGGGCCAAGACAGTGGCGGTGACATCACATTGCATGAGATGCCAGTGACTGACATTCAAAAAGCAGACCAAAAGCAAGAAACAGTCAAGTCATGTCCAGAAACTGTGACAGAGTTGAAAGCCACATCAGATTCTTTTGCAGAAAACAAGTCAGGAACCTACTTTGAGACATCCTCGAAAAACCACGAAGAGGAGTCATTACAAGCCCAGAGCTATTACGAACTAAGCACGGCGGCAGAGACAGAGTTAAGTGGGGAAACAAAAACCCTTATGCCAAAGCTCGAGGAACAGGACAAAAAAGACAAAATATCTCCTGGTAAGATGTCATTAGAACAAAGGAGTCTCTCTCTAAACATAACAGTTGGGTCTTTGACAGGACAGACAGGGACAGAAGAGAAGTCAAAAGTCTTCTCAGATAGGTTGTGTCCAATCAGTGGTAGCTTTGATGAGTCTGAGGTTTACCCTTCAACACCATCTGTGGAAAATCAACACCAGTTTCCACCAGCTTTCTCCATTACCCCAACTACCACTGAGTCATCTGAGGATATTCCCGCCAAGGTAGACACTTCTATTTCTGATTACAGTGAAAGATTTGAACATTCAGGCAGCCTGTCTGAGATGTTGGACCTGGCTGGAGCTTTGCCACGACCATCATCAGAGAGGAGAGAGCTTGATCACATGAGACGCAAGTCCATGCCAACCAATGTATCAGCTCTGGTGGGGAGTTCTTTGGCCAAGCTTGCCCTGGGAGATCAGACCTCAAAATTGGTCGAAGGGGAAAGCCAGCTGGAGGAACTAGGCTACTGTGTCTTCAATGAGTACTCGGGGCCCATGCCTTCTCCTGCTGATGTACCCAGTCCCGGGGACTCTCCACACCAGCGTTTCCCTTCTATGGAGAGTGAAGCTGATGAGGAACCTGGGTCCACTGAAGTTGAAGTTGTTAAAAAAGTTATACCACAACAAGATCACAAAGAACCTATCCCTGAGATCTCTCAAAAAACAGTGTTTGAAAAGAAAGATTCACCAGTGAAGACCTCCTTAATTCTTGAAAAAGCTGTCACAAGTGGCATTAAACCTGATAGACTAAGGATCCCCATGACCTCTACAAAAGACAGACTGACAGATTTTCGTTTGGAAAGTGGCTTGCCTGGTGATATAAAAATCCAAGCAATCCCGGAGGTAGACATTGAAAAAGACCCCTCCAGAGAGGCTTCTCCCATCCCACCAGACAATTCCTTTACTTTCACTCTTACGGAAAATGGAAGCAAGGCTCCCCCAACTCCCACCACCCCTAAGTCCCCAAATGATGCACTCTCAGAAACTCAAGTCACTGGAGAGGAAGCAAGGAAAGGTGACTTACCGGAGGTCAAAGCAGAGGACGATCCAAAGGCAGAGAGCACTCCAAAGGCAGAAAAAGATGATCCAAAGGCAGAAAAAGATGATCCAAAGGCAGAAAAAGATGATCCGAAGGCAGAGAGTGATCCAAAGGCAGAGAAGATTACTAGTAAGCAGATAGAGTTAGACAAGGGAATGCAGAAATCTGAGCAGGATAAGTCAGAAGAAAGAAGTGATGAACCAAAAATGGCATCATCTCATTCCTCAGAGAGCACAGAAAAAGTCAAGAAAAGTCAAAGTGACCATGGGACACCTACTAGATTAAAAAGTTTAGAAAAGCAAGAGGCAGCAAAAACTTTTCAGGAACTAAGCGCTAAAAAGTCCCCAAATGAGCAAAACATCCAAATCCAGTTACCGGAGTTGACTGTGGACAAAAGCCCAGCAAAGCCACACATAACCTCCCCAGTCATCATTATACCTCAAGCACAAGTAGAGGAAGAAGCAGATGAAGAGGATGATATTGAGATTGCTGAAGAACCTCAAGAGATAATGGAGGAAGCCGAAGTGGCTGTGCTTCCAGAGACAGATCAAGCAGTAAAGAGTCCAATAAGTGAAGTTGGGAAGGACGAGCCAAAGAAAGAGCAGGTGACGCTGATGGTCGAAGATCAGATTGTGGAGGATGATCCCAAGTCTGGAGCGGAAGAGTGGAGTCATAGTGCCCAAAATAGTGATGATGCGGAGCCTGCAACAGACAGTTCACACTTGTCTCCATACTCTGATCACGATCAGTCAACGGAAGGTGGCAGAGATGATGGTGAAAATAAAGTAGCAGAGGACACTCATTTTAAAAACGAAGAGGGAAAGAGAGAGGAGGTTGAGGTGGTAAAGGAAGACCAAACAGTGGAGCAGAAAGTGGCGGAGGTTTGTTCTGACAAAGAGGGTGAAAAGAGAGAGCAGGAAACAATGAAAAAAGAGGGTGAGGAGGAAGAGACGATGGGTGAGAAGGCGGAGATGAAAGACATTGAGATTGATCAGGAGATGGAAGAAACTTCTGATGTCCCCTGCCAGATCAGTCAAGCGGCTAACGATGAAACCACCATGGACGTCTCCATCCTAGAGACAGACAGTGGTTGGATAGAGTCACAAGGTACCCAGAGCTTGTGAAATAACTAAATTAATCACGTAAAATAATAACGTTATATGTGTATATCATTTAAACATGACATACATTTTTACCAAAAACTAGCTAAAACCATAAAGTTTGTTGCTAGCAAACCCTATTCTTTTCTTTTGTACTAAGCTAGCTCGCAGCTAGCTAGGAATGTGGAGAATTAGACCTCTTTTAATTCCTCTCCGCTGCAGATGATGACAAAAGTATCATGACTGAGCAAATTGAAGCCCTTCCTCAGACCCAGAGTCCTACCAGTACCCCTGTGGAGGACAGACCCGCTAAACGGGCCCCTGGCAGAGGAAGGGGCCGACCTGGCACAACTGAGAGTAGAGTGTTCCGCAAAGTAACCTGCCACCATCTGCCACGAGAGGACATGAAGAAGAAAAAAGGTTCCTGTTCTGCATTTAAGAAGTTGTTGCTTGTCTTAAAACAAACATTAATGTTCCGTTTTATCAGTATATATTTAACACCTTGTAATACTTAAGCAATGTCACTTGATTTTAAAGCAAAGACTTGCTTCTGTGCAGTTTATTTAACTGAGGTTTGCATGTTGGTTTAATCCTGTCTCTCCTCTTTGTAGTAGGAGTGAGGAGGGCTGATCAGAATAAGGTGTCAGCCCTCCAAAGTCGTTCTCCATCTCGAAAGAGTGTAGCCAAAACGGCAGCCAGACATCCTAAACCTGCTCTGCTTCACGGCTCTGCTAGACGCAAGGCCACAGGTGAACACTTTTCACCAGGAAATGGTGCTGTGGATAGAGAGAGTGCAACCAAATTTTATTTTACACTCTGCAACCTCTCCTGCACAAAGAAACAAACAAACAAACAAAAGCTAACTAATTTCCACATCAGCTGACAAATGCTTTTTTAAACTAGACATTTAATCAAAGCTAAAACTATTTTGTGGTTGAATTGTTGCTACAAACATGCAGTAAAACGTATTTGAAGTTTTGATGACTTTGCTCTCTCTCTATTGAGGTGTAATGTAGCTGGCAAAACATCATGTGCTGCTTATCCACATTTAAAACATGTTTGTTATTGTTTTTATGTTTTTTTTTTGTTTTTTTTGCTCAACTGCTTTGTCTTTTTTTCTTATTTTATTTTCGTCAAAAGTGGAGTATTGACTCCTGCTTGGCCTCATACTCATGTTATTTTCTGCTCACTGATGCCATTAACTGTTATTGGTATTATGATGGTTTCTTTTTATGATTGCTAAGTCACTTGTATATGTTTGCTGGAAACGGCTGCATGTTGAAGGTTGTGTGGTTGGTCAGCTGGTGTGAAGAGGCCTCTGAGTGTCAAGTCAGAGTGACAAAAATGTTGTGATGCTTCACGTGTGTGGAGGGCGTTTTACTGATTTGTCGTCAGAATGTGTCTGCTGTGACAACACAAATGCAGCAAACACTTTTTGCTCCTAGTAATGATGTGAGTTTTTGCTGTTCGAAGTGCATTTATGAATGGGTATGTGTCTTGTGTGTGCAAACTCACACTCGCAAAGATCTCCCCTCTTTGATTTTTAATGGTGGTTAAAGCAGAACTCTTTATGTTGCAGGTGTGGAAAGCCATCAGCCCCTCAGTGTGGCCCACCAGTCCAGGGAGAGAACCACTGTAAGTACTATCAACTGTGACACACACATGTGACGCCTGAGATTATTATTAACATGGATTTTCTTTCATTTTCATTTGGAATTGCAGTGCTATTGTGCACTTTATTCCTGAATGTAGGTTTTTTGGGATGGTATCTAATTATAAATGTACATTAGTAAAACTATCATCTGGCTCAGGAGGTCAAAGGTCAGTGGTTTGATCCCCTGCTCCTCCAGTCTCCATGAAGTGTGAAGAACCTGAAGAGCCAGTCAGTTGACCTTGTTACCCATGGTTCTTTATTTATTATCTCTCAAGCGAGACGTGATCACATCTGTAAACATTTTGAATTTTATGCTTGAAAGTAAATGTGGCAAACAGGTTTTTCTCACAATATTTTACATCATAACTCAGCATTGCATCAATTGACTTGTTTGCATGTCAAAGTCAATATTTTATGCTTCTGTCTTCCTTTATTTCCATTTCTGCATGCCTGGATGTGGGTCTTTTTATTTCTGTATGCATATTCATTTTGTCTTGCATGCCTGCCTCTGTCCTTGTGCCAGTCTCGACAGAGAAAACCTGTGAGTACTGAAATTAAATTAAAAAACAAGAATAGAGAGAAAGAGTTATGTTTTGCTGTTTTATCAGCAGCACTTAAATGTGAAGCACAAGAAACAAGAGGTCCTTGCAAATATCTTGAACTCAATTTCTGTCATCCTTCACCTTCGTTAACCACTTGCAAAACACATTTTTCTGTTTCTCACTCAAATCATCTGTCAGGAAGTTTCATCTTTACATTCACACCCTTTTAATAAACATTTCTATTTATGCATGATTTTTCTTAAAAGAAAATCAGTTGTGTATGTAGATTCTCAGTGCAACCAAAATCTTAAATTCAGCTGAGAACTCTGCTTAAAATGCACAAAGATCCTCTTTGCATGTTTGCATGTTTTTGTGTCTTTATTTTTAAATCATAAATACACACATTTCATTTCTACTCCATCCCATCTCACCTCTTTCTTTCTTCATTTGTCTGTCATCTTCACTTCATCCTGACATCCTCCTGCATGCTTCCCTGCCTCTTGTTGCGGATTCGGTCCAGAGCCCCACGAGGGCCGTTCTGTTAAAGATGGCAGTTCAGCGCAGGGCATCTGATCACCATCCCCCCCGGCCCGGCTCTGCCTGTAGCCTCAAACGGAGCCCCCTTGTAGAGGCGGAGCTCAGTGAGATCCGCCCCTCCTCTGCATGTGCCCGCCCACCCCCTCTGCCACATAAATGGGCAGAGAAGGTAACATGAAGGGATCACAGGGGTTTGATAGGTAGCTGAAACTGATGTCCGTCCTCGCAGCATGTGATTTAGCTGTTTTCATTGACTCTCCACTCTTACTGTGTGTGTTCGTTCAGGAGAGAGCATACCGAAGCCCAGAGAAGAGATCCTCCCTGCCTAGGCCTGCCAAATCTCTGACACGCCACATCCCTGCTGCTGAACAGGAGGACAACAGCACCCCCTCTAGGCCAACCTGTAAGAATCCACACACACATACACTCACAGCCTCATATATAATGCAGAACCTCTGGCACTTATACTAACGACTCTCCTCAATCACCTTCTTTTTAATCATTTTATTAAATTTTAACTCCAACCACCCGGCACCTCCTGCTCCGCTTTTCTCTGCTCCCGCATTCCTTTTTCCTCCCTTTCCTTTCGACTTCTCCCCTCTCCAAGCGTTCCAGTCCAGAGCGGACAGCAGGTCTGGAAGAGGCCCTGGTATGGCAGGTAGACCACCTAATAGCTCCTGTTAGACCCATCACACCCTCTTTATCCGAATACGACATCTCAATGAGTATTTTGGTTTTATTTTGGTTCTCTTTTTTTTTAAAAACTCCAAAAAAAGCTTTATATTGTGTAGAAGTTGGCATCATCAAAGCATGTATTTGTTCATCTTGGTCACACATTATGGTCTTTGCAGGGTCTCAAAAAGCAAACACTTGAACAGTGAAATGATCTTTATTTTCCAGTCAGAAAGAAAATGGCATTGCAGGTGTGTTAGTTTAGTTTTTTACACAAATTTGTTCCAATTTTATAATCAATTTCACTAGAATATTTTCAAATTTGGCTTTTGCAAACCTGCAGTTACCTAATAAGAAGAACAGATTGCTGCTTCTTGTTCTTACTCAGACTGTTCTTGGCTGAAAATCCTACTGGTCTGGCACCAGTATCCCAGCAACGAGCCGCCAGTGTTAAATGAATTCAGCTGCTGGTGTCTGCTTTCCTGCTCCTTGTTAAACATTTCTGTTTGACCTGTGTTGTTTGTTTTGTGGAGACTGAGCAAATTTGTCGCAGCGTTGACAGCTCCATGTTTTTTTCTGATCATTATCATCACGAACAGATGAAGGATCACACACTCATATTCATCTGTTGCTCCAATGTTTTTGTCTCTATTTTTGTCTTTCTCTCTTAAGCCATCTGTCTTTCTCTCTCCTCTATTTCTGTCTTAAGTTTCTGTTTTCAGGAAGGGTTTCTTCTTCCTTCTCCTCATCGTTGTATCAAACAGTATTTTCTCTTATTCTCTAAAGGCACAGACTCGGCACGTTCCCGATCAGTCCGTAGCGGCGCCTCCACCCCTGGCTCCTCCGCCGTCACACCCGGCACACCCCCAAGCTACTCTTGCCGCACCCCCGGCTCGCGCACCCCTGGCAGCCACACGCCCAAGTCCTTCAGCGTCCTCCAGGAGAAGAAGGTGGCGGTGATCCGAACCCCGCCCAAGTCTCCTTCCTCCGCCCAACGGCAGCTGAAGGTTCTCAATCAGCCCCTGCCTGACCTGAAGAATGTAAAGTCAAAGATCGGGTCCACTTCCAACCTGAAGCACCAGCCGAAAGGCGGACAGGTACCCACGATGAAACCTGACAGTCATTATAATGTTATCAAAATACAGGGTTTGACTGCATTTCACATCTTTTTAAGGACTCAAAGAGAAGAAAATCCTATAGTGGCAAGAAGTCAAGATCCAATTAAATTAAATTTACACTTGAAGAGAATTTTAGATAAAAAGAAAATATTTTTTTGTTACACTAGCATGAAACATTGGCAGCACACAGAAAAATACAAATTCGTTAAAACATTCAAAATAGTCTTGAAATAGCAGACCACGGATTTTATAAGGTATTAATTTGACTGAAAGTGTATTTCATGATTTAATCCAGCTTTTCAACTTTCATGCATTTACCTTAGTCTGCCACATAGGGGCAGTAAAGGACAAACTTATGTTGTACACCCCAAAAGAAACAAGATTCATATGCTTGAAAAAGGCCAAAAAATAAATTGTTTTTATAAATATTTACAATATTTCAATATTAACTGCAAATCAAGCAAGACAAATACTTCTAAAACAATGAACCTCTATTAATATAATTTTTCTTTTGACTAAAGGGTTAATGTATGTTATGTTTTAAAAAAGATGTTGTTCACTTTGTGTTTTTTTGAAGCTCTTCAAAATGAATACAATAGATTCAATGGAACATGCTGTTAAAGGATAAAAAGTACACATAAAATAATAGATAAACGATAAAGGACAAGGATTTGTAATTCACTGCCAAGAACAAAGGAACAGTTGTAAGAGCTTCAACAAGACAAGATGGAAATTTTATATTCAACAGGGGTTTTTCTCTTGTCTGTAAGTAGAAGAAATGCTCAAATTTCTCTCTTTACATCTTCACAATCCCTCACTGTCTGACCGGCCCTGAAACCCCCGCCGCCACTTCCTCTCACTGTCCTCTCCCTGTCTGCTGTCATCTCCGTCATCCGTTGCCTCCGGCCTCTTTCCCCTGACTTTCCCTTTGTCTTCCTTCTCCTCACCTTTCTCAAATTTCTCCTTGTTAAAGAAGCACACAAACCAGCTTCAGCTGCACTAAACAGAAAATTTGTTGGTCTTAGGAAGAGATTTAAAACAGCTATTCTCTTAAGAATATTCCCAGAATCCTGCAGAATCATTTGCCCCAGGGATGTGCTTTCATCATTGCCGTGCAGGATTTTCCCTCCGGTTCTGAGTATTAATAATTGCAAGCAGAATTACTTATAGAAAGGTTGCATTCAGGACACAGAATGAAAATATAGTATCACCTTGTTTCAGTTTTTCCTCTTTTTTTGGGCTTTGTACTAAAATTTCTACAACCCCAAAAAGAGGATGTAACAGATTTGCAGTTAGGACTCATTTTTTAATCTCATCACCAAGGCAACAGAGAGTCTTAATGTTCCTGCTGTATTACAGAGGTGAGGCTCTGCATTAACCTCAGTGATGTATGCAGGAGGAGGCGAGTATTTGTCGTTTTTGCCGGCTCTTCTTTCCTCTTTGGGGAGAAATGTGACATGGGGGCAGAAATTTTTAATGAAGCTGGGTGACGCACGACCCGAAGGAGCAAAAGGGGCTGTGATGTGGTTCTGTAACGTCAGAATAAAGAATAAAATTTCAGAAATGAAAATCTGGCAAAACGTAAGATTTTTTTTTAATGAAATTGCTCTTTTTTTTTGGCTTTTTTCCAGACTGACCTTTAAAATAGATGGCAATAAATGTTCTATTGTTTCAGCTCTTGTTTCAGCTTATTATAATAACCAAATGGTGCATACATATATATTTTTTGCTCCACTGGATTGTCATGGGGTTCAGTGCAGCTGCGTTGTCATTGGTTGACCTTGCAGCTGTTTGTGCTGCAACAGCTGTAGCAGGAGCTGCACAAAAAGGAAAGAAAGAGGGAAAACAACAGAGATAAGGCAGTGAGAACAGTGTGTGTCCCCATATGTGTGTGTGTGGGTGCAGGTGAGAGGCAGAGCTGTCAGGAGAATCCAGGTCAGGTGGATGGAGTCTGGAGACAGAGGCTTGCTGTCGGGCCTCTTGTTTGTTTGCCTGAACCCCCTTTCTGTTTCCTCTTTTCTCCCTTTTTTTGTCTTCACTTTGGTTCTTTGAACAATGAAATATGCTTTTTTTTATTCTTTATTATTTGCGCCACAAGAGAAATGAGTATAAACAAGGATGACATTGAAAGAGAATTGTACATTTGTGCAAAAAAAGGGGGAAAGAGCAACAAAATCCTTCCCAAAATCACTTCTGTTATCACAGCTCTGTAGATTAGTATCAGCTGAGAATGTAAATACATGTTAAATATAAATGCATGTGAGGACACATTGATCACTCATCTCACACATTTTCTAAATGAGGTACATATAGTGTTCTTCTTTTTTTTTTTTGTTAAATTCGATTTTGTTTTAGGTTCAAATTTTGCACGAGAAGCTGGACTTCAGTCATGTTCAGTCAAAGTGCGGCTCCAGGGATAATCTGAAGCACTCGCCCAAAGGAGGCAATGTATGTACGCCTTTCTCTTTTCTTTTTCTCTTGCTCTCTTTCCTCTCTTTCTCTTTTCAACAGGGGGCTGTTGTAGCGCTCTCATGCTACTTTTATGTGTTCATCTGTTAGCCCATCTGTTTGTCTGAAGCTGTTTACAGAAGGGTTTACTTCTTGAATTCGACACAGAAGTCTACAAAAGCAAATTTCCCCTCCTCCATTTTTGCAAGTAATCATTTTAAATTAGCACGTGCCATCCATTTATTTATCAGTATTTGTGTAAACAGTGATTGGGTGTAGCACTTGGGAATAAAACACTTTCAAAAATGCTCAATGCTGCTGTTAAAGACAAGGACAAGTTCAAGACTGGATGGATTACAGCATTAAAAGTGCAGATTCTCACCCT
>JAPZDY010000017.1:5537007-5548918 GCA_029783645.1 Ctenochaetus hawaiiensis
GTGGCGCTAGAGAGCACATTTTGGCACTTTGGGGGTCAGTTTTTCCATTTTATCAAATTTTTCGCCAGACCTGGTGTTTTTAAATTAAGGGTTAAAGAGACGTAATAATAATAAGAAGAAACGGTACAATAACAATAGAGCCCTTCCCCGGTAGGGCTCGGGCTCTAATAATAGTTATCATGTTCGCCTGGATGACCAACAGAAAAACAAATAAAAAACAGACGGGATGAAAAATTAGCGCTTAGCCCACCCGATCTCTCTCTGTCTGTGTCTCCCGCACTGCACCTTGCGCCTGTGCCGTGAGTCATGTGACATTCAATACAACTTTATCAACCAGAACATACAAACAGGCAAAAACTAGACTAAATAATTATTTTTACAAAGAGAAAATTACCAAAGGTAAAAGCCAACAAATATTCCAACACTGCTTTCCAAAAATAAAATTACTCAGTGATTGTAAAATAATTACATACTTCCTGTGTTGTCATGGCAACCTAAGGACTCTTAAACAGCGTCAGCTACACCCAAGGTTTAACTCAAATAAATGCAGTTATCAAGAAGTTCCTCAGTTTCCTACTTTGTCTGACCTGCACCAACAGCCTCGCTCTCCAGCACCGCCAGGGGTAAAAATGAAGCAGATGTATTTGGAGGGTTGGGGGGTATGTGGGCTAATGGTGTGTGCTCGCAGTCCTCAATGAACTCACACAGGTGGTCTCAGCCTCTTTGCTCTCTGGTTCTTAATGATGCTAATGATGCTAACGATGCAGCCCAATAGGGCATGCCTCTACTCAAACCCGCCCTGCAGGAAGGGGACAGGTGGTCACTGTGAGTCTTGTACTCTAGCTAAAACCTAATCATAATTGATGAACATTGACAGATACTCGATCATCTGTTTTTATCAAATTTCCTATCAATTGGCTGCATCATATAAAAATCAGATTTAAGAGATCTGAATACATGTCAAGATGAGAAAAAGTTAGGCAAGCTCACAAAAGCCAACTTTTGGCACAGGCCAAAGCGTGAAGGCTCGTCAAGGGTCTGACAATGATCAGTTTATATCATCTCTGAGCATGTTGGACAAGAAGTTCATCAAGATTCTGTGCTTGCAACACCACCACCCAAAAAACATCACTTAATTGCTCAACATTGACATTATTAAGACAATAGAAAACAGAATAAAAATAATTGCATTTAAGATGGCTGAAGCATCAAATTTCTTGGAACTTGGAAATGAATCTTTTGTGGCCAAAGAAGCTAAGATTCTAAGAGTTAAATTATAAAAACCCTAACCGTGACACATTGCCACATTTTCTACATGTATTGGGTGCAACACCAATACAACATCCAAGCACAGAACAATGACGCCCCTGCTTTCGATTCATGCAACCATCAACATAAATAAAGACATGCCATGTGTCCCTGCCATCTTGCAGGTGCTGCCATCTTGCTGTAGTGATATATCTTACAACACTGGACTGAGAGAGCCTGGTCATTGCAAAGAGGGCCTCTGTTGACTCTGTGGCCTCAAATTGCTCTTCCTACACAATCACATGTGGGTGAGAAGGAGTTAAGATGTAAATTAGGTGGACAGACACCGTCTCCACAAATACCAATAAATAGCTACTTTTGGTTTTAGTCTAGTAACTTTTTACCTGGTTGCAGAGGCAGATAATCTTTACTGTGGTGGCATCTTCTTGGATTGACAGGGGTCTCACTGAAGATTCATGCCTGTGAACAAGGATGCTCAAATTATTTAATAATTGTGGTTTAGATATTACTTCTTTTGCTCAAATACAAAGTGCAGATTTTACCTCCTGCAACATAGCACTCTTCTCCGGACCCAGGAAAGGGTTTGATCCAGGTCCTAAAAGCCAAAATCAAAGTCAGTTTTAAACACTGTCAACAAATAAAATAAAAATTCTCAAGTTTGCTCCACATTCATGCAAGTTGTAGTTCATTCTTATAGATATATTTACCTGACAGAACGACCTACTCCACGTACAGCTACACTTACAGCAGAAGTTAACATGACTAACTTTTCACACACACCTGACCTTAGTTACTACAGAAAATTTCTTTGAATAATTTAGGTCATTACGAGTAAGAAACCCAGTTCTTCGGACTGGTTATCCAGAGAAATTAACACAAACTGTCCAAATGGCGTTTCTGCCATGCGGTCAAAACGCTGCAGCGGGTGCTGTTTGGCTAGTTAGCTAACTTTTACTCTACGTTAACTACACTATTATCAACAAGTTGACAATATTATTATCAACAAGTTGACAATAAGACAATAAATTAACTACTTAAATTAGTTCAACTGCTTTTTATGGAGCATTTACATTTTGTATATAGTTATTTGCATTTGTTTAACGTTATATTTTGGCAAAGTGCTTGACTCTTAATGCCTACCTGGCTATGCAGCTAGCTTTCTTACTTATGTGAAGACATGAGTATAATAAACCCACAATTTCAACTAAATCTACTGACACCAACCCACAGCTTTATTCACTGTTTCCTTATAAAGCAGAAATTGGTGGTGAATTTTAATAAGCACCTAGCGAAACTAGACTAAAGACTTGATGTCATGAAATTGCTTTCGTTGACTTTGCCACCTGGCGTTGTGGTTTGAATAAATGGCAACTCATCCAGGTGACAATAACACAAGACAAAAGCTAAGGTTACCATGCATCTAACTGAGAGCTACATAATGAGCTTATGATATTAACGATGCACTTAAATTTTTTTTTACCCTAATACAAAACTAAGCTATCAGTTGTATTTTTTTTGTTAAAGTTAACAATCCAAAATACACAGCTGATTGTGTTAGCGAACTTCTCATTTTCATACACAATTTTTTTTCAAGAGTCAACAGAAACCTATTTCTATAAAAACATACATATGACAATGAAGTTCTTACTGAAAAAGCTGAACTTAGAGCATTTAAAAGCTCTGGTCGAAAAGCAAAACACTGTGGCGCCATTTGTTACTGTGCGCATGCGCAGACAGGACAGATTCTGGAAATCTAATTATGCCTATTTTTTAAAAAAAAAAAAATCTTTTAATTGACTGAATTAACTTGTTTAAAACAACCTCAAAAATACATTAAAATCTATTAGAGAGCCAGACTGAAATATGTAACATTTACAAGGCATAAGAATCAATTTTTAGTTCAGAAAGAACATGTTTTATCTCCAAAATGCTTTCTTATGCAGTACAGTAAAACACCACTATGTTGAGACACATATGGTGGACGTGTGCTAAAAAAGAAAGTACATTGTTCAATTAGACTTACCCTAATACTTTTACTGTGAAAAACATATGAAGGCGAGTGTATTTAGAGATATTTAGGTTATTGCATTTTTTATTGTTTTTTGTCATTAACAAAAAGCAGCACTGATTTTACCTTTATAGCTATTGCACCTCGCCTGAAATTATTCCGTCTAAGGGGCAATACAGCATTATTTCTTTTAATCATTATTATTAAAGACCATTTTTTCATTGTTTTTCTTTTTAAGTAATGCACCTTAACTTGTTTAATGCATTTTTTACAGTGTTGTATTGCCACTCTAACTTAAGTTAGGATACAAATACTCCTCCCTCGCTGTTATTCGCTGTTTGTTCCCTCTCTTGAGGCCTTAAAATCTTGTCCAAATGAGGAATGACACAACCTGTTGACAGTCTAAAGGCGGATTATCCCTCATGTGAATGCACCATCCGGATGTAATTCAGCGTGTGTTCTTTACAGCAGTTTGTGTTTTTTTCGGTCACACACGTTGCCATTTTGACGAGAAATAAAAAAAAACATCTGGCCCAGCTGCGCACTGCGTCTTTAAGCTCCGCCGCCGATAAATTAGCACACCGATCAAGTGTCGCTGTCCGGTGAGGGAGGTGCTGAAATCAGAGCGCTCTCTCTCCATCTCCCTCTCCCCCACCCACCCTCCACCCCCTCCTCTCTCTCTCTCTCTCTCTCTCTCTTTCTCTCTCTCTACTGCCGCCGACCGACCGACACTTGCAGCCATTTTACGCAGAATGAACTCAATCATGTCGTGAGGGGAGCTCGCTGGTCACCTGGGCAGAGCCAGCAGCCGCCGCGCGTCCCGGTGGTCGCACGCAGGCAGGCGGGCAGGCAGGCAGCAGGTCCGGCCAAGATGGTGAAGAGGAAGAGCCTGGACGACAACGAGCCCGAGTGCGGGAAAGGAATACCGTTCCCCATCCAGACCTTCCTATGGAGGCAAACCAGGTTAGGAGGGGAGGGGGGGCGCTTCAGGGGAAATTGATAACAGGTGTTTGTCATTGCTGATAACCGCGAGGATCGGGGGGCTGACAGGAGCCGCGTCAGAGCCGCTTCCTGACATGAAAAGACGCTCTCATTTTTATCCTGCCCGGCTTCAAAATACATGATGATAAATCAAGCCGTGAATGGCTGAAACTGAGCGTGTCAGTTTACTGCTTTCATTGAATGTTTTAAATGGAGGAGCTGCATGTTTTTATTTTTTTCTTTCTTCTTTTTGCCTAAACTGTGAATGGAGATGGATGCAGATTGCATGATGTTGCACCTGTAAAGCGTATTGACACAGAAAGTGGCCAAAGACAATAAATGATCTGTGGACAAGATGCAGTGAAATGACTGCTCATGTTAGTGCAAAATGTCGTGTAGCTACAGAAAACACAGTTTAACAATGTAATAGTAACAGTATCATTTTAATATCCTATGTAAGCATATTTCCTATATTTTTCAGTGCATTTCTGCGTCCAAAGTTGGGAAAACAGTATGAAGCATCTTGTGTGGTAAGTCATTTCATAATGCCATTTGCGTGATGAGGAAAAATAATCGCTCTCTTTCCAGTAATCTGTTTTTACCTTAATGCACCTGCAAATCTAGTGGGCTCTTCATTTCACATTTAGCAAATTAGTTTTCCTCTTGCTCGTTCTTGTTAGGAGCCAGACCTTTGGAAACTCATATCCAGATTCCCTTTGGATCCAAACAGAGCTGCCACTGTCTCTGCCACAGGCGTTGCCTTTTCTTGAAGCCATATGGAACATTTAGATAGTCAAAGAAAGAGGCTTTAGTTCCTGACTGATGTCTCTTTTCTCCTTTCTGGCTGCCTCCCCAGTCCTTTGAGCGGGTGCTGGTGGAGAATAAGCTCCACGGGTTGTCGCCGGCCCTGTCAGAGGCCATCCAGAGCATCTCCCGCTGGGAGCTCGTCCAGGCAGCCCTGCCTCATGTACTCCACTGCACCTCCATCCTGCTGTCCAACAGGAACAAGCTGGGTGAGGACACGCAGGGCACACATTAACACAGCTTCAGGCATTGAGCTGACAGCCTTATTCAGGTTATCCTCACGAAACGAAAGACAAAACTGATGTTCTTTCATTTACAGGACAGTTACAGACCAGCCTGACCTTACAACACATTCAAGGTCTGGATTATTGGAATCAGAACACTAAAATTATGTTTATTTAAATGAAATCTGTTCTTATTTTTAATCATGTGAGCATCCTTTTGCATAGAAAGACAAATGAGAGAATTAAAATAGATATAATAATGATTTAGAGCACTAGAATGTAAAAACAAGAGAACTAATAATGAGATAAAGTGTGCATTTGTCTTTTATTTTTGATAATAGGGCTGCAACTATTATTTTGCTTGACAAATAAAAAATAAATGGCTTTCAGCTGAATCTGATATTTTCTATAGTCTTAAAATACAGTCAACCATTAATAGCTCTAACAGTTGTCTGTGAACCTTTTAACTGAAGTGAAAAACCATCAGATGCTATATCATAATACAATGATACACTAAGAGTCACCTCACAGAAACACTAGAGCCTCATTCATCACCTCACTAAGCATCACCCAACATTAACCCCTGACCTCTGACCTCTGACAGGCCACCAGGACAAGCTGGGTGTGGCCGAAACCAAGCTGCTCCACACGTTGCACTGGATGCTGCTGGAGGCTGCCCAGGAGTGCAACCACGAGCCCAGCCTGGGCCACGGCTGGTCCGCAGGCAGCAGCAGCAGCGCCTTCCTCCAGCCTGTGGGGAACCAGGGATCGTCCCCTGGGGCTCCCGGATCTTGTGCCGGCTCTGCTTTAGGAGGGTCAGGTCCCCAGCACAGCGGCTCCCTGCTGGAGGAGGATGAGCATGCACGCACCAAGCTGTTCCACAAGAGTATGGCCACCGTGGAGCTGTTTGTGTTCCTGTTTGCACCGCTTATTCATCGCATAAAGGTCTGCACCTGGATGATAAGGATATGTGCTCAAACAATAAACAGTCAAAACTATCAATTCTTAATGTGCAGTTTTATCCTTTTCTGTATCACAAAAAAATGATTTTCTTCGTGAAAGTGTAAATATTCAAGTTTTTGCAACTGTTTTAATCTGTTAATCTTAAAACTCGTGATATCTCGACTGTCCTTATATCAAACCCTTTACACACACACAGAAACACACACACACGTATTTGGGGTCGACCTATGGCTATTGATCTGTGTGTACAAACAGATACAGTACAAAGGTCAGGTTACAACGCTCTTGGGACTGCACTGTTTCCCAACTGAGTAACAAACTGTTGTATCTTGTCAGTGATCATGTAATAACAACACTACACTTTGAAAGAGTCCAACAATAAAATATCATTTTCAAGTCATAAAATACATCAAGTACATCTAGTTAGTTGCTTCTAGTTTTGATCAGATTGTTGGGCGAGAGCTTAATATGCAAAACTGCTTCATCTATATACTATTTATGTCACTTTTTTTAGGAGTCGGACCTGACCTTCCGATTGGCCAGCGGTCTGGTTATATGGCAGCCAATGTGGGAGCACCGCCAGCCTGACATCCCTGCCTTCACTGCGCTCATCAAGCCTGTCAGGAACATCGTGACAGGTGCAAAGAAAATCCTTGCTCGCAGACATACACATAAGAGTTTTGAGCCTTTAAAATCTAATTTTGTTTGGGCATAATTACGAAGTGTAATCTGCTACGCCTGTCTCGACAGCAAAGAGGAACTCCCCAGTCAACAACCAGTGCAGCCCCTGTGGATCTGGCAACCCGGGTCCCATGGTGAGTGAGTGTTTTTAGCTCAGATCTTGTCAGATTTTGCCTCCCATGTTGATTGAACGTGTTCAGGCAAGATGCTTCTTCCCCTCCCCCTTTTCAACATCCCCATGAGTCCGGCTGCTAATATTCATTAGCACCAGCCATGTGGGAGCATTAGCGTGGTTAGCCGGGGTCATGACAGAAACCTCACTCCAACCTCAGAGCCTTTAATTATCAGGACCTGTCTGTCTGTCTCTCTATCTTTCTGTCTTTCTGCCTGCTTATCACTCATCTGCAGTATCTGTCCATCTCTCTCCCACTTGCAGGGCTTCCAGGTGGTTTGCGAAGCCGCTCAATCTGATTCCTCCTCCCCCGCGGCTGGAGAGCAGAGCTGTCGTCCTGGTAACTCAGTCGAGAAAGGTGGCCCTTCCCAACAACCCCCACCGGTCAAAGGCCCTTCCAAGAAAAAGTGAGCACAGTTAATCAATTTAACTCAAGCAGCAGTGAGATGGGTCGCATTCAGTCATGTGCGCATCATTGACTTCCTGATTTCAGAGTTACATCTGGTGTATACAAGTGTCAAACTCATTTTTGCTTGTAGTTTGGGAGGAGGAGATAGAGGTGGTGTAACTTGTGAAAATGAAACATGATAAACCAAAAAGGCAAAAATTTTTCATCCACCATTGTTTTCTCTGTGCTGACATCAGCGGTGCATTCCTCCACGAGGGAAAACTTCTTACTTTTTATTTGGTTTGGTGTCATACTTGGTAACAAAAGTGCTGCATGCACTGCAAAAGTAATCTACAGCAAGAATTTAAATAACCAAATTAAATACAATTTTGTAAGTCTGTTTTACACAAGACACAGAAACTCTTACTGGTGACCCAAAAAAAATGGATCCATGACCCATTTTGGTTACTGACCTCAAGTTTGAGAAACACTGCAACAGAGGAATCAACAGATTTTTTTTTTAACACAAAAGAGACATTTAGAGTTTGTCTCATACAACATAAAGAGGCCAAGTGAGTGAAATCATGCAGTGAAACCACAAATGCAGATCTATAATCCTCAATATATTATTTCACTGTTTCTATTAGAGCTTTCGCAAATGTATGATTTGTCCGTGATGCAGCAAAGAAGCCAGCTGTGGCTTGAAGCTGTGTGGAAGTGCAGTGATTTTTGGTGACCTGTCCTGACACAGAGCTGGTGCCATCATCTTTTTGATGGCTAAACATTTGTCCCTGCAGCGGCGTCCGTCCAACACACTGCACGGCACAGCTCGCTCCAATAGCTTGTGAGTGCTAGCGTATATGAATAGCTCCTCCTTCCCCTGTGTAATGTGTTGCCTGAAGCGGTGCTGCCTCCTCAGTCAGCACACACTCACACACAAACACACACATACAGAGCCCTGTCTTGCTTGAGCATCAGACCCATCTGACATTTGCCCACAAACCCAGGGTAATTACGCTGAAGTAATGTGCTACATGTCTGATGCTGGCAGCGTTTCTGGTCTGGCATGACATGGCCTAGCTTGATTTGGTCAGCCCACAGAAAGCCTGGCATTGTTTGGTCTTCACTGCCAGACTGAGACCCAATCTGTGCTCAGACAAGGCAGGTTTGACCGGCTTGGTTGGCAGCAGACGGACGCTGACTATACTGAGAGTCTTGTTTTGTTCACAAAAGTTTTGGTATTTCAAAAATCTTGCAAAAAAAAAAAAATCCTTAAAAAGAAATAACATTAATATTCAGACATCTAATAGCTTTAATCGAATGTACTGTGTTCCAAAAAAACATTGAAAAAATGCTCAGCGGAGGGTCTTAAGATAAAAACATCGCAACATTTGCATCATGCACATCCTGTGTGGGCATTTTTCCGTTCTCAAGTTTATCATGGCTGGTCTGTCATCATCCTGAATCACCCAACCAGTGGGCTGGGAGAGTGGGGGTGACAGGGGAGATGGCGCAGAGAGGGTCATAAGCCATCCATCGCTCATCTCTATCCGTTCTGACTACCAAACGAGTCACTCCGATGCTTCTCATGATCGCACAGACAGCCAGCAACTGACTGCAAATCAAAATAAACCCGAATCCCCCTCCCCCTGGCTAGAAATATCCTCATACACTTAGACACCAAAGGGTTTTTGAGCAGTCACGTGGTAATGCAGGAAAGGAGAGATTAATTTCTATTGTTTCACTGCACACACTTAGTAATGACAGATTAATTGCTTTCTTTTAAGTGTTGATGTAGGGAATTTGAATGGGATACAAGCAAGGTTAGGGAGGAAAGTCAGTTGAATGCAAATTAGATGTACAGCGACTGAGATTTTAGGCATGTAAGCTGATTTGACTATTCTGAGTAATTTATTTCATGCTTTCAAGTTGTTGGATTCCTGCTGAATGGATCCACACCGGGTGGGGATGTGCTGGCAGACTTCCTTCCAAGGATCAAACAAAGACAGCCTCTGAATTTGTTTTCTTTTTCTCCGTATCTCATCCTCCTGTTCTCACACCGCGGCACGGTGCTGCTTAGATAAAATCGTTTCCGCCATCGACTCCTGTGATTAATGCAGCTTACTCATCCTGTGGCGTCGCATCGCGAGCACTGCTGATGCTGAGGCAGTTTCCATGGCAACCGCTGGCTGCTGCATCTCTGCTACCGCATGGAGTCGGGGGGCCTGGGGTGGCTGTCGTCACTCGGTCTCCGTGGCAACCTGACACAACAGCAGCAGGCAGAGAGGTTGTGTGTGTGTGTGTGTGTGTGTGTGTGTGTGAGTGTGTGTGTGTATTGGCTAGACAGTGAAACATGATACAGCCTCCCTCTGCTGTCCGCTCTTAAAGTGATTCATGTCGATATCGACCATCTCTTCCTGCTCCATTTATTACAATGGCCAAGATTAAATGCCTTCTTCCATCTCTCTCTCTCCCTCTCTCTTTCCGTCTCTCATGGTATCAATATGTTTCTCCACAGTGTGCGGCGCTCTGCAGCTCACCAACCGCTGACCTTCATTCCAGCTTATTTATAGTGGACTCACGTAGGCTTAGGCTCCCTCTCTCCCCGCTGCTCTCCCAATGATGCTGGAGGGGGGCTCTGCCCTTGTTTACCAACCTCCTTTGATGCATTATTAATGAAGCAATGTGGCAAGAGTTGATTACCGGCTAATGTAAGAGGAAAGGCTGTGACATAGTTTAATTGTTGTCCATGTACTTATCTGTGTGACAGAACAGGAAAAATTAAATTAGCAAGCAAAATGCCCTGATTTATGTTGCATTTTAGTATTGATTATTATTTAGCAGATTTAAATAATGTCATTGTCACTTCATCTCAGTCTCAAACTAATTTCTGCCACTTTCCACTCTTTAATTATTTAACACACTTAAATGCATCTGCTCTGTTTGACTGATCATAAAACATATACAACACAAAAAACATGAAAAATCATTTTAAAATAAAAAAAAAAAAATCAAAATTTTATACATTTAATTTATTTAGGGTGAATTAGTCTGTTAGCTTAGTAGTTTAGTGTCTGTCCTGCGTTGGGTGATGCAAGCAAGAAGTTTCACATACAGTTACCGGAGAAGCTGTGGGCTGCAACTGAGGCTGTTTTCTGTTTTCATGTTGTATTTTTTTTTATACATATTATGGCACCAAAAGTAGTGTTGCATGTGCTGCTAGCAATTCCTGCGTGTAATACACAAACACATGGATAAGTTTTGTTATTAAGGAAGAGTTTTTATGCTTCTTCATCACTGAATCATGTCACAGTCAAGACTGGATGCAGTTTTGGATACAGAGCAGCTCATCCAGCTAAAACATCCACACCTCTTCCTCTTCCTGCAGGACATCAGCCCCTGCTGGTCTGCCCACCTCCCTGGCCCAAAGAGCTCGCTATGCCACCTACTTTGACGTGGCAGTGCTGCGCTGCCTGCTGCAGCCTCACTGGACAGAGGAGGGTGTGCACTGGGCCTTGATGTACTACCTGCAGCGCCTGAGGCAGATCCTGGAGGAGAGACCTGAACGTGCCCCAGAACCCTTGGTTGCACCTCTGCCGCGCCCACGCAGCAGCTCCATGGTGGCTGCAACACCCTCACTGGTCAACACTCACAAAACTCAGGTAATGACAGGAGGACAAAGAAGAATCATGCTGAGATGTGCATGCTGCACTCACTGTTACTTCATCTTTATTCTCTGCTGTGTTTTGCAGGATATGAGTCTAAAATGCAACGAGGAGGGAAAATCTCTGAGCACAGAGACGTTTGCAAAGGTTTCTCTGACCAACCTCCGTCGACAGGCAGTTCCTGACCTTGCCTCTGACCTGGGCATGAACATCTTTAAGAAGGTCAGAGAGATACAGCCACATCCATCTTTTGAACATGCTAACATTCTTATTTAACTTAAGCGGCTTAAAAACCAGCAAAATGTATCTATTTAATCAGGACAAGGGAGTCAGTGTTAGCTAGGTCACAAGCACAGGGTTGACATGCTGTGTTTTGAGAATGTTTACCTCATGTTTCAGTTTAAGAACCGGCGTGAGGACCGTGAGAGAAAGGGCTCCATTCCCTTCCATCACACAGGGAAGAAGCGACAGCGACGCATGGGGGTTCCTTTCCTGCTGCACGAGGACCACCTGGACGTCTCGCCTACCCGCAGCACCTTCTCCTTTGGAAGCTTCTCCGGCCTGGGCGACGATCGGCGGGCTCTGGATCGCGGGGGCTGGCAGGCCACCATCATGGGTAGGCATGAGTGCTGCTTGTAATGAGGACAGATTGCATGTCATCAGTTTGCAGTCTTGCTTTCTCTCCTCTGAGCTCCCCTTTGGTGAGTCAGAGGACTCTGTCTGGATGTGGCTGTCAGCTAGTAAATTAGGTCAGTT
>JAPZDY010000017.1:5582540-5605554 GCA_029783645.1 Ctenochaetus hawaiiensis
AAAAAATGGAAAATACCGGGAAAAAAATACCGAGGACATGACCTCGGTGTCCTCAATGGTAGCTACGGCCATGTGTGCAATACGCTGCAACTGTATTTTGCGCTTCTGCTAAGCTGCATTCTCTCAGTAACCCCCTTGAGTAAATATAAGTATAAGTTAAACAGTCATGTAAGGATAACAGGAGCATAAAACCTTTGGATAGTGTGCATTTTTGAACACAAACCATTTAACCAAGTACTGCTTGTAGAATAAATATATACGAAGGAATGAGTGGATGACTTTAATGCTTCCCTGAGGCTAATGATGGATATTTTTCATGCCTTTATGGGGTCCTCACTCAGAGGTAGGCATGGTCTCATCCAAGGAGGCTGAACATCAGACACCCAACCATTTTCAAACTCCTCCTCCGTGCATTAACAGGTGAAAACCTTCCAGCCACTTTTGCTCTCAAGACATCAAGCTTGAGTTTCAGCACAGGAAAGTCTACCCTGTGGGTTTAATGAACAAAGAGCGTTTACTTATAAAATACTCGCAAATTCAGCCTAAGGAATAAAAAGTGCGTCGCTTTAAAAATTCAAAATGGCTCTAAATGTACCAGGTCTGATAATGATGGTAATCTTCTACTTGCTTGTGTTGGCAATCGGCATCTGGGCATCTGTAAAATCTAAGAAAATGGAGAAAAGCAGTCACAATGGACAAGTAGAGATTTCTTTTTTGGCCAACCGGAGTGTCAACATGATAGTTGGAGTCTTCACAATGACTGGTGAGTTTTGCTTTGCTTATTTCATCCTCAGTGAGTTTTATTTTGCATCTTTATAATCTCTAGTAGATTAATTCATCTATTATCCTTCATGCACAGAGTCGATGAAGTATTTTTTAGATGTTTAACTGCATCAGCACTCGCATTTCATATTCGTCACCTGTTTGATGTCGAAATGGTTAGAAACCCTTGACAGCATGAAGGCAAATTATTTACCAAAATAAAACAGTAATGCCAGTTTTCAAATTTCATATTTTTTTTTTGTTTCAGACTACATTTGAATAATTCTTAAACTATCTCTCTCTCTCTTAGAATATACACATTAAAACCTCTAAGCGCGTTGTTTTCAGTAAAGTTAAAAAAGTTAATTTAGAAAAGATTTGAAAAAGAAATAGTTTTATGAGATTACTTTTAATATTATTTCATTTTTATTTCTTTTTTTATTATTATTTGCATATTTCATACTCGTTTTTTCCTTGTTCACCAGACAAAAAAGTGTGAGAATGAGCCATAAAAAAGAAGCATTAAATAAACCGCAATGTTTCATTAAACGGGTGTGTACAACACAAACAGATTCAGGAGAACACATGTTGCACTGCTGGTTTGACCCTTTGTCTGAGTTGCGAAAAAAATATAAAACATCGAGGGAAAGCAGTCTGCCAAGAAGCCACAGCGCTTCATGTTGGCAGCAGCAGAGGTTGATGTAAGGCAGCGGGACGGGTGTAGTTTTGGATGGGCGTCTCCCTGCAGCGCAGATTAAAAACCCACAGGAACGCGCTGGACACAAACGCGCCGGATCAATTTAGAAGCAATAAGATGTTTAGGTTAACAGATGTCATGTGCGGGTTTTGGCAGGCTGAAGCTGCAACCTTCTTTCTGGTGTAACACACCAGTGTTGCACTGAGTGACATCTGCAAGTTGCAGATGTATATCCAAGTTGCATTCGCGCGAAAAGCGCGCAGCTACAGTCTGAACTTTCAGATAATTTCTACTGAAACAATTAACTTAAAACAGATAGGCTACTGTTTTCTTTACAGGTCATGAATTCTGAAATCATCTGATGTGGAGTCATTATTATTTTATTAGACCAAGAGAAGAGGAAGAGGAGGGGGATCAATCCTCAGCAGGCATAACACAATTCTGAAGTTTCACTCCTTTAATAAAAAAAGGGCTCAGTGAATTGGTCCAACTGGTGTAAATTTGAGTATATGCACATGACATGAAGACATTTTTTTCTGAAAAATGGCTTAAGCTTTTCTGAAATTGCAACCTTTTTCATATTCAGTATACTTGTTTTTAAGCACATTGATGCTACAACCCAAATGATTTCTTTTGCTGCAGCTACTTGGGTTGGAGGTGCCTTTATCATCGGTATTGCGGAGTCGGTGTATGACCCCACCAAAGGTCTGATCTGGGCTCTTATTCCTCTGCAAATGTCAGTTTCCTTTGTCATTGGTAAGTCTCCAATTTATATGAGTCTGAATATACAGTCCACTAAAACTGTATGAGCATTTCCACGTTTTTCCTGTACACTTGTGATATTTTTACTTTTTTATGGCCCCATAGCTGGAAATAGGTTAGGTTACTCTGAGCCATATTTTTCTGCAAAGAGAGAGCTATAATCAAAACAGACTGGAAAATCCGGGGAGAACCGGAAAACCAGAAAATCAAGAAAATCTGGTGAGAAGTATTCCTCTTACTCTTTTCTCATCTGTTTACAGGTGGTCTGTTCTTTGCAAAGCCAATGAGGGAGAATAATTACATCAGTATGATGGATCCATTTAAGAGGAAGTATGGAAACACACTGACTGCTATTCTGGCCATTATTCCAGTCCTAACTGAAGTTGTCTGGATTCCCGCATTACTGATTTCCTTGGGTAAATTTACACATTTTCTGATCACCTCTCCATTTTCTCAGTCGTACATTTTCTTCATGCTGTGCTGTGTGATCCAGGAGCGACCATGAAGGTGGTTTTGGATCTGCCTTTCAGTGTGTGTGTGTGGATCTCTGCTGCGGTGGCCATCATCTACACTGTTCTCGGGGGTCTCTACTCAGTCGCCTACACCGACGTCATCCAGATATCACTGGTGCTTCTCAGCTTGGTGGGTTTAACACAATAAAACTTGACGGTGATGTGTTTCAGGTCCACTCTTCTCTGTTTTGACTCTGCCGTGTGTTTTTCCTCTTCTCGCAGTGGCTAAGCGTCCCTTTTGTTCTCACAAGTGGCATTTATACTGACATCACTAAGACTGCAACCAACTACACATATCAGGCCCCCTGGCTTGGTACGCTTGAGTCTGATGAAGTTGGGAGATGGATTGATAATTTCCTAGTGATGGTAAGATCAATAACAACAGAGTATATTTGGTAAACGTGGTTCTTTTAATATATCAAGTTTCATTCACTTCATGCAAAACCAGTTTTATTCAACAAAGGCTCGATTCACTGTTTTTATCTTTTATTTTGAAATACTTACCTCTCCTCTTGTTTTATTTTTTTATTTTTTTATTTTTTTTATTTATTTATTTTTTTCTCTCTCTTGTTTTAGGTACTTGGCCTTCATTGTCTTTGCCTCAGTGTAATATTTAGTCTATGCTCCGCTCTGTAGTGGCAGTTTTTCTGTGTAGGATCTGAGTGTTCCAGAGATTTCCTGGTTTTCACGACCTTGCTTGAATCTAGATTCTGTTAGTCTTTATTCATCTAATAACCTGTGTCCTGACATGTAGTATGAGGACAGAAAAAGGGCTGGGTATGTCTCACATTTTGATTTTCTCCTTCTTGTTCTTCTTTCTCTCTCTCTTTTTTTGTAGAGCGTTGGCAATTTGGCAATTCAGGATTTCCATCAGAGGACACTGTCGTCCAGCTCCACGTCCACAGCCAGGATCATCTGTTTTGTAGCAGCAGGAGTTGTGATCTTTACTGGAATCCCCTCTGTGCTCATTGGAGCTGTTGCGGCTTCAACAGGTGATCTTGACTGTTTATGATGTATTAAATCAAATGCTGTTCCGGTTGCTGTGGTGTCTGGCTGTATTTTTTTTGTCTGATGTTGCTGTTTTATGTTTCAGACTGGAACTCGACCTCTTATGGTTCTCCCTCTCCATACGAGCGTGGGGAGGCGGCCATGGTTTTGCCAATCACCCTTAGCCATTTTACCCCCATTTACATCTTTGCTTTTGTCATCGGAGCTGTTGCGGCCGCAGTGATGTCATCTGCGGACTCTTACCTCTTGTCTGCCACCACCATCTTCACCACCAACATCTACCAGAACATCAGGAGTCAGGTACAGCACAAGTTCAGCCACTTTCAGTTTCTTCTGTGGATATATGTGTCATGATAGTCACTGTGTTCTCCACCTTTCAGGCATCAGATAAAGAGCTGCAGTGGGTGATCCGTGTCTGCATAGTGGTTTCAGGACTTGTGGGAACATCCCTCACCTATCTGGACAGCGGCATCTTGGTGTTCTGGATCCTGGGCTCAGATCTGTCTTACACCATTTTATTACCCCAACTGATCTGCGTGCTCTTCATTGACGTTTCAAACGGTTACGGGGCGATCGCAGGCTACCTTATTGCGGTGGTGATGAGACTGTTGTGCGGAGAGCCGTTGTTTAACCTCCCCGCAATCCTGCATTTCCCAGGAGGCACTCTAGAGGACGGTGTTTACATCCAGCGCTCTCCTGTGAAGACCATTTGCATGCTGACTGCTCTCGTCTCCATTGTGATGTTTTCATATGTGGCCTCGCTGCTGTTTAACAAAGGGATCCTTCCTGAGAGGTGGGATGTGTTCAAAGTGAAATCACAGTGGAGACCAGCGCCATCGACAGCAGAGGCTGCCAGAGAATGTGACGATGAAAAGGCTGATACAGTTTTTTAATTCAGTTTCTTTTGATTTTAGTCTGTATTTTCTTTATTTCTTTTTTTTTAGTACCGTTGATGATACTGTGTTTCTGTGGTTACATACTTTATTATAAAGGGGATTGCGGTTGAACGATACAACTCTCAGATGTGGCCTCACTGCTGTTTGACAAAGGAATCCCACCTGACAGGAGGAATGTGTTCAAACTGAGGCCATGAACTCATTAGAAAAAATGGTTTCTGAGTTGATAAATCAGTGTCACTTCTAACAGGAATCCATACAATCAATCTCTTTTTAAAACCAGTGGAGTTGCCCCCTGCTGGCCATTAGAAATAATGCAGGCTTAAGGCTCCTCAGCCAAGGCTCCATCCACTTACATTACACAGGTTATAGAAGCACTGCAGCTTTGAATCCCTCTGTTGGTGAATGTTTAATAAAAGCATCCACAGATTTACATCCTTGTCAATGGACATTTTTTTAAATTATTGTTAACAAGGTCTTTAAGTAGTGGAACCAGTATGAAAGGGGGTTAATTTGGTGGAGAACAAAAACACGGTAAACAACTGATTTGCAATTTATTGGATTATTATTACACACGTCCATTTTATTCTGCATCAGGTTTCCGTCAGTGTCAGTGCATTTCATAGGCCAGCAGGACAACCAGTAGAATTTAAAACCAAGAAAAAGTCAAAAACTCGACTAAAACTGCTTAGATGACTTCTCTCAACATTAAGCACTGAGTTTTTCATAAGGAAAACACACACATAAATGATATACACGCGGTTGCATTGGTCAGATACATAACTGATGAAAATGCAGTGCTTCTTAACTGGAAGACATGCACAAGCAGTTTGCATAAGGCACAGAGATGTTGGGGGGGTTAGCTTATCGACGGCAGGGTGGATTTTCTCTTTCCGCACAGCAGGTGTGTTCTACTTTGAGAATGTGGTGCTGAAAATTTAGTTTCTGGGAAAATTGAAATAAGATTTATCCAATGTACATAACAGTATAGTAAACTGGAAAGAAAAAAACATATGTTGCTTGAGCGGAAAATATCAATGTCTATACAAGAAGTGGCTCTAAAAATAAGAGCAATTAAAGCGCAAGATAGGGCAGATAGACGCATTCAAAGAAAATATTTATTCGCATTACAAAACAAGCAAATTTGGTTAAAAGCTTTTATGACAGACATTTATAAATTTAAGTAATGCAGATACAAGAGTAGCATACTTGTTGCAATCAATGTGAGCAGACTTTGCTATCATGCATGTACGAATGTTACCATACATCGCAAAAAACCCAAGAACTTAAAAGAAGGAAAAGACATGAGGGGAAGCAATTTTTTAAATGCATTCACATGTGACTCAATCAGTTGAAGACAATTGATAATTTAAAATTTAATAATTGGTCAGCCTGTACATGACATGCCATTCAAGCAGTGTGGCTTCAAAACCCCAATATCAATATAACATCAAACAATTCACTAATGAGAATTTAGAGATGAATTAAGTATATTTAAATGCACATAATCTACCTGATAAAAATTTTGAAGCAAACCTGGGCAGAGTCAGGCTAACAGTTTCCACCTATTTCCAGTTTTTATGCTAAGCTAATCTACCTCATATAGATATGAGAGGGGCATCGTCACTTGAGATCAGAATATCATGTGCATGTACATATACTTAAAGACATTGGAAACGATGTTAGTGTCAGTATGATCGACTGTTAGGGATTAAAAAGCCATGAAAACCTTTTTTTCTCAATCAGCTTCTTCCTATAAGTGATGGATTCCTACATAAACATGAAAGATTCTGACAATGATTTGCATTTCTTTCTTTCCTTTACGCTCTCAACACAGGTCTGAATCAGGTGTGTCTTCTTTGTTAAATCAGAATGAAGCTACATTTGAATAAGAATCTGGTATAAGTTGGTGGGTTGTTTGGTTACAATCAATAAAATCTGATAAAACAACATGCAGCTTGTCTTAATGAAGCAGATCAGCTGAGTGTAGGACCGTTAAACTCTCAAAAGCCGGATGTTGGGTTTTTTTTGTTGGTGGTCGCTTTTCTTTGAGTCATTAAATGTTCGATGTAGAGCATTACTTGGCTTTGAAGCAGGTTTCAGGCGCTTTAACAGATGACGATCATGTACTAAATCCAATTTACAACAGTTTCACAGCATCACATTTATCAGGCAGTATTCCAAATATTTAGCTTAATGTTAAGTTGGATATCTTTAGAGAGAAACTCCTCAAAGTCACTTGACCGTAGTGTGATACCACAGCATAAAAAAGAAGAAGAACCATATCCAGGTTGATCAGAAGACCCCAAACTCATTTATCAGACTATCTTAAGGCTGTGTAAGTAGAGTACCATTGCCTGTACAAGAGTATGTTTTCATTGACATTTGATTATATATATAAAAAAAAGATCAGCAGTACAAAAACTTGTACTTCGAGGCTTCGTGAACATCATGAGTGAGATTTGAGAACACCTTCAGTCATGCTGTCTCTCTGTCCATCTCCCCATGTTGCATTCATCTGTAGGTCAGTGCAGGTCAGGCTCCCATTTCATAACCGTCAACCAGGAGTGTGTGTGTGTGTGTGTGTGTTTAACGCAGACACACACTTCTCTCTCACACACACACACACACACACAATCTCACACATTCCTGAATCTACAATATCAACATCCAGGATACAGGCTGAAGAAACTAGGATTTGAATGCAGAGTTTTTCCAGAGTGGTTTGTGATAGATCCAGCCTTCACCCTGAGGGAGGGAAAAAAAAACAGTGTCATTTACTGATGCATGTTAGTAGAAATGCTTGATTTAATAAAGTCAGCCATCCCATGAGGCTGCTTGTGTAGGGTTAGAGGTGATTTTATTTTTACGCTGTGCAGGACTATAACAGGAAAATTAAGCAGAACGTTTTGCACTTTTTAGACTTGAATTTTACACAAATACATCAATAATCACAGAGTTTATTTAAATGACCCACATTCTTGGGAAATTAAAATAGCTCGGTGTAAGGTGAGAGCAGTCTGAAATGGAGAAGGTTCAGCAGGAGACAAGGTGATTTAAAATTTATTTCGAGTCAGCACAGATGACTTTTCACAGGCTGTGCTTTACTTGTCCTTGGGGTGCAGATTTTTCCTCATTCCTGTCGTCTGCTGTAGCTGCTTGTTAGGACTCTGCTCCAACATGAACTGTTTTTGGAAGGAGCGACAAAGTCTTAATTACCTCTCTGTCAAAGTATCTGGTCCTCCAAGCGGTTTCGGTCTCAGCACGGTGCCTCTCCTCTGTCCTCTGTCTCTCCTCGAGAAGCCTCTTGTGCTCTGTAGCTTTCTCGATATCCTTCTCCCGTAATGACTCAGTTACATGCTGCCACAGGCGTCTGCAATGCAGGGAATTCGTTAGGCAATTTTTCAGAAAAAAACTGCAGCTAAGACATCAGGGGCATCTTTGTGTTCCATGATAGCAACAAATAAACCCTGCCACCCCTCTGACCTGGATTCAGTCGGTCCCTGCTTCTCAATTGGCCGAACGCACTTCCTTGTGACAGGCAGTTTGGTGACATCTACCACCCTCGTCTCTCCATTGGTGTAGCTGAACTCTAGAACACCGTTCCACTCGCCCTGCACGCGACACACCACCGCGTTGGTGCTGTTGTGCTTCACCTCCGCTGTTACCCTAAATGATGGCAGGATGACGAAATAAAGGACATTATTTGATATTGTTCCCATGTTTTTTTTAAGAAGAAACAAACTTAGAATCACTCACTTGTGTAATTTGCCACCGTAAAATGGTTTAGTCTGGAAAGTGATGATCGCCGAGTAGCCAGATTTGGCGCAGCTGATGTTGACTTTGCCGCCGAGTTCCACCCAGGGGACGGTGAGGATGGAGCGCGCATACGCACAAGGCAGCGTGAACGTGTACTCTTCATCATGCTCCAGCAAATGTAGACAACCTGAGAGTATGAACAGATACAGAGAAGAATCTCAGGCCAAAATGCTTTTGAAATTTACTCACAGTATGGTTCTGTTGCCATTTCTTGAGAATTGATTTATGATTACAGACACCAGTGCAGTGCCGGCTCACCTTCCCCGATCATGGAAACTCCAATGGACATTCCCATGAACTTGCTTTTGGTCCACACGTGCGTGTTCACACACATCCGCCTCTCCTGGCATTCAGCATAGAAGCCGGAGACAGGGGGATGGTGAGACACCTGCTCTGCCACAAAGCGCACTTGGTAGGGGTCCTGGGAGGCTGCGGGGTCAAGGCTCCCCTGTGAGGGCTCCTTGGAGGCCTCTGGCCTCCTGGGAACCTTCCAAGAGCAGTGGAAGGTCTCCCCGATGATGGGGTTGTAGGGCTTCTTGGCGATGGCGCCCTTGCGGCCTTCGTGGAAGGAGGTGAGGTAGTACTCCACAAACCGGACCATGCGATCCTCCGGGCTGCTGCCGTCGGTGATGGCCACAAAGAGGTCCGGGTGTGACATGAAGTCGGCGTACATCTCCAGCAGAGAGCGCTTCTCAAGGATGAACGTTGGGAGGACCACCTAGGAGGAAAGCACAAATACATGTGATCACAAATTTATTCAGTGCATCATTAGTAAATTGAGCTACTAAAGACGTGATGGACACTAGAAGTGACCCCAAAGTCACAGTGTCCACTAGAACTCCATCTGAGGTAAGCAGGTGGATCCACCAGATAACTGTGATAAATCAGAAACCCAAGAGGAGGATATCCAAATACTGGACCAAACTGACACGGGAAGATTGAATGTCTATCTACGACCCAACTCTTGGTCTTTTTAAGTGTGTATCTGTGTCCAGGAGGAGTAATTAGAAAGTGAGAAGTGTTTACTTCAGCCTGTAAGGGTATAGAAAAAAAAAGAAAAAGACCAGACAGTGTCTCCTGAGCCAAGACTGGCTCATTATCAACAATTTAAGGCGTAGCATTAGACGACATCGGCTGTCAACCACATTATGAGAAATAGTGCTCGCTCTGTAATCATGCTTTGGTCAGATAAGCTTTACCAAACAAGGCACATTTTTACAGGAATGACAGTACTGCCTAAGTTATTGCTTTTTAAGTTAAAGGGATGATAATGAAGACTTTTTTAATTTAATAAATGTATGTTCAGTCACTATCACTAAATGAGGGAACACAATAGTGAGTGAGCCTTTGCTGAGCCCACTGATCAGAGTACTGCAACTGTATTATTATTAATATTTGCAGTGTTAGAAATTGGATGTTTGGAGTCGCAGCTGATTCAAGCTGAACAGTTTTTACTCCTGCAGCTTCACATCAAAAGCATTTAAGTGTCAAAGCATGAGTCGACTTTTGAAACGTGCTTGTCAGTGAGCTTAGCAAAGACTGCTTTTGCTCATAAAAAATGCATCTACAGAGCGAGAAATATTCACGTTTTGACAGCGAATCAGTTTTTTTTAAATACTGCCGGGAGGAAAGGAACAAGAATGAACAGCATAGTGTGCCGTTAGCTGGAGAGCAGCAGGTGACAAGCTAAAACTTCCAAACAGAGTTAAACTTCCTTTAGTTTCACTGTGTGCTCCTGTCTGCGGTTTCATGCCACGTGCAGAATAAAACCAGATCAAGGTTACACAGATAATGATGACAAACACGGAAATACAAAGCAAATGTTACAAGGACGACATACTTTCACTGTCCTGCCAAAAAAACCTACATTTCCAGGATATATACTTTCACAGTGTGTGTACACAATGTGACAATGCACTTTCACTTAATTCAGTTGGAATTTTAATGGTTTTTTTTCCAACTCATAAAAGGAAGAAAACAACAATTTTAGCAGTACATGGTTTCTGCAGGACAGTGACTTCAAAAAGGAGAGGATGAAAGAAGATAAAAGAGCGGGAAGACTTGATTAGAGAAGGATTGTTTTGTGGCTTGGCAGTACATGGAACTCGACCCACCCGTGTGAGGTCCATGCCCAGCTTCAGCTGGGACAGCAGGTGTAAGATGACGCTGCGCTCCTCCTCCACGGCACCCAGGTCCTCCTCCTTGTCTGTGAAGGAGTCCTCCAACTCATCCTCCACGCTGATGTCTTCCTGTTCCTGAGAGCACGAATGGAGGGAAATGGGATTAAGTCAACAACCTGCCTGAATGACTTAGCAGAGGCTGAAAGTAAGTGACTGTTTATGTTGTGTGTGACTGCATAACTGTGCAACAGAGTTTCTAAACAACAAAAGAATATTAAGTTAATAGTTTAATGTGGTTAGAAAGCATGAAGAAATAAAAACAGCTTCCTGAAACAAACATTTTCCAGTCAAGATCTTAGCTGTTCTGGGTGAGAGTGGGTGTCATCCCTTTGGTCTTACCCCAGAGAAGCTGCAGGACTCGGGGCTGCTGAGCTCCAGGCGGCTCCCCTCCAGTGGGCCCTCCCCCGTTGTGAAGCTGCCCAGGGAGCCGCTGCCGTTCTTCAGGATGTCGGGCAGCTTGGGCTCCAGCCACTCGATGGTGGGTCCTGCCATGGACGAGGAGCACACAGCGGCAGGTTCAGAGGTACTCAGGGTGCTGTCCCCCCCTCCCTCCCAAGTCCCTTTAACACTCACAGCTGCACACACGTAGCTCAACACTCGGCCTACCAGTCACCACACAACACCTCCAAACCGCTTGACTGCTGACTGGACAGATGGCTAGTCCTCAGCCGGCTGCATTAGACCCAAAGAGTGTAACCTAACTCTTCTGACGCGCCGAGTATCAGGATACTTTGGCCCCGCCGACAGGAAACATCCCCATCCTCTGATTGGTTAAACCCCTTCTGTACGGCATGGGCATTTCTTTATGTATGTTTAGAAGTGGGCAGATCTCATCTAAATTCACCTTGTGCGTCGTTGGACAACTTAATCTGATTGGCTGCTGCGATGAGTCTAGCCTAATGAAATATACATTGAGTAATGGGATCTGCTGTGAAAAAGTGGGCCATTAGCTCGACGTTTTCGCATCTCAAATCATCCTGAATAGAAAAGGTCGAGATATTACCAGGTTAGACACTTCTCTTTAAAACTGCACTGTATGTTTTTAAGTTTGATTGATTTAAGGCTGCATTCTATCCTCCAAGTGTTGCTGACAGATATCTGAGATCTAATTACCTTCGAGACAGGTGGTAAGAATAGGTACAGTTCCTTATGAATAATGCAAAATAATTCCACTGTCCGAACAACGCAAACTGTTACTGGGTGCAGGCCTGCATATGCAAGACTAGGATTTGTTGTAGGGACTGGAAGTAGCTTAAAATACATGTACACTTTTTCTTTCCCGATTACAAGTTCGGAACAACACTCAGGTACACCAATAAAGCCAGAAAAGACAGGGAAAACAAGCACCAAGTTCAGATACACAATAAATACTCAAAGCCCCCTCCACTGACCTCCCAGGGAGCCTCTCTGCCTGGCCACCTGCTGCAGGTGCAGGATGTGCAGGCACTCGTTGAGGCAGTTCATGGTGGCCATGGATGTGGCCTTAAGCATCAGCAGGTCCTGGTCGAGAGGGGAGAGGCCGGGGGCAGCAGGCAGGCCCTCGATGCTCTGGATCAGGTCTCTATGCTGGCCCTGGGCCTGGCTCATCATCTGGACAAAGATAATGAGGATGGTTTAGTTATTTGGGGCAAAAACAAATAAGTCATGGTCGTCCCATCACTTTGCACTACAATGAACATTATTTGTGAAAGTGATGTTTATTTTATTAAAATTTATTGTGATCTTTTAACCTGGCTTTCTTTTTCATGTATGCACATCATCTGAGTTTTTACACATTTACATAACATTCTTGACTGCCAATAACTGTTACCCTTTTATTTTTCCTTTTAACCATCAGTGGATAATACATCTTTATAGCTAAGCTATGTGGTTGGCATATTAGTGGTTTCAGAAGAAGTGAATAATTGAAGCATGGTGATGTGCATTACAAAGAAATCAATCCCAAGTATGATAACACTCCCTTATTAAGTAAAGTAATTATGCAATAAAATAATAAGTTGATTTAAAGGATATCACACTGCAGTCACGTCACAGTGATGAGATAGAGTCGTTATTCATAGTTAAACTCAAAATTCACCCCAACTAACTGCCATAATTAGATTAAAGAATGCACTGAAAACAAAATGCATGATTGATGTAAACTGTGCTGAGTGAGCTGCTGTGGCCTGCTGATATTCTGAGAAAGACGAGAGCGCCCTCTTGTGGACAATGTGCACCATCTGACTGGGCCAAAGTGAAAAGAGATTTCAAAATCCACAAAAGCGAAAGTATAAACGAAGGCATTAATATTTTACATTTACCACTGTATTTCTTGTAGGAACACTATGTTGATGTACTTTAGGGCCCTTTAAGAGATAAACACTATGCTAAAGCTTAAACATTAATGAAACATTATGTAGTGAGTAGAGTGTTTTCCTGCTTGTCATTTTTTTTACACATAATGTGATGATTTATTTCAATATTTATGTCTCATTTTATCTGACTTTGACAGAATTTGTAATCTCTAGTAACAGTAAAGTATGTAGTGCTCCTAGTTGTCTTTTATTTCCTCTGTATGTTTGCGTGTAACTATGCTGCAGGGGTTGATTGCATAACACTTGCATCGAATGTCCCAGTTACAGATCAAAATCAAACAGTATTTTGATTGGATAAGATGCAGAATTCTGGATTTACCCACTTCTCTACTAAGCAGCAGATACAAACTTGGCAGAATATCACTGATCTAAATCTAACTTATGTCCATCTTGTGCCCAGCTGAACATACACTGAAAAAAGTGAAATCAAATAATACTGAGGCAAACATTTCTGTTTTTCATCATTATATTAAAATATATTTGTCTGCCCTTTTCCTTTGAAACTCATAGCTGCTCAGTCAAGTTTTGCTCCTGACTTGTCAGTGATATGCTAACATGTAAATGCACAAAAAGATTCTGGTTAAATTTCATGTTCCTTTCAACAACCCATTTGTGAATTAGCCTAACATGCTAACAGCACGAGTACCTCTCTGGCATCCAGCAGGTGATCTGGCAGCAGGGACCTCTTGCTGGAGTAGAGTGACGAGCCCTTGTGGACCTGCGACCAGCCGAATATGGAGGTGGGGTTTTGGCTGGGCCGGCGCAGGGACATGGGGGAGCTGCCACTGCCTTGAGACGCCATAGAGTAACTCCGGGATTTGGGTGGGGGATTACTCTGTGCAGTACAAAATATTAGCTGTAGTTGGAATTTATCTCACAAAGATTTTTTGGTAAATTTCTGCAAGAAATGAAGGCTTGATGCGTTTTTTATGGGCTGTTAATGTTAATTAAATTCCATCTGCAAAAGATATAAAATATAATTGAAAGTAATATTTACATTTTATTAATCTCCCATGGGAACAAGCCTATCATATTCAAAATTTACAGCTTTTAAAACATAAGTCATGATTCTTATATCCAACCACAGCTGAAAAAGGAGCCTTGGGGAGTGGATGTTTTTAGTTCTCATGTTTCACAAGACAATTTAAATAGAATGTGGGCAGCATAGTACTCTGTAGATCAATATCCTGATCAATACTAGTGATTACAGTGCCTACTTTCAGAGGGTGAAACCCTGATGCATTTTGTTGATAAACATTAATATTTCAAAGGTCTAAAGATTTTGCACTGTTGCTGGCTTTGTTGTATCTCTGCTTCGGCATGAGGAAGGAAAACAGGAAGCTGAAAACTGTCCAGCTTGTATCCGCTCTGCGGTGGTGTCACATTTATGTTTTTGATTTTAACATTGGCTCATAACAACTGCTCCTTGCAAACATCCAAATAAAACTCTACCAATATGTACTCATATGCACTACAAAAACACACTGAGACTTACTTTCCCCATGGCCTCTGTGTGGTGTTGTGTGCAGATCTGCAATCTGCTCACCCAGTGCTGCCTCTCTTTGGCATCAGTAGCTAAAAGACACAGGACAAAATTAAGTGAGCAAAACGCTATTACGGTTACTCAGCGATGATCTTGCCCAGCATCACTTCCCGTATGCTTTTACATCACCGGCAGCAGATGATGGAAAAAACTCAGATCAATACTGTATGAACCTGATGGATAGTAATGACAGTAAGCTTCAAAGTAAAAATCAAAACGGAGAAGCAACAGTAAGGTGAAAAACTGTCTCTGTGAGTGCAAGCTAAGAAAATAGCAAGGAAAAAAACAGCTAGCATGATGCAATATGGTCCAAAGGGTAACATGAGGAACCTTAATTATCTCTCTGTAGATGCATGACTATTAAACGTCACTGTCAAGAGGCCTGTGTGTACATAGCTACCTACCCCTGAGCTTGTACTGTTCCCCGCTGATGGCATTGACAGTGAAGGTGTGTGAGTCCTCATCACTTGGAGAGATGACAGCCCCTGCCAGAGGGAGCATACCCCTGGGTTTCTGGGGCCGTGACTGCTCATTGACAAAGTACTCAAGCAAGCCGGCCTCATTGTTTAAGACAAAGAACCTGGAAACAACAGCGGTCATGTCAACGTCCGCCTGCTTTACAAACCACCATGGCATTACTTAAATTGGATTAGACTGGATTTCAAGAATGAACCTGGCTAAAAGAGGCAGATGAAGTGAATAAGAAAATGTATTTCCTATTTCCTAGATTGCACAATCATACATTTTAGCTTGACCTTACATCAAATATAGGTATCTAATACTGGTAAAAACTCACCTGTATTGCCACCCAGTTACTAGGTTGGTGTATTTCATCAAATAGCCATCAATGTTTTCCATGTGGTCACTGGCATAAGAAGTTATCGGACAAAAGGAGATAAAGTGCACTTGTTAAATACTTGGACAGACTACACACCCATAAACACACACAGGTTCAAACACAAATCATTCATACAGCATTGACTAATGACAGATCTACATATAGATCGGCGTAATTTAAACATTACCCATCTGGTTAGGTAATAATCCTCAGGAAAACTGGTTAATTATTACAAAAAGAGAACATAAAGCGCATTTATTTATGATGCTGATGGTGCCTCATTGACTGAGTAAACACAATACGCTTTAAATCAGGAAACAACCTTAAATATTTGAGTATTGGCAGGATAAACAGCCACCCACCTATACTGCCAGCTTTTGGCACTTGCTCTCCCCGAGCTTGGGGTCCTGGTCTGGGGAAATACATCCAGCTTGCCTTCGTTTTCCGTGATTCGTATAGCCGTGGTTTCCCCTTGCATAGTCACTAGCAACGGAACCTCCTATAGACGCTAACTTAGCCTGCTAGCGTTAAGCTAACCTGTCAAGCTAGCTAAGTCACAACAGATTTGAATAAGTGGACGTGACTCCCTTACACGACTAAGCGAAGCTTTAGGTTCATTTCTTGTCGAAACGCACCACAAACCCAACAGATACTTGACTGTTAACTGGCTAAATTTAATAACGGATGATAAAACATGGTCTCTTCTGCCTCAGGGAGTAGCCAGATAGCTTGTGCCTATTTGCTAGCTAGCCTGATATTTACTGCTTTGGCAGGAAAACAGTCATGTGACTCGCTCACGAGCGCTGACTTCCGTGTGTCGTTTTACCATAAAAATTAAAATAGATATTAAGAATCAAAAATAGTAAGATAAATCCTCTAACGTTTTAAGTTCAAGTTTTTCTTTTGCTTACTATTTCACAAATTTCTCTTGTTTTTTTAAATACGTGTGATAAATCACACTGATTAGATTTCTGAAAATAACCTTTTTATATTTTTATGGAGCTTTTTCTCAGCAAACAAAAACAATTTAACTAAAACAAATCCAAAAATACGCACTAAATAATTAAGTTAGACAATAAAATGCATTTACAATAAAGCAAAACGAAATAAAACATATATATGTTCACACTTAGTTTGCTTGTTTGATATGTAGGCTGTCTTCAAAATTTTACAATGCATTTTAGCGTTTTACAGTGCATTTAAGTGGTTGTCTGTTTGCTTAGGTTTCGTAAATGAGTTTATCACTATTATGTCATTTTTAATGACCATTATTTTGAAAAACGCCTTGACCGGAAGTCTCATTAAACATTCGGACTTGACGTCGCCTGGTAACGGTAATACAACGTAACTGGTGGGTTCCTCAACTTCCACGCAATACTTAATAAAATGACAGCTAAAATGTCATTAACCTTCACGCTAGGTTTTATTATCTTCTTTGTACCATAACTGTATTAATTAAACATTAAAGTAATCCACAGTCGTGAATTCTTAACCTCATGATTCGTGTGGAAATGTTTAAAGCAAGTGTTACAAATGTGGTAAAACGGCTGTATTATTATGATAATCCCAGTTTGTTTCAGGCGAGAGGTGTAGCCGTGGCTAGCGAGGGAAGGGGTGGATCGGTTGTAGAAATAAATAGGGCGTATAAGGAAGTTATAAGAGACGACTGGGGGAAAAAAGCCCAGGGTTTTAAGTACAAACGTGCATCCGGAATCGACGTTACAACTCTTATAATGCCTGGAAAGAAAGTCTGCATCGTTGGATCAGGAAACTGGTGAGTTTTCTTTTGTGCTTTCAAAAAACGTGACATCTTTCAGAAAATTCTTTTCAGAACCGCCATTTTTGTTTATAATGGCATTAAGACAATCAATACGCGGACTCGGTTAGCAAGTTTACGCCCAATTATTGGCATTACGTAGACTTCACGTGTACGCTTAACAGCTATATTTCTGTAGCTTTCAGTAATAATGGAAAAAAAACTAAAACATGCAGCCCGCCCTGTTTTTAAGTCACATCCAACACCAGTATGAAGGATTAGAGTACAAGCTGCAACATGACCAGTTTTTCAGAATAGCTTTATAGAAAAGCAAATGGAAATCTGGTTATTGTGATGCCTTCAAGTCGTGGAGTAAAAATGATTTGTAAATACTTTACGGGGGTCCAAATGTGCCAACATTGCGTCAGGATGCTCACAGTGCGCATGTGTGTCTATAGGGAGGTAGTAAACTGCTTTTAGCATTTCCTTTAAATTTAAAACGGACTTTTTAATTATGAACAAAATTTAAAAATAATGCTTGAGTTCATTCATTCATTAAAGATATCCCCAAAACCTTTTAGGCCCATTTCAGACTCTTAAGTTTTTTCAATTCATTAATCAAGAGATGCTCCAATATTATTTTTTGGTCCCTCATACTGACTTTTACACCTAAACTTTGAATACCATGGGATTTGATACCACATACAAAAAATACACTTGTTATTGTTTTTATTTTTTAAATTCTGCAAAAGCATACTAACTCTGTATGCATGTTATGATGGTACATAAAGTTTTATAAGTTGCTAGCAGTTTATGGTTACTGGCTCCCTGTGCAGAAAAAAATCTGTTAAGTCGCATAATGTTTAGCAATTCCTGATGCAGAATAAAAAGCTTTATTGGAGGTTGATATCTGTGTTGAAAATGTATGTGGAGTGTATTTAGGTGTTATTTGAAATGCATGAAATATTACTTTTATTCTGATTTTCTGCTCCTGTCTCTTCTTGCTCCAGGGGCTCCTCGATAGCCAAAATAATCGGGCATAATGTCAAAGCATCCAACCGCTTTGACCCGATGGTAAACATGTGGGTTTATGAGGAAATGATTGATGGGAAGAAGCTGACTGAAATCATCAATACTGAGCACGAAAATGTTAAATATCTGCCAGGTCACAAGTTGCCCAGGAACGTGGTAAGTGCTCCAAATTTGTGTAGTTTTAATAAGCGGTGTTATCTGTTGATCTAATTACACAGCCAGTCTTGTGTCAACAGGTGATGCAATTCACTGCAATCTAGAAACACACTTTGATTGCTCAGTGAGACATTACACTGATAAGACAGCTTAACTTTGACCCATGTGTCTAACATTTCATCAAGTTTATGTGCCTTTGCTGTTTAAATGAGCATCTTTTGATAAAGTTTTCTAATTAATAATTCATTGATTTGTGATTATTCATTTCTTGATGTGTAGTGGTGGATTGATCCTATCCTTGTAGACAGAAACATGGCATACTTCAATATTTTCCAATATTTCAAATATTTTCTGTGCACTTTGTTTTTGTAATTGTCATGGATGTTTATTACCGATATATAACTGATTCCCTAATTCATAAATGATGAATGAATGATGAATTAATGAGGCATTTTAATAATTTTAATCTGATAATCTCATAATATGCTTATATAGTACATTTCACCAAAAGATTAATAGATCTTATTGCAAAGTAGCAACAAGGCATATTTAAACTCCACCATGTTTGTAGACGTATCCCATGGTCCCGCTGGTTCTCTGTGATCAAACACTGTTGTCGATGGCTCACTAGGTGGCTGTTCCAGACATCACAGAAGCCGTCAAAGGAGCGAAGATCCTCGTCTTTGTCATTCCACACCAGTTCATCAGCAACCTCTGTGATCAGATAAAACCTCACATCACGGAGGGAACCATTGGCATTTCGCTCATCAAAGTAAGATCCTGTCATTGTTCCTCAGAGAACATTTCCTTACAGTGAAAAGGGGAAACAAGGAAATGTTCAGTCACTTGATCTTGCCACATTTTTTTCTGCAACCACAATATCATGAGACGTTGTAGTTAAGCAACACACAGGCAGTCATCACTGTGAAACCTGAAGTATGACCTACAATGATGTCAAGGCTTCACTCTGTCCATGTCAGAGCAAATGGCACTAAGTACTTAGAAACTGTCTCTTATTATTAATTTCCTCTTCCTCCAGGGTATCGATGAGGGACCTGACGGACTAAAGCTCATCTCAGACATCATCCGAGAGAAACTGGAGATTGAGGTCAGCGTCCTAATGGGGGCCAACATTGCAAACGAGGTGGCAGATGAGAAGTTCTGTGAAACCACCATCGGTAGGAAACTCTCATCAAGTTACTTTAGCTTTTGGCTGCTCAAAATCTTACTGACACTACTTGCACGACTCAAAAAGAGGATGCTGTGCAGACTTAAAACAGTGTTACTTCTGTGTCTAATATTGGTAATATTTGCTCATGTTGTGGTTGTTTCCTTTTCTTTTAAACTAAAATGAATACAGGGGCAAAAAATGAGGCTAATGGCGTTATCTTCAAAGAGCTGCTTCAGACTCCCAACTTCCGCATCAATGTGGTAAATGAGAGTGACACGGTGGAGCTGTGTGGAGCTCTAAAGGTAAAGACAGCCACATATTGTCCAGATTAAGGGGATGTTTTTTTTATTATTACAAGAGGTTGCAGATTTATAATCTTCCATCGGTGTGTTAATCAAAACCAAAATGTTGTGTGTCAGAATATCGTGGCGGTCGGTGCTGGATTCTGCGACGGCCTTGGTTTCGGCGACAACACCAAGGCGGCTGTGATCAGGCTGGGCCTGATGGAAATGGTCGCCTTTGCAAAGTTGTTCTGCAAAGGTCAAGTGAGCTCCAACACTTTCCTGGAGAGCTGCGGCGTGGCCGACCTCATCACTACCTGTTACGGAGGACGAAACCGCAAAGTCGCCGAGGCTTTTGTCAAAACATCCAAGGTGAGTTAACAAAGCTACATCATCTATTTCGAATATGTGATGGAGAGGTCGTGCATTAAAAGCTGTATATGTTGCATAATATAAGTCTCTTTTCCTGAACAATCCATGGAAACAGAACCATCTACTGAGGTATGAAGTCTTTGTGTGTTGAACAACTGGCTGTTTTTTCTCTCTGTAGTCTATTGCTGAGCTGGAGGCAGAAATGCTCAACGGTCAGAAGCTTCAGGGTCCACAGACCTCAGCTGAGGTCTACAAACTCCTCCAAAAGAAGGACATGGTCAACAAGTGAGTGGACTTACATCTATAAGAACTGTTAAACATGCAGGATCAACACAAACACAGCTTGAATTCATACAGGCAAACACAATCTCTCACAATACTTTGACATCTGCTGAGTGTTGAGCAGACATCTTCATCTTTACTTTCAATTGACACAAAGGTTTAACTACATATTCATCTCTAAAGTGTGGAAAAAGGATCTGAGCTGTAAAGCTGTCATGAAATGTATCTGCAGTTCAGTTTTTTTTAGTCATTATCCGGAAAGTTGAGGCAGAAGCTTTGTTATATTTCTTTTTCAGGTAGTGGAAGATTGCAAGTTAACACAGTCTGATGAAAAGGACAACACTTGCCTTTGTGCAGTCGTCTCTCGCTGCCTTGTGTGAATTCAGCAGCCTTTTCATTCTAGTGTTGCCAGCTTGTCCTCATGGACAGGTGCAAGCCTTTGAGACGGAAATAGCAGATGATAACACAAAGGCGGATATTGTCCTTTTTACTTATCAATCAATTCTCATATAACAAACACTGAGCGGCCTCTTTATCATGTAGTCTCACCAGTGCATTTTACTGCAATACAATACAACAGCTCTGCCGTATAAATTCACAAAGTTATAGTGCTTAGTTTAGGTGACATTGTAAGAAATGTGAAAACTGAACAACATGTTAATAATTCAGATCTTTTTTGTTGACTTACATGATAGAGGTAGAGTATAAGAACAACTTCTGAATATTACCAATTACTGTAACCTCAGTGCTAATGTAGAATCAAATTAACACCTCTATGATGGTTCCTTTAATAAAATATTTAATAGGTATTGTTAAATCTGACAGTTTTATTGGATTGCTTTAGAATGAACAGGTGTGTCTAATAAAAGAGCACTTACGCATGAATTGGCCTAACTAGTGATCTTGCTCCTACATGTTGTGAGAACAATTACCAGCAATTAACAGTTAATAGAGTTATTTCTTTTTACTTTTAAACAATGATTTTTACAACAGCGCACCTCCTAAGTAAAAGAAAAAAGACTGGAATCATCTGTATTGTTTTTATTTTGCAGTGATGTGTAATGTACACTTAAAAAACAGTTAAACAGTCATTATTATCTCATGGGTGTTTTCACTTTTGTTGCCTGATTAGACCTCTTTTCAGGACTGAATACAGAAACAACATCTTCCGTATTGTCTTGTTAGTTTTATTGCATCTGTGTCATATATGGCTTTTTATAATAAAGACTTAATTACACCACAATAAATCCCAAGACAATTTGGCAATAAAGTTTATTAAACAGCTTTGTTGTTGTCTCTGCTATCAGAGTTTGGTGTCATTATTAGTTGGCACACCTTCAACCTGGGCAGGGATGTAAATAAGCAGAAGTGAAAACACCTGTATTTGGTGATAAGTTGTCCTCTGAAAACCTGTCTGTCCTCTTCACCCGGTTCACTGTTTCCTCTTGTTAAACTGTGCCTTTATGTCTGCTTTCTTCTGCAGGTTTCCGTTGTTTTCTGCAGTCTATCAGATCTGCTTCGAGGGCAGAGATGTGAGAGAGTTCATCACCTGTCTGCAGAACCACCCAGAGCACATGTGATGGGACCCGTCTGCACACACACACGCACACAAGTCCACTGCTGCTCCTTCAGTAGCATTTTAAAACCACTAGAGGGCGAAAAAGATTCATAAGAGAGAAAACGCACAAACGTCAACATAGAGCACTTTTACTTGAAATTATTTTAACTGGTAACATTTCATCATTGAAGCCATATTTTATTGATTCTGCTCTTATTTTATAAAATGTTCTGTAATAATAATTTGGCTCTGGTGCAGGGAAGTTAAAACATATTGATTAAATTATACTGGATAAGCTTTATAGATTCTTTGTCTTTAAACAGCTGAAGGTATTAAAATATAAAGCTCTTTTCTTTAAGGCAGACTGCACCGATGAAATGTCATCATTTTTTATCTTAACACTTCTAATCTGATTTTCTTTTCACTACATGACAATTTGATCACAACATTAAAACTTGGAAAAGTCTTTTTTATCTTCATGTGAAGTTGTTTTTCTCAATAAAATCAATTCATAAAATACTGTCTTTTCATTTCTGAGGAGCCATAATTAGTCCAACAAGCTATGACACTGTCATTTTTTTCATTTTAATGTTTTGTCACGAGGGAATGCACTATTTACATGAGTTCTGTAAGACATGCATGAAAATGGCACACAGAGCAAATGTCCTTCAATCTCTACATGCAAAATATTGAGTATCCATCAAGCCCAATTCACTGAAGTGAAAACTAGTTTCTTGAGCCAACCTTCAGTCCTATTTGCAGCTCTGTGATTGAGTTGTGTGCTGGATCCCACAGTCAGGCTGTGACAAGTTGGAGGTAATTCCCACGAGGGCTGCAGTAACTTGGTATGAGAAAGCGGATTAAAGAACAAACAGTGTCCTTGTCCCTCCATCCCAACCATGTTACAGGTCAGACGGGTGAAACCTGTGATAGTCTCTATCTGTCTCCTATCACTGTGTTTATGTCTGGATCTTCTTGCTGTCTCTGTGCCTGTTAAAACCTCAACATTCACAACATCTTAAGTTGACATGGAAA
>JAPZDY010000017.1:5626370-5647636 GCA_029783645.1 Ctenochaetus hawaiiensis
ATCAGTGTTAAAGGGGTATTACTGTTAAAAAAGGCAGGAAATATTTCTATAAAAGATCCCTTGTTCTAAAACTTGACTTGAAATCATTTTATCTTTTCAAAAGAAGCATTTACTCTGTTATCATAATCCTGTTTAATCAATGACACAGGCATCAGCCTCTGAACCACTGTCAATGTAAAGTTGTTTACTGTGTGAGCTTCAAACTGACAGTGTTTCAAAGACGAGATAATTGTGTGTTCACTGGTTATTATCTATGCTGCATGTTCTGTTCAGCCACAATTCAGTCCGTTCCAGGCCACTGAGTTTGTCTCCAAACTCAAACCTGAGTGCTGATGGGGGCCATGATGTCTGTGGCCCTTGTGGCCCTGCCGGCCCTGGCACAGATAAACCTACTAAGTCCTGTAAACACTCCTTTTCCTGGGAGGATATGAGCCTCCGATACATTTATTTTTTCAGGCATCTGAGAAAACACAAGAGGCTGTTTCTGAAAATTCCGTCAGTCGACAAGCATGAGCTTTCATGGCTCTGGTTTTTCCCTCTGCGTCACCTGTGAACCAGTTATGTCCAGTTTGACTGAATTGTGCATTTTATATAACATAGTATGTAACCAGGACATATGACCCTATATGACACAGCGTACTGACAAAGTGCTGCTTACTCAGGCTCATCACAAGGTTGTCACCCTGCTTGCATAAGACTTCACTCTTCATGCAGAAAATGCTTGGCCTTGTTTTGTTGCTGTGACACATTTTTTAGACATTCCACATGTTTCATGGGCTGTTAGGATGATGAACAAGAGAGATTTTCAGCCGGGGACGCCCTTGACAGATTTTTCAGTTCACGCTAGCACACAGACATCGAGACAAAATACCATATGTCAGCCGAGGACCAGGTGAAATATTTATGTCTGCTCTTTTTTGGATGGATTACATGGCCTAGCTTTATACAAAGCTTCTATCAATTGTCTAGGGCTAATTTGGTGAACATGGGGCTTGAATGTCAGTCAAGACCACCGCCTCACACATGCATAATGCATCGAGCCAGCATATGTTTCCTCAGTGTATGCAGGCGACGTTTAAGGGAATTTTCCTGGGTGTGTTTGCTTCAAAGCTGCTCAGAGCTGCAGGCTTCCTTCAAATTAGTCATTGACTTTATGTCTTTGTGTACGTTTGTGTGTGTTTTATGCATCTTCAGTGGCAGCAATGCATATTTGTTAATGAATTGGACCCTTAGTCAGCGTTATCAGCATCTTATTGATGTGCTTCACCACATCCCCTGACTCCTGGAGCAGGAAATAGGCAGGGCTGGATCAGGGTATGTAGATCAGCGATGGCCCGGAGTCGCAGCAGTTACAGCAGCGCTCGTGAGTAACTGGGCCACCATTTGCATTACATAACCGCAGTGTTGCTGGGTTGATTCTATGCCTCTATTTATTTTTATCATTTGATGCCCGCCCGCAGATGAGACTCTTCGTCATGCAGGGACGCGCACGGTGAGCCCGATGGCTGCGAACGGTCTGTGAGCTGCTGCCAGCCAGCTTTAACTAGGTCATGGCAGAAGCTCTGTCAGAGGTCTATCCTATTTACAGGAGGCCATCTCAGGACTTTAATTCAAAATGTACAACGAGGTAAACATCAATAAACATGGTTTCTCAACGAAATAAAACCATCAGGCTTGCTCAGAGTAATCTATGAAAAGTAGAATTCTCCTATTCATTTATTTAACTGACGACAGTACTTGAGTAGATATGTTAATATTCTTGAAGTGTTGGATATTAATGCTCTTTAAAAAATATTACAGCATGGTTTTACTGCCTGCCAGCATCTTGATCAGCTCTTGGAGCCACCATCTCTTTTTTTTTGGATGCAAAAGCATGCAAATATTAGATGACTGACAGTTTGAGCTGTTCAGTGGCTGATTCATTAGTATAAATGAGGAAGAACTGTGTTGAAAAAATGATGGAGCTATGAAGGAAAAGCTGAGAGTAGAAACTTGTTTACAGGAAAATGACAATTCACTTTGGTAAGAAACCAATGACTGAGCTTATCTATGCTGTCAATAGTGGGTGGAAGCTAAAAATTGCACTGTTGAGAAATCTGCTTATATAATCTGCATCTTGAAGAAATTCACTTTTGCATTTTTGGTCAGTTTTGGAAAAATTCAGCAAACTCGGCTCAGATTCACCCCTCTGGTTGTTTCCTTTTCCTTAACAACAGCAGCAGCAGAGGCTAATGGGTTTTCTAATAGTTAGAGACATCCTCCATGCAAAACTGAAGAAATATGATTCCAAAAAATAGGAGCCATAACATACACCTATGGGCTTGTTTAGAATCCGATTTAGGTTTAGTATTTACTTGTGGTGAAAGCTCTTTACCTCCATCACAGTCAAAACAGAGGTGATCAGCGTAGGTCAGCAGTCTGAAAGTCTGAGCACAGAGAGCTATGCCCAGTTTAGCACGTACAGTACGTGCACCTGGTCTGACTGTCAGATTGCGGTTTTTGTTAGTAATAAAGTTTGACGTCAGCGCAGATGCTGCTCGTCCAATCTGGAAGCTGAAAGTTACTTTAAAACTGGCTGAGCAGCACGCCTGGAGTTTTACGTAATCACCTTATGGCACTTCTGCGCTGGTTTCAACATTCATCGGGTTGGAAATGATGAGTGTCCTGTCACATACCGGATGCTCATCATTGCCAGAAACGCAACTCTCTTTATCTTTATCATCTTAGCTTTGTCTCGGCTTGTGTCTGTCACAGTCGCAAATCATCTCTCTCATTACCGTCAACAAAAGAGCCTTGTATGCTGCTGTCTAAGATGCGGTGTCTAATGTATTTCCTCAAACTGTGAACCAAAAAACTCATCAACCCAAGGATGCCTAAATTGGTGAGAGTACGTCCTTGTTTTCTCCTCCACACCCTTTTTTCCCTGCCAACATCTATAATATGTGCATCAGTGCAATCATGCTCAGAGATAATTGGTAACAAAAGGCTAAATTGAAAACACTCTGCAGGGGAGGCTTGATAATCAAGTGCTCCACATTACTGATTAAACGCTCTCTGCATAGTTGTGATTTGTATAGAATAAACAGCATGTGGTAGTGCTTTCCTGTTTATCTCCAAAGTATTTGGGTTTAGCTAAATCCCCCTGGCTTTTGTCAAGCCTCTTCCTCGTATAAAGTCTTTTACGTGCTGATTTTGCTGCCATGCTGTTATATCAGGCTGCAACTTGTTTCACTGGCCCGTTCGCTACGGGCGAAAGCAAGACAATAAATTTATCCCAGGAACAAGGTCCAAAACAGACAAATTAGTTTGGTTTATGCTAAATTTAAGTGCAAATGAATTAGATGGCAAGCCAGCATGGAGTCCGCTTGACAAGATTGGATTTCCTCCTCCCTCGTCCCCCCCCCCCAGCCCATTACAGCTGGTTAATGCAACACAGAATGGAGACATAAAACTAAGCAGGGGAGCAGGACTCTGTAGCTGGATGGGAAGAAATGCTCAGCCTAATCTGATTGGCTCCCACATCGTCAGGCAGACAAATAGAGAGGTTTGATATTATTACTGAGAAACTCAAACTAATTGAGTGTAATTATACAGTAGAAATCCAGCGACAATGCCATCCTCAGTTTGGGCCCCCGTTCTCACGCTATGTGCGTTACAGGATGCCAAGCTCAGGGGACGAGTGCTCGCTCGGTGTGTCAGCTTGATTCTTAAGTAACTGGTATAAAGTGCGGTTCTGAGGCTGAAGCTGATTGGACAGTTTGGGTGGGAGCCAGTCACATAAAAAGACTTACTCTTCTTGGAGCAGCCTCCCCCCCCCCCCAGAACACTCAGTCTCTCACACTTCATCTTGAGCATTTAAATCAAGTTTCTCGGCAGGGGTGTACCAGCCTCTGGTCGGGTCTCTGACGGCCCCCTCAGTGTGCAGGTGACATACCACGCATACCTGGGCTCACCGCGTGGGTAGCCACGGGGGCAAGCGGGCTGTGGGAACCCAGCAAACTGTGAGACTTCCAGAGGCAGGAGAAGTAGCGCTTTCCCCCCTTCTTGTCTCATGGGAACCATCTCCTCTCTCATGAGCCCGTGAAGAGAGATTACTATGTTGCCTTTTCCCTGGGCTCCAGTCTAAAAACCCACCGGCTTCCCCAGTATCCAACCACACACTGTGGATAAGACTAAGCGGCCTCCATCCGCTTGTAAAACTAGTTTAATAATTGTTCAGGCTGTTTTGATAGGAGCCACTCGTCTGTTTTTCCAACCTCCAAGTAATGAGATTTGGCAGTCCCCTGTTAATACCTTGCCTATGTTTTTATTAGGCCAATTATATCATATTTTATGGATCTCGGCATCACGTGCAAAGCAGCTAAATGCTTTTTTAATATTCCTGATCACAGACTTTGGCAGGGAGACAAAGAGGTAGAGTCGTTTGCACAATATAATGTGAGTTGCTCAGCACTGGCAGAGCTTCGAGTGGAGTTTTGAGATTTTTATTTCAGGTGAGTAAATCAAAACATTTAAAGTTTAGCACCTTTTTTTTTTTTTTTTGCTCTGGGTGATAATGAGGCGAGCATTCCGACTGACCTGCTTTCTCTCAGCTTAGCATGTGAACCATCTTCTCTGCCTGCCAATGACATACTGATGTGTGCTAATGCGTGCTGAAATCCGTGACCCGTGTCACAAGTTGCGTGTGTGTTTTCATGCCTCAGCGGTGGTTCTTGGTGGTCCAGCCTGCTGAACATAGGTTGATGTTGTGTGCTGTTATCTCCAGTGACTAAGGGTTTTATTGCCTGTCGCTCAATCAAAGACACTAATAATAAGTTGGCAATAAGGGAGGAAGCTTGTGGAGCTGATCCACACTCGCTGAAGAGGCTTTTTGCTTTGAAGTGAGTTTCTACTCGGCCCAGGGCCTTGTTCCAGCTCTTATAATTGGATGTCCATTTTTTCTCCTCGTCCAAAGAGGCCGTCCATTGTGCCCTTCGAGTTGAGGGGCCAATTACAAACTCTCTTTCTCCAATCATGCTGGAGATCAAAGTTGATAGCGAGGCCGCGTGTGGTCAGAGTCACATGCGTTGTTTTCCAAAGATTAGTGCTCTGCGCCAATCTCTATTCATCCTGTGGTTTTCCCTCAAAAGAGCCTGGTGCCAGCAACACAGAGGCCTTTTGAGAGGGACGAGTGAGAAGAAAGTCCTCTCTCTATCTGCCAGTGTTATCTGCCCGCATGATCAAACACTTGAAACCACTCTGTGTCCTCAGATTTGCTCGCTCGGAAATTTATTTAGAGAAGAGTCACATAGTGAAGGAGTAAATTTGTTGTTGTTGAGCTCAATCAAAAGGAGATGCTGGTGTTTATATTTCCCTTGGAAAAAAAACTCTGACAATGCTAGTTTTTATTCTGGACATATTACATTGAAAAGTGTGATCAGATCAGGTGTTTGCAGTTTCCCTGAAGAAGTTCTTCCACTCTCCCTTTAAAGCATTCAAAAAAAGGAATGAACATTTGAATTTGCAAGCAACAATTTAGTACCAAATCTTACGTATTTTTTTTAAATCCCCCAAAAATTGAGTTTTTTTGGATCAAGTCTGCTTATCAGATGCAAAAAGACCTGAGACATCAACATAGATGAAAAATTAAGAGTTAGTGTTTCATGAGAGATCATTTGTCCAGATAACTAATCTTCAAATCATCCTCATAAGTCAAGATTCCATCTAAATTTAGTGCAAATTTTGACAGAATTTCCACAAGAGAAGTTGAAGAGAAATAAACTTTCGTGCCTTTTTGAAAATGCACATTTGCCACAACAACCAGCAGCTGACAGCATGAAATGTCATTGATGTTAACGTCGCCTTGGTTTTCACAATGTGGTAATACATACAAAAGCCGCACAACAAAAATCTGATAATGTTGCTGCACTTTTAGCGGGTTAGTCCTGTCCCATGTGGTAGTTTGACTTTTACAACACCACAGAATAAAAACACTTTAGGTCACGTTTGAAATCATGAAAGTGAGCTGACTCTGACTTGGTACAGGCTTCTCTGTAAATATTGCTTTTTTGGTCCAACTAAGATGCTGTTTAAGGGATTTCTCCTGAAAAGTAATTGTACATAATGCATTTATAGAAGCACATATTATTTGTAATTAGCATGAAATTACTTGAGGAGTTATTGTGAAGTGTTTTAACCTTGTCCGTTAAAGAAAACAGTGTGTGATTGACAGTGTGTTTTTTTTTATGGATAACTGACAAAGGTAAGCTGGCAAGTGTGCAATCAAAACAACACTTTTCTCCCGGTGAAACCAGGAGAGCAAAACAAAGCATTATTTTTGTTCACTGTTGAAATAGAGGGCTTGTCTCTGCAGAGAAACTTGAAACATGATCCAAACACAGAAGCTTATGGCAGGGTGTTAACCGCCCGTCCACCTGGCGTGGAGGCTCTTCCTCAAGGGGTGTTTGGTTATCTTATGCAGATGAGGCACCATCTTTCAATCCACTGTTGGCACTGCAGGTTTGAACCTGAACAAGGCAAACCTGGCAGAGGGCAACTAACAGGATTGGACGTGCAGATTAGGACCCCAGTGTACGAGGAGAGCAGAGGCTGAGGAGGGGCTGCATCTGTCAGGCCACCTCCACACCTTGCAGCTGGGGGTGGGACAGGTTTCCTCCGCAGCCTCTTGGCAGAGCGGGCATGGGTGTGAAGAGGCAGAAGGTTGGTGCACGTCCCGTCTATTCTTCTGCACTGAATCCACCCTGTGATCACGTCCTCCTCATCAGGCGCACAGCCAAACCCTCAGCTGGGATCTCAGAAAGCTCTTTCATGCTGAGTTTCTAAGACCGAAGCTAAAAACATGGTGGAACCAAGCTTATTGTTGGGTTTACCCATCTACATGTCTGTCTTCGAGGGTTTTTTAAAGCAGCAACACACACTCTGATTGTTGGTCTGTTGGGTAAAACAATGGATCCCATGAAAGGGGTTGCTTGTAGTAACAAACCCAAAGAGATTTATCACCGGATATTGCAGTTCCTCTCTGTCCTTTGTCGCATTTCAGCCTCTTTTAGCTCGTCAGTTTGTTTTACAACCTATAACTTTGTTGTTTTGGGTCAGACTCACTACTATAGTGTCATTTCTGGCTAAAATATGCAGATCTTTTCAGTGAAAATACTCTATAAATCCACATTACACTCCTCGTCCAGCAGTAATGGAAGACAAACAGTCAAACTTTATTTCTGCCATCCCAAACTGACCCAAAAATCTGTTAGTACAGATTTAAAGTTACAATTTAGCCATCACAACTATTTGGATCATGTTGGACAAGTCTTTTTGTAGTCTGTGCCAGATTTCATCATTCTCATCATTAAAGCCACATTAATCAGTCACACTGTTATGCTTCAAGTCAAATTTCTTCAGTTTTACACAAATAACCGCTGTGTTTGGCTCCGAGTGCTGCCAGAACAGAGAGTAGGTGACCAACGCTCAATACTGTGCCTGAATGCATCATGTGTGGACACCAATGAAAGACTAAAGCTCCTGCTGCTGGTCCATTAAAATGCTGCTTTTACTAGACAAGTAGACAATTTGTACAATTATTTTGACATTTCTTTTTACTAATACAACCACAGCAGAAATTTTAATCCAGTTTATCCAGTTACGATGCAGAACCAGACAGTTTTTGGGCCTCGTTGCCTACATCTTTCCATCTACAATTTCTTTAAACAGTTTATCAATTCAATATGTGTTCCTATTTCACTCTCAAGACTAAAAAACAATGTATTCAGACACAAAATAGACAAATATGAGGCTTTTCTTCTCTTTCCAGCTATAATGGCCTAAAATTCCGATCCCTTCGTGTAGGACTCTGTGTTGGTTGGTGGTCTGGGAATTACCACGACCATCCTAGAATCACTTCCTGCCCATTCCAGGGAAATATTTACATGTTTCTGCATTAGCTCTGACCACTGAGTAAATACATACAAAAACCACATTAGAACCTACATTTGATGTAACGCTCCACATAAGTGCTCAAAGGCTCACTTGTTTGTTTTTAAGCAGGTTGACTGATGACGACTGACTGTGTTTGTGTGCCAACACGTGCATGAATATATGCTTACATGTGATGATGTGTATGAGCATTTCTTCATGGAGATTAGCTTGTGTCTGTTTGAGTTTAATAGGCCTGAAGACTCATTATTTTGGGAAAACATATGCCTTCCAGGGAAATTGCCTCACCCAGTCTAAGCTGTACTGGTTGGGCTTGTATGGTGAGTTTCCACCAGGTGTTCACATAAAGGTGTGGTGCTTCCTGGCACCTGGCGACCTCTGTGCTTTTAAGGGGTTAGAGGTTAAACCTAAAAGGGTTACGGGGCTGTAACCAAGCTTTATTTCTGCTCAGTACATTTTTACACCCTCCAATGCAACTGCTTTGGAATTTCAGTTCCTTATAATATGCAGATAGTTCAGAACTTGACAAATGAGATGAATTATTTAGTCATTTCTACCTCTGTGCAGTTTTACGACCATTTCAAACCACAATAATTGCCCATAATTTGCTACATTGTATTTATATTATCTTACCATTAATCTAATTGGAGGTTTGACAAATGGACCGTCACATTTGCTAAGGATGCATTACCAAAATAGTCCATCATTCCGACCCAGATTCAATTTTCTGGCCGTCCCAGACCAAAATCATTACATGGGTATTAGTGTAATGATGCCTTCTCACTGACAAATGAAGCATCCATAAATCGGATGCATTTTTAAAACCTCAGTCTTCATTATACAGGCATGGCTGCTCATTTCAGTGAAAGGATGTTCATTATGTCTTTGCATAGACCTGTTTACTGCCTTTGTATAATGGTTTACACTGGTTTGTTGCACAGTTGACTGGTGGCATCAATCCAAACAAGTAGTTAAAGCACCCGTTGCACGCACAATAGATTTTAAAGTGAGTTTCTATTGCAGAAAGGTCAGGACGCTGTGGAACCAGCTTTGATGGAAAACAGTTAGTCACTTATGGGAATTTCTTTCTGGGCAGGGCGTGAAATTTACACCTGCATCACCTGGGCTTGTGTCACGCAGCATGACCTGTGGGAAGCAACTGTGTCTGATGTCATAAATTCCTGAGTGAGGCTGGCCCAGGCGCCTGTAGACTGATGGGTTTGTAATCTCCGTCAAAGCAGGAGCACCACCTGTCACTCAAGTCCCATCAATTATAGCGATAGCCACAGGTCATGCACTCAATTCTATGCGTGAGGAAACAGAGCTTATAGAGGCCAGAAAGTGCAGAGAATTCATATTCAAGGTTTGCTGCCATGCTAATGCAAAACTAGGTGTTGGTGCATTGTTTTGTTATCCAACTATAACAGTGTAATTTACAAGATAACACATCAAAACCATAAACTCTGGACATTTGATCTTGTGTCTCTACATTTTATGGAAACTTTATTTTCCAACACCTCTTAACACAGCATTTTAGCATCTTATATCAGGAGTTAGCACTAAATATTGGAGCTGTAGGATGACTTCATGCTCCAAAAGCTTGTCAAAGTCAAAAAAACTGCTCTCTTTCCTTTCCATCCCCCATCAAGTGGACCCACACATCTTCCCAATGAAAAGTGTGGGTCCACTACACAGTAGTTGGAATCGAGCCCCTCTCTTTTCCTGCCAGAGCTTACGAGTCATACAGCATGTTGGATGTCAAAGTGAGGCGCAGCGCACACAGTGAGACAGGGAAAAATACTCCTGAGGCAAATGTCAAGGAGCCCTTTCATTGGCTGTTTGATACTCCTGTCTCTCTGCCAGTCAGCTGCACGAACACACACACACACATTTTCTCTCACTTTCTGCTGCCAAGTCTCTCTTTACATTTCCTTAAATCCCCGCCGAGTTGCAGCAGCGGCAGTAGTATAAGTGAAGCAGCCACTGTTCAGAAGCCACATCATGACTGACTGTGAGTTTTGGGCAGAACCTAGAGTCCCAGAGAGGGAAAGAACAGCCAGCTTGGAGTCTAAATTAGACTCCTGACATGTGTTCTTGTTTTACGTCTTCACACATATGCACAATTTGCAGCCAGTCACTGTTTTGCACATAAACACGTAAAAACACACACTCTCTCCTGGGTAGCAAACCACAGTTGGTTTTGCAAAGGTGATTTAATCCAACCTGACTTGCAGGTTGAATATTGACACAAGCTGATGTGGCCTTACAGTGGAGAGAGAAGAATCCAGATGATCTTTTTGCTGCCAAGTCTGCACGGCTGCCTGCTGCATCATCAGTCCAACATGCACACATACACACACATACCCCTTGATGCAAACACACACATGCACACAGTGGCAGGCAGCAGCTGAGACTCAGCTAGGGCAGAAGTGGGGAACGAAGCGGAAGGAGAGGAAGGCGAGCAGACGAGCAAAGCGGACGCAAGATGAGCCAGTTTGTGGACCACGGAGTCGTGTCAGCAAACGGGAGGATCCGAAATGTTCCCCTGCTGGAGCTGCTGGCGGTGAGTCTTGGTCCATACGTTCCTCCCTCCGGTCCCTCCATCCCTTCCAGCGCTGCGTCCGTCGAGGAGGTATCTGGGGCAGGAGGCAGGCTGTCTGGAGCTGGAAGTAGGTCTGACTGTGTGATAATCAGGCTAACATCCTGCCCTCCAGTCCGCCCAAATCCACAACCACCTACATCGCTAGTGCCCCAGACAGGAGACAGGAATTGCCCTGGGTTAGAGGTGTGGGGCATGGTGGGTAGGGGGAAGAGAAAGTGAAATTTCATCAGGAAGCAAGTGAAGAACAAGTTTGTATCTGGTGTGTGCATGCAGAAATCATGTTTTCTATGTGCATTTTGTGCTGAAAAGAAGTAATTTGTTCATTTATTGTTGAAGTAGAAGCAAAAAAGACAAAGATTTGCTGGTTTGACCTTCTAAATTGTGAAGATTTGCCACTTTTCCTCTCTATAAATTTAAAGTCTTTGATGCATTTCTTAGACTCAGATCGGATTATGTTAAATCAAAAGTAAATCAAGGGAAAATTGTTCTTTATTTTGAGCCTTGGCTCTGCTTTTGGACTGCTTTGGTTTGTGTCCTCGCTTCTCCAAGTGTATAGGAATGCAGGAATTCTTGCCTCTGTGGTACATCCAGAGTGGAGACATCTTACCATTTTCCATATGTAGGTCACTAGCCGACAAGCTGCGACTGCCACTAATTACATGTGAGAATGGTGCTTGTTTCGTGTTTCCGATACATCTCCAGAAGGTCTGAATCAGGGGACCTGCCTGCCATCTGCACAAAGTCACCTCAAGTGGTTGAGATGGGCTGTGACATTTGACAGTATATTACTGGGTTGCCTAATGAGCAGTGTGTGCATATTGGAGGGTAGAGAGCCGCATTTAATGTGATGCAACAGCCAGATCTAAAAATATTGCCTTGGCTTGAGCAAAGCTTGAAAATCTTGACTTCTTCTTTCCTTTTTGTTTTTACCTTTTTTTGAGACCCTGAGTGCTTCGTTTTATTGAATTGGCTACAAAAAGTGACGTGTTCTGCTGGAAATGTGGCATGAGATAAAACAAGAGAGAAAATCAATTTTTTCTATCTGTCTTTTTTCTCTTTTTTCTTTCATTTTTTTTTGTCCATCTTCCTCTCTTTGCTCTTCTGCTTCTGAGTTATCAAGCCAGAGGTGTTTTGTGAAAATCCAGGGGTTCTTAGCCTCTTGCCATGGCACGGACATAATTATGCAGACAAATGTCTCCGCCGAGCTCTGAGGCTCCATATATCCTTTATCTAATTACATTAACAGGAGCTGGATAGTGACTAATGGCTCGTGGAGGAGAAGGAGGGGCACATGACGAGGAGCTGGAGAGGCCCGGGATGCATGATTGCATTTTTCCATCTTATTTCACTCTCTCCCTCCTCTTCTTGCCCAGATCGCTCCCTGCGCTCCGTTTAGAAATCCCCCCAACAACCCCAAACCTACACACACACACTCACACACTGACCCACTGAGCCTTTTTCCAGCCTAAAAGACTTCTGTGTAGTCTCTCCTTTTTGGCTTTAATACATTGCGGCTTGAATGTGGGCATTATGGCTGATGTTCTGTGCTGTCCATCATATTTCTGTCTTACAGGTTTGTACCGAGGCTGCACTCAGAGCCTCAAACAAGATAAAGCTTTGTCAGGGCCACGAGAGACTCTCTCGGTTAATATTGCTTTTACTGTGAATCGAATGAAAGAGTACGCACACTGTGGACACAAGTTAAATAGAGACTTTTTTTGAGATCTGTCTGACGCACAAACCACCTAAAAAGTCCAGGAGTTTTTTTTTTCTTTATCGTCCTCAGCCAGCCATGCCTTTGCTCTCTGAATAAAAGCCTTATCATGCTGCCTGTGGCAACAGTGAAAAAGTAAAATGAATGCGAAAACACAGAGGAACAAATGGGTGTTTTTATGTTCTAACCCCATGGTTTTTTAAAATGGGGGCCCACCCCCCTGTGGGCTACCATGGGGTCTCAGCAAATTGAAGATGAAGGAAAATGAAGGAAAAACAACAGAAAAAGTAAAATCTAACCCTTTGTGTTTTTATCATGTGGATTATTACAAAATACAACTTATGATTATAACACATCAAACTCTCATGGGCCATGTACAACAATCTAACTGCCATCATTCATCAAGTCTAAGTGTCTGCATCTGTCAGTGGTTTTTAAAGGCATCTTGCAGGTGAGGGGACCTCAAAAGGGAAGAGCTTTGGAAATCTCTAACTCATTAGCTAATAAGTACATATTTTAAAGCAAAACACTTAAAAGTGACTCATTTCCTTCAGGGCAGCCATTGCTTTCCGTTCATTTTAACACCAACATGCAGAAACTTGCTTAAAACGTAACTTTTCACACTTGGTCCTCTGTTTCCCCAAAGTAATTGTTTCTCATTGTGGTATTGTGGTATTCGAGCTATTAAACAGGTGTTGTTTTGAAAATTTTTCGCTGTAAGTCAGCAGCAGACCATGAACTGTTTTACAGTTTCATAATGCATACTAGTCCTTGTCAAGTTCTTTTAATATGTAGTGTCTTCACTTGGAAAATTGACAATTGACAGATAGATTCACATTGTTTCAAGTCTGTCAATAAGTGTGTGTACTGACCCTGAAAAGATACATTCTTAAATAATTTTTGATGAAAGTGATCGAAAATGAAATACACAGTCCTCTCTGAGTGTAAGAATACTGAAGTTACAATCTTTTTGTGCCAAATTTCCTTTTTTTTTCTCTCCATTAGCAAGAAAACACAGCCTATAGAAACAAAAGAGCTAATAAGACGACATTGGAATCATGTTAGGAAATAATCTCTTGGCGGCGAGTAAAAACCGGAGGAATGATCACACTGACCAAACTGTATTTCAGTTTACATAAAAGCATATGAGAATTGTATGAGGTCAGATCTATAAATGAGAACTTACAGTGTCCTCTGAGTGCACTTAAAGAAATCAGCATGTACGCTAAAACAACTCTCCCCTTTCACTGCACTACAGCTGCCCTTTGCCTTGATTTGAGTGTCTGAATTCGTGATGAGAAATATGTTTATTAACTACTTTCAAGGCACTGAGTCACATTTGCGACAGAACACCTGGCACTGATGACGATAACATGATGATGATACATAAAGTGTCTGAAATGTCAACTTACTTCTCACCAGAGAGTAAAGTGGAAAAAATTAAGTAAGAGTCTGTATGTGTTTGTGTTGCTGTGCCGCACTGCATCGCACTGAATGAAAAGGATGAGCAACTCACAGATGTAACACATTAAATTTAATTATAGGTGGCAAGAAAACCAAAACGAGCATTAAATTTTTGGAGGACGGCTTTGCTTTCTCTTTGGGAAGTTTAATTAGCAGTGACACTGAGAGTTGCAGTTGATTGATGTCTGTGTTTTGCATCATAGCATCATTTCTAGTTGACAGTTAAACTACAGTACATTACAGAGGTGGACCGAGTTATTGATTTAAAGGTCATAAGTGAGTCTTGAGTCAAAATCAAGTAAAATCCCAGAGTCCCACTTACCATTTTGCGGTGCAACTTCAAATGTTAAATGAAATTAGAGGATGTTGCATCTTCATCTATAATATTCAACCTGTGGGTTTTGCATACTGCAATTTCTAATTTTGTTGACCTCTGCATAGTTTTTGTTAATGATCAAAATTGTCCTGGTATCATTTTTCTCGAGTTTGGTAACTTAATTTAGTGAAACTTCATGGTTCTGTCCTGCAGTTTAAGCAGATGCTGTCAGATTGGTTTAAACAATATAAAATTGGAGATGTAAGTGTTGACTGGCAGGGAATTAATGGCGTTATAGCTGTCAAGAAAATAAAGGAAAAAGACTTGTTTCTTGGAACATTTTTAAATAAAAAACTATTAACCTTAATTCAAAAGTGACAAGTTCAAGTAAAATCTCAAGTCCTTAATCTTAAAGGTTGATAGACTTTGATTTTTGATTTTGTTATAGTGAGTCTAAAATCAAAATTTGTCCCACTTTAGTCCAAATCATGTTGCTTGAATCCAAAATCTGTTTATACAAACTGTATCTAACCTTGTTTCAAAGCTTCCTTGAACAGTCTCAGTGTTAGTATAAGTATATGCGATTTTTAATGAGTCACATTCACTGATATGCTAATTCAAATCTGGATTATAAAAAGGATAGTTCTTGTTTATTTAGTGCAAAATCAGCGACTAATACACTTTCTCCTGTCATTTAAATGTCTGCCCTCCTCTCTTCAGTGGTCAGTGAATAAAGCAGGTGTCAGTAGTTTCCTGTTTTCTCCTCAGAGGTTTGCACCAGGCTTACAGGAGCTCAGCAGTCTGCTGGCTCACATTACTTTATGCTAATATCCCCCAGCTGCAACCTGCAACACCCTCCTGCCTCCCTGCCTCGCTTTCTCTGCCTCTCTCTCACACACACACACATTTACACAAAAAAAAAACACACTCACACAAGCCCCCGGGACAGTCATGGGAGGGCCGTGAAAAGGAAGCCGAGATGATTAATTAACTCTGCCCTCATTTTGATACCGCCTTATTAGCTTTCAACAGCCGAAATTCAGATTCAGAGCTTTGCATGGATTATCCTCCCACCTCCCACCCCCACCACCACCACCACCACCACCCAAAACAGACACAAACACACTTCCGAAATATTGAGGTCATGTATTTACTCATGCCATGGTGGGCGCTGAGCGTTGGTTTGTGGGCAGGTTGTGTTGCTCGTCAGTGTTGTTGAGTGTTGCTTTTCCACTAATGGGAACTAAACTGCTCTTACAGGAAACAGGCTGACAGACACTGACAGGTATAATGACTTAAGGATGGTGGCAATTATAATTGTGAAGGTTAATTTGGATTTAATGATGTGCAGGTGAATGATCGGCTTTGGCTTTCTTCTCTCGCGTGTTGCTCAATTTTCATAACTTTCTAACAACTACAATAAATAACACGCACACACCCATGTTTGTGTGACAGGCTGTCAGTGTGACTTCCGTAGAAAACTAGATGGTTATAAACACTGTTGCGCAATTCCTCTAAAAACAGGAGGTACGGTTATGCGGTTGAGAATAAAGTTTAAACTAATGTCTTTATAGGTTTATTCAACAAATGTGAGACAAAAAATTCCACTAAGCAGCATTTTTTGTAGTTTTTCAATGAGGGTTGAGAGTTAAAGTTGTGCTAAGTTGTATTTGGGTATCAGTTTTCTTATAAAAGCTGAAAATTGAATGTATTTAATTATTCTTACATTGAGCTATGATCCTATAATTGTGCGCAACCACAGCTAGCTTATATATACTTATGTAGCACACCTGCACTCATGTGGACTCTAATGTTATCAGAGCTTGTTCATGTGTAAGCAAATACACATGCCTAATAGGCTGGGTGAGTGTGTGCTTCCATAGGGTCACCTCACGTGTTTGTGTGTGTGAGTGTGTGGGTCTTTGTGTATTAAAGCGTGTGTGCTTGCTCTGAACGCCAGGTGTTCCAGCTGGTTGAACCCCTGCGGTGACCCGGCCCTGACCGACCGTCCTCTGGTCCCGCTCTGCTATTCTACCGATGACAACCGCTGAGTGCAGACAGCTCTGCGGCTTTAAAGGGCCTGTCAGCTCCCAGCAGCACAGCTAGACTCAACACAATAGCGCTCCTGTATATTGTCTATACACTGGGGAAAAGCCTGCAGCTCAGTTGTCTTTCATTTTTTTTGTTTTAAACGCTCGCTGTTTGCTATCCTGTGTGCATGTCTCATAATCATCCCCGTCCCAAACAAAAGATCACCTGCCTGGCTGCGTGATGTGTCACAGGGTGGGCGCCCTGAGGGAAGAGCCTGCAGCCTCATGAGGAAGTTTGTTGCGTCTGTGTCATGATTGGGCTCCTATTATCTCCGTGAACACACCACAGGCAGTTACCCACTTGATGCGAGTTGTGGTAGATTAACCTTTTTACACGAGTGTTTGAACTTTTGTTGCAACGCTTCTTTATTTAGTGTGATTTTATTTTTTTGGTTAGTAGCATTAATGTGTAGCCTCTGTTCTGAAAACAGAAGCCTTTCTGCTCTGTTCGTCGTGAAAAAAACTGGTTCTAATTCTGTCTGACATGTTTTAAAGAGAACAGCCAGTGGTTATTTTCATAGCATGAGCCATTCCCTGTAATGTTTCTCCACAATATCCTGCGCTGGAGCTCGCTCGTATGCAAACACACAACAGAGCGCAATGCAACAAAAGCCGAGAGATCTGCCTTGCCTCAAACCGCTGCAGTGTGTTGCATTATAATAAGGTGTTGTCTGCAGGGAACCTGATTTTGTCTGACGTGGTTAATGCGCTCTGTCAGAAGCATTTGCGGCTGATGCTAGCCTGGTCTCTAGCTCTACGAAAAAGTCGGCGAATGGGATGAGGGCGTCGAGTACAGTCCAGCTCACCGCATCCGCCTGCTGGCTACGCTTACACAACAGCCCTGCGGTCAGGATGCAGTGACCTTCATGCCACTCCCACCATTTGAAGAGTTGGATGCTGTCAGGGCCGATAGGTGGACTGTGTTGATCCTCTCCCTGCCTGCTAGCAAAGAACAGCCCACAGAGTTTCCTAATCAGGCTGCCTCATTTTTAAAAGCAATTTGCATTTCCCTGTGGTGTTCAATTGTGTTATCTCAGGGATTTAAGCGCTCATCATAGCATGGCTACTGTCTTCACATTATCTCAAATGCCAAGTATCAATATGAGGTGCAGAGCAGAGCCATTATTATGATTAGAAGGAAAATTCATGCAGGAGCTGTTTGATGGTGCACCATTATGAAGAGTCAGTGGCTGGAAGATTGGCCATTTTCTGCGGATCCAATTATACGCTGGAAAAAATCCTTTGCTTTCATTCTCATCTGGCCAAAAAGGAGACATTTCTACCTTCTTCCAATTGCAGAAAAAAAGAAGCAAAGAAGAATAAGATATTTCACATGAAATGACTTTCTTGCTGTGCTTTTCCAGCCTTTAATATCAGCCATTGATCTTTAAGACAAAGTAATTTGGATTCTTGGCTCTTTGTCATTAAAAGGCAGCCTGTTCATACAAAGGATCCATGAGGAGAATCAATATCATCTGCGTGTTGTAACATTTGTCTGTGTGAGTCATCCGGCCGGCTGGAGCCGTTCACATTATTGAGTCCCCGTCACTTTCTGAAGAGATAATATGATCTGCATGCCTTTTCATGAGTCCATAACTCAACTTTATGGTGATGCGTTTGTGGCGCTCAATGATTTTCCGGGATCCTCTCTCTCCAGACATCAGAGCAGTGATTGAGGTTTTATGAGGCATACTGAGCCTCAGGTGAGGGAGACTGAATAAGAGGTGGTTGGCTCGGGACCGTTTGACCCTCAGGGCTGATTGTCTGCTGTGTCAGTGGTCAACGATCGCCTTTGTGTGTGGTCACGGTGGTCACGGAGGAGCTATTGTGGAGACCCGGTGGTAGCCAGCGGGTCTATCGAGCCTCAGCCCAAGCATCCATCTGTCACAGCAGCTGGAGGAGCAGAAGATTTCCACACAGGAAATTATGCAGAGCAAACAAGATTCTGATGATTATTTCATTACATTCATTTTCTTCAGGATTATCATCATTTCGCAGGAAATTTGGTCAGATGTGTTTCCAGCCCAACAAAGCAGCCTGTATTTAGTCTTTGTTAAATATTGCAGCACAGCCCTGCCCCTCCAATTCATTCAGATACAAACAAGCTTTATTTTGGAGGCATTTCCTCGCTGTCTTCCCCGCCCTTCCTCTGCCTCCTCTCAAAATGAGCCTGAGCATTGAGGAGGGGGCTGCGAGACTCAAGTCAAACCAGCTGAATTAGTGCATTATTAAGCCTTTCTCCCCTGACCCACTTCCCCTTGCGCTTGCATGGCTTGACTCCAGTGTGGGGTCTGTGTACACTGGGAACATGGGAGGCATTTAGTCTCAGGATACATTTCACTGTAAATGGACCTCTTATGTGTAGCAGGTTCTCAGAGAGGACGTTAAAATGAGGCAATGGTGAAAGCTCCTCGTTTTCCCATCAGGCTTCCTTTCAGCTGGACTCAGTGAGTCCCATTCAGTCCTTATTGTGTGGTCAGGTATCAACTTCGCACTCGCAACGCAACAATACAAAAAACAGCAATTTGTTCCCTCATAAAAACATGATGAAAGATTTTACTATTCATAGATGATAGGATATTAAGTTTCAGAGTTGATTTAGCCTGGGCTGCAAGTAATTATATTCATTATTGGCTAATTTGTTAATAACTTTTACAAATAGATAATTAAGTCAATAAAATATGAGAAAATAATGAAAAATAATACAATGACAAGTTTCCACCTCACAATTTCGCATATTTGGTATCAATTTAGAGTCTGGAAAAGGTAATTTGTTTAAAGTGACTGTAAGATTTTCTTACAAAAATACATAGCTACTAATTTTTCCCATCTTTTTCCAATCTATATGCAATGCTAAGCTAACCACCTGCTGGCTATAAGCTTTTTTTAAACAGACAGATATGAGAGTCTTGCTGATCTTCTCATCTGTCTCTCCAGAAGAAACAGAGAAGTGTTAAAAGATTTGTCCATTTTTACTTAAAGTTATGCATCAGCATCGTGTTCACCACATTTCAAATGGCCTCCTATAAAAATACCATGTTTTTTTAACTAAAATTTCCATCAAAATCCGTTCTTTCTACAATACATATAGTATAACAGTCATATTCTGTAGTTTGCCATCAAGAGGATGTCTTGTCTGTTCGCTTTCATAAATAACACAACCGATGTGGGCAGTGGAACTTCTGACCTACAGAGGAAACAATGCAGAACGCTCTAGCATGTCCTCTATAATGCCATGGTATTATAGAGTACATGTATAATGCCACAGCTCATGCTTTCAGGGGGCAGAGGGCATCTGATGGGTGAGCTATTGTAACCCGTCAGAATGAAGCCACAACCTCACTTCAATCAGCCTATTGGAGGGCTCCGGTCGAGAAATGGCTTCTAGAGAGTTCAGAGAATGCTAGCGCGTTGGCTAAAAGAGGAGGGGCTGCCCCAGATAAAGAGGGTTAGCTGAGTAAACAAATATAATGATAGAACAGTGTTGTTATTGTAGGAGCAAATAGCTGGCCTAAGCAAAGGAAATTCAGGTCCTTACACTACGACATTTTCCCACAGTAGCGGAACTATCACATTCTGATCCGAAAATATCCACAGTTGATTTGCTGAAAGGTCTCAGGATGTGAAATCCACAAATATTTGAATTCAGGTTCCAGTCGAGGAGGTCTGTTACAATAATGATGGAAACTTAATTTATTTATCAGATTGACCTTTGACTCGCTGACACCGTTTCATATTTTCAGGGGGCCTCAGAAGTTCTTCATGCTGAGAGATCCAATGTGTTTCAATCCCGTGACAAAACAGTCGGCTGATGTCACCCCCCCCCCCGCTCCCCCAGCCCGCGAGGCTTAAGGAGAAACAGTGCTGATGTCAAGTTCTTCCCCAGCTCCCATCTGGAAGAAATAAAACAAATATGGCTGCTAAAAATAAGACTCCACTTGAGATGATAAGAAGGATTTAGTGCCATTAACTGTGTAAATACAGTGTGTGGTTGGCCCCAGACTCATATTGAAATTCCTCCCCAACCTGGATGAGCTCTGACAGTAAAAATACCCTTGAAATAGGCTGAAATAATGCCTTTCAAAAGTCGATGATGGTCGATTTAAATATTTTATGCTGCTGAATTATCAGACTCTCAGTCCTCTTTGCAGATCACTCGATGGAGAGTGGTGAGCTGCTGCTCTGAAAATGTCTTTGTTCGCATTAATCCATGAAATGGACACAGCCAAAGGAGGGTGTAGATGATCTCTCCAAGCCAAATTGCTGCTCTTACATTAGAAGTGAAATATAAGAACAAAAAAACTTCCTGTGAGCTTTGTGGCCAAATTTGTCAGATCGCTAATGGAGGCAGCATCACATTTTACGAATACAAAAAGTGGATACACTTGCAAATTCTCCATGGTGGTTGCACGCTGATGCACTGGTAGACAAATTAGTGTTTTAAAATAGAAGGTTATTTCAGTATAGAGCATAGTTCCTCGAATGAACCCTCATGACTTAAGTGTGGCTGAATAATGTAATCAGTCTGCTTCTAATCATTTAACCCAATCTTAATTGCTGAATGACAATATGAAGATCAGTATTTATTATGTGGGGGGGGTTCCATATGGTCCAGCGGTTTAGATTCCTGGTTTTCACTCAGGCGAACTGAGTTCAAACGGGGACAGTTTAATGTCTTTCAGTCAACATTCATTATACTGCTATTGACTCTCATGCTTTCATAGCGCCCTGCACATACAGCACACAGCACTCATTTGACCTAAATGTTGGAACTGAACTGAGATCAGCGCTAAAATGTTACATATTGCACTTTTACCTGCTGATTTATCAGGAAAGAAATACAAGCTGTGGCTTCTCAGCATTGTTACTTGTTTCGTTAAAAGCTTGCAGTGTAGAGGTAATAACAAAATGAAATCTCAGTATAGTAAGTTATATGTGACATCAGGGGTCAGACTATGTTTTATATAGAAGAGGAACAAGGGGGACAAACTTTTTGTTTCACCACTCAGCAGGTCTAAGAGCTCTAAAGAGGCTTTTAGTTTTTTAGCACATTGATGTTATACAGCTAATTTACACAGACAGGTAGCAGTGTGCTGTTGAGCAGATTAAAGCATCTAATAGCTAAATACTAAATATGTGTTTCCCTGGAGT